>QRDG01000063.1:101585-377888 GCA_012064385.1 Puccinellia tenuiflora | reverse complement strand
TCCCCTCCCTCCCATCCCCATTGACAATAGAATTTGCTAAGTGTAAAAAGGACGTAGCTGAGCGATATTCCACGGACGTTTCGTCTCATCTAAGTCGTCATCTACATGCCTTTTCCTCTTGCGACCTTTCTTCCTGGGATCTTTCTTTGAATCCCTTAAGTCGAGGAGATAATATGACCCGTTTTTCAGCACTTTGCTGATAACGAAAGGCCCTTCCCATGGCGGGGATAATTTGTGCTGCCGGCTTTGCACAAGCCGAAGCACTAAGTCGCCTTCTCGAAAAGATCGATTCCGCACTTTACGGCTCTGATAGCGACGTAGATCTTGTTGATAGATGGCGGATCTTTGGAGAGCTAACTCCTTTCTTCTTCGAGGATATCTAAGCCGTCTTTGCGTGCTTCTTCTGCGTCTTCTTCGACGTAGGCTGCGACTCTAGGCGAATCGTGGATCATGTCGGATGGGAGCACCGCTTCTGCACCATACCAGGAAGAAGGGGTGAAGCCGGTTGACCTATTTGTGGTAGTACGAATACTCCATAGACCGCCGGCAATTCTCAACCCAAGCGCCGGCTGCTCGATGCAAAGGAGTTTCAAGCCTCGGCTTAATACCCTGCAGAATAATGCCGTTAGTGCGCTCTACCTGTCCATTGGATTGGGTGTGCCACCGATGCCACATCGAGTCGGATCTTTGATCGGCTACAGAACTTCGCTAGCTCACCGACGGCAAAGTTTGTGCCATTGTCAGTGATAATGCTATGCGGTATGCCGAATCGAGTTGTAATCTCGACGATGAACTTTGTTGCCTTGCTCCGTCGAGTTTCTTGATGGGCTTTGCCTCCACCCACTTCGTGAATTTGTCGACCGCCACCAACAGGTGGGTTAAGCCTCCTCTCGCCGTCTTAAAGGGTCCCACCATGTCGAGCCCCCAGACCGCGAACGGCCAAGTGATAGGGATCGTTCGGAGCTCCTGAGCCGGCAAGTGAACCTGCTTTGCGTAGCGCTGACATCCTTCACAAGTCTTGACGATGTTGATAGCATCCTCTTTAGCCGTCAGCCAGAAGAATCCGTGCCGAATGCCTTGGCGACTAACGCCTTTGCCGCCACGTGATGCCCACATTCGCCGGAGTGGATTTCTTCTAAGATTTGCCGTCCTTCCTCTGGAGAGACGCATCTTTGAAAGATGCCGGAGTGCTCCTCTTGTAGAGTTGCCCGTCTAATAATCGTGTACGCCTTTGCTCGACGCTCAATTTGACGGCTTAGCACCTCGTCGTCCTTGGGCAGTTTCTTATTGACCAGGAAATCAATGTAGGGTTGTGGTCCAATCTGGGGTTACCAAGCACACCTGAACTGATTCCGCCGACAAAGGGTAATCTTCATCGCCGCCTTTGATGGACGGCTTGTGAAGGTGATGGAGGAATATTGTCTGGTGGCACTGCCTTCTTCTTGATCCTATTCTGGCCAAGGCATCAGCAGCTTCATTGTCATCTCAGGAGATATGTCGAACTTCTAAGCCGGCAAAGCATCGGCCGAACTCGTCGACTGTTCTTCTGTATTCCGCCATTGTGGGACTTTTTGTGTCCCAACAACCATCAAGTTGCTGCACAACCAGATCTGAGTCGCCATAGCAGAGGATGCGCTGCACTCCCAATTCCTTAGCCATGTGAAGACCATGAAGGAGAGCCTCATACTCTGCTACAATTGTTGGTGGCGTTGAAGTGGATCGGAGAACATAGCTGAGCTTATCACCCTTAGGCGATTTTAGAACTACTCCAGCCCCCGAGCCTTCCTTCATCTTCGAGCCATCGAAGTGCATTATCCAGTACTGAGAATCCGGCAAGGTGTGCTTTCCATCGCCTCTGTCCAATCTGCAACAAAGTCGGCTAAGACCTGAGATTTGATGGCGGTCCTCGGCTTGTACTGGATGTCGAAAGCTGCTAATTCGATGCCCCATTTGGCGACTCGACCCGTTGCGTCGGCATTGTTGATGATTTCCCTTAACGGAGCCTTGCTGACCACCGTGACTGTGTGATCATGAAAGTAATGACGCAGTTTCCTGGCGGCAAAGAATACGCCATAGGCTAACTTCTGGTAGTGGGGATAGCGCTGCTTCGAATCTGAGAATACCTCGCTAATAAAATAGACGGGGCGCTGATCCGGCCATTGCTTTCCCTCTTCCAGGCGCTCAACTACAATGACGGCACTGATAACAAAGTTTGTGGCCGACAAATAGAGCAAAAGAGGCTCTTTTTCTCTAGGAGCCGCCAAGATTGGAGCATGTGACAATGTATACTTCAGCTGAGCTAAGGCTGCCTCTGCTTCCTCTGTCCAGACGAAATTATCCGACTTTTTGATAAGTTTGTACAGAGGTAAAGCTTTATCTCCAAGCCGGCTAATGAAACGGCTGACAGCCGCAGCGGAACCCGTAAGCCGCTGTATGTCCTTCAGACAAGTCGGCTTCTCGATGTTCTGAATCGCCTTTATCTTTTCCGGGTTAACTTCAATTCCCCTTTGGAAACAATGAAGCCCAGAAGCTTGCCTGCGGGTACACCGAAGACGCATTTTGCCGGATTAAGCTTCATCTGGTACTCCCTTAGGTTTGCAAAGGTTTCCGACAGATCGGCGATGAGATCGCCACGCTTCTTCGACATGACAGCAATGTCGTCAACATAGACGTGAACATTACGTCCAATCTGCTTGTCCAGACACCGCTGCATACACCTTTGGTAAGTAGCACCGGCATTCTTTAAGCCGAACGGCATTGTGACATAGCAATAATTGCCATATGACGTAGTGAAGGATGTCTTGATTTGATCTGACTCTTTCATCTTTATCTGATGGTAACCCGAATAAGCGTCCAGAAAACATAGCATCTCTGAGCCGGCAGTTGAATCAATGACCTGATCGATGCGCGGTAAAGCGAACGGATCTTAGGGCAGGCTTTGTTTAAGCCGGTGAAATCAATGCACATACGCAGCTCCGATGTGTTCTTCTTTGGGACTAGCACGGGATTTGCCAACCAATCAGTGTGGACGAACTTCACGAATGAATTTGGCGGCTGTGAGCCTTAGGATCTCCTTTTCCAACCGCCTTGCGCTTCTCAGTTCCGAGCCGACGAAGGCCTTGCTTGACCGGCTTTGCGTCCTTGTTGACTTTTAGGGAGTGCTCGGCAAGTTTCCTCGGGACACCTGGCATGTCAGATGGTGACCAGGCAAATATGTCCCGGTTCTCATGGAGAAACTTGACGAGCTCGCCTTCCTATTTGTCGTCGAGACCGGTGCCGATGATGGCCTCCTTTGTCGGATCCTCCTTTGAGAGCTTGATTTTCTTGGTGTCATCCTTTGGCTTGAAGCTTGAGTCGACTTTAGAGGACGGCTTTTCCGTTGCCGGCATCTCATCGGGACCAATTGTTTTCTTGAGGTCCTCCAACTCTTCCCTGCAGATTGCTTGTTCAGCATGGACGGCATTGAAGGCCTCGCATTCCTTGGCTTTCTTGAAGTCTCCCTTACATGTGATGACACCATTGGGTCCCGGCATTTTTAGCATGCTGTAGATGTAGCAAGGCCTAGCCATAAACTTGGCGAAAGCCGGACGTCCGAAGATTGCATGATATGCACTTCTGAAGGGAACCACCTCAAAAGAGACGTCCTCAGTCCGAAAATTATCGGCTTCACCAAAGGTGACCTTCAGGGTAATTTGCCCCATCGAGGAAGCTTGTCGTCCTGGCACAATCCCATGAAACTTCACATTGCTGTGGGTGAGTTGTGACTCGGAAATACGCATCCTCCTTAATGTTGCGGCGTAAAGTATGTTGATACTGCTGCCGCCATCCATGAGAACCTTGTCAACTTGTACTTGTCGACTATTGGGCTGACGACTAAGGCGTAGGTGCGTTTTGCAGGAACTCTGTCCGGGTGATCGCTGCGATCCCATGTAATGGGTGTGTCGGACCAATCCAGATATTGAGGAACTGCGGGCACCGTAGCGTTGAGTTCTCGCCAGGCCGCCTTTTCTTTACGTGAAGAATCTGTGGCCAGGTTGACGATGAGACTTCGGCATGCTTAGGGAATTTGCTGCCTTTTTCTTTGGAGGCGGCGTCATCCGATTCTGAAGCAGCTTCTTCCTTCTCTTTGTCGTCTTTCCTGGACTTGCGCTTGTTCCTTGACTTGCCGGCCTTGGGGTCCTTAGCGATGTCTCGATTGATGTGACATTGCTGGAGCGTGTGGGAACTTGTCCCATCTGGCCTTAGATGATGGACACAGGGGTTGTGCTTGATGTCGTCATACTTCACCGCTGGTGGTCGGATGATTGGTTATTTGCCGGCTTCTTGCCTTGCCATTTGCCATTGCTTGAACCACCCTTTCCAAAGGCGGCAGCGACCTCATGAGAAGGGCCGGGTTGATCTTCAACCTTCTTTTTCCCGGACTCGCGTCGACGGTTTTCGGCTTCCTCCCTGTTATCATCATCAGCGGCGTACTTGTTTGCACACGCGAGCAAGCCTCCCAAAGTTTCCGACTCGTCGCTGTAGATCATGAAGCGGAAAGTCGTCCCCTTCCTCAGAGATTGCTTGAAGGCGTGGATCGCCTGAGTTTCTGAGACGCCTTCGCAAGCGTTCTTGATTTCACTCCATCGTGAGACGAATTCACGGCTAGACTCGTTCCTTTGCTACACGCACCGCTGTAAGTCGAAAATCGACTTTGGGCGCTTATATGTGCCCTGGAAGTGTTGGATAAAAACACGCTTCATATCACTCCAGGTATGAACTGTCCTTTCGGGCAGGCCTTCAATCCACATGCGTGCCGTCCCGGTTAACATCAGGGGCAAGAATCGCACTGCCGAGTCGGCGCTGCCTTGATATATGTCGTAGGCACTAACATAATCTGAGAGCCAGGTCTCAGGATTAGCTGTACCGCTGTACTTATCAACCATCTTTGTTACGTTCGACAAAGTGGGAGGTAGAATTTGCTCTCTGATTGTTCTGCCAAAACACTTGGGGCGAGTTATTGGGCATCTCTGGCCGACTTCCTCTCCTCGATTAGGCTTCGAACATCATTGGCTGGTGGCGGTTTAGCAACCGACTTTTCTTGTCTTGGTTCTTCCCTGTGACGGCTTTGGCTCGCCCGGCTTGCATTACACGGAGGGCTTGGAGTCCTTTGTCGTCGTGGAGGGGGTATGTATTTGGAAGTGTTATCTCCCTCTTTGCGCGGTGGAGGCGGCGGTGGAGGTGGCATATGACCTCTGTTTCCCTCCCTTCGGGGTTGATTTTCCCCTTCACGTCGTCGCTCCTGACGAGGTGGAGCCGCCTTTTCCGTGCGAGGATCCTCCCTTCTTTCTCGGCTCCGATGCCTTTCCTGAACGGCTTCACGATGGCGTGAAGAACCTGTCCGGGATTCCGCGCCTCTAGGCTGCTTGTCCTTCGGGTCCTTGCTGCCTTTGTTGTGACTACTTGAGCCGGCCGGGTCGTCATCTGGGTCGGCGGGGGCAGCAGCCATTGGCTTGTTAGCGGTTGACTTGCAAAGGCGAGAATCATCAATGAGCCGCCCCGTTTTGACTTGCGAATCATTCTGCTGCTGCTGTGCGACCTCCAGTAGATAAGCCGAATATTTAAGCCGAGCGTCACGATCCAGAGATTTGTCAAACATGACCTCCTGGGCAGCCTCCATATTTTTGGCTGGGGTATTGAAGTAACAGAGATTTGTTACCGGGTCACGTCGGTGGTGGTACTTCCTCCAGACTGAATCTACATGGTCGGCTTCCCACTTGCTACGGAAATCCAGCCTCTTATGCAGGTTCTTATCATGAGGCGGACGGAAGACATCGTCAGCCCCCTTTTCCCCCTGCTTTCGGATGAACTCCGTTTCCTTGTTTGTGAGCTCAACTTCACGCTCTACTATCTGGGCGGCTTGCTCCTCAAGTAGGGCGCGACGCTTCTCAATGTCGTCCAGCGATGCGTTTGGAGGGAGTGGCGTCAACAGTTGCTTGCAGCTTGCCATCCTTCTTTCGTGTTCCCTCTGTGCCGCGTCGCCGTCAATGTCGTCTCCTCCGGCCGGCCTTCTGTCTGCCCCCTTTGATGGAGCCAGTGGTGGTACGAAATCCACCTTGAGATTTCCGGCTTGCGGAGTTTTTTCTTCGCCATTGGCGGCTTTCGAGGTGTTGGGGTCGGCATTAGGATCCGAGATGTTTCCCATCAAAACCTCGACAGGGCGTCCCAAGCAGGACGCAACCTTCCGACTGAAATCGTCGGATTCTCCTTCGGACTCAGGGTCTTGCTCCATAGGAGCGGTGTCCACTGATCCGGCTTCTGAATCTGCCTCCATCTGCAAGGCAGGGATGATTGACTCAGGTAATGTCGTCGACTCGTTTGAGCCGGATTCTCCAGCCATGCCGACGAAGTGGTAACCCGGTGTTGCCTCCGAGGTTGCGTCATCTTCGGAGTCCTCATCGTCAGCATCAAACGCTAGATCCAGATCAGCTAGCTCTTCAGAGTCCAGATCCGATCCGTCTTCAATGTTGTAGGGGTGGGTGGTGGGCAAACTCGATGTGAAACCGAGATCGTCCAAAGCCTGGGCGGTGAAGCCGACGAAGATGTCGAAGCCGCCGATGGAGATAGTGGACCAGCCAGCGGGATCCTCCTTTGCCGGCGTCCAGAGGCCGTCGTTGAAGACGTGGCCGGCTCCCGATTCGTCGAAGTAGCTCACCATGCCGACCGCGATGGTGTCGCCGACTCCACCTGCAGCTCCTGGACAGATCGAAACCCCAGAGGTCTCCTGCCCCACGGTGGGCGCCAACTGTCGTGGAATTGTCGAATCTAGCCGCGGCAGGGGTGCCATCGAGCTAGGTAAAGAGAGGGGTTTTGGAGTTGGGGGATTCCGGCTCCATGGACACGAGTTTACCCAGCTTCGGATCTCACGTCGGTGGCGAGATCCTACGTGCTGCTATAATTCACTATATGGCAATATCGCCGAGTTACAGTGGATTGAGGTCGAGATTGTTCGTGCCCTAAGGCGTCCCATAGGCCGGCTTATAAAGGCGTCCGGCCTAGGGCTTACAGGAAAAACCTACCGACTAAGTCAGAGTCCTAAACTAATCCAGCTTGGGCTTTCTTGTGAGCTAAGTCTTCCGCAATCCCAGCTGTCTTCTGGAACCTTCCTTAGCCGGATGGGCCTCCTGCGCTTCATCATACTGGGCGCCCGATAAGCCGGAATTCGGCTTATCACCACTATGGGCCACCCTGGTATCATGGCTTAGCTTCATATCCGTGAGGGTACCTGTTCGGCATAACCCCAACATGTGCGGTACAAATTGGATCTTCCGGCACGCGGTCTCAGTCATTATGTGGTTCACGTATCCCAACTTAAGGAATTTACATCGGACTTAACTCCTGTGTTCACTAATTTGCCATAGATTCCAATGTTGGACGTCGATGACACAACTCATGAAGAAATTCTAGACCGTCTTTTGGTGGCAAGGGCTTCTGGCGATATCCGCAACCTGGGAAGACGTCAATGTGCTCAAGGATCGTTTTCCAACTGACATTGTTTTGGGACAAGCATGTTCTCCAGCGAGGGAAGGTGTAACATCTGTGAATGTACATGACACGAAGACAAGGGAGAAGGCATAGTCTTGTTTTACGTTTCCTGTAACGCTGCTACGCCAGCTGTGTGTGGGAAGGTTAGGACCACCTTAAGAAGTCCCCTTAAGACTGGAAGCGACGAGGACAAGGCATGAGTTGAATGAAACATAAATTCCGTCTATCTACTTCTCTCTACTTCCTCCTCTATGAAATCCCGTTCTTCTCGATACCCTCTTCGTTCCCCAGCAAACGAATCTCACACCCTGAATACTTCAACAGCAAGGGGTAGTTCCAAACGTCAGAGGTGATGCGAGGTGATTTTACCATGTAGAAAAGAGGTGAAAACAAACATCAATGCACACCACAACAACCAAACGCAGGCGCGTGTGGCCAAGTTAAAAGTAAAGCGGAACATGACCCACAATTCATATCACTCTAGGCATGCCACGTAGGGCCATATAAATTTTTGGTAAGGCCATGTCAGGATTGTTTTTTTTTTTTTGAGGGGAAGGCCATGTCAGCATTAAATTCGAAATCACGAACGCGACCCAAACAAGCGCAAGAGGGTGGGCTGTTTCTAGTTCCGTAGACGATTTGGAACTGAGCGGGCCGTGCGGCTACAAGACCCACGTTTGTGCCGTTATCAACCAGGATTCTACCCGCATGTACAAGACCCGACCCAACTAACCGCCTTCTTCAACATTTCTGATTTCCCCCACCGAGTTCGCCTCACCGGAATCCGCTCAAGAACCAAGAAATCCCCAAATCCCGAGCTCCCATGGAAGGCCAGGGCAGCCCCCCCAACCCGCGCGCCGCGCCCTCCCTCGCGGCCGTCCCTGGCGCTGCCGCTACGGTGCCCGGAGGCAGCGGGGATTGCTTCAGCCTCCTCCCCGATCACCTCCTCTCCCGCATCCTCATCGGGCTCCGCACCAAGGATGCCGTCAAGACGAGCGCCCTCTCCCAGAGATGGCGCAGCGTATGGACTCAACTCTGCGTCCTCAACTTCGACGGCGTCGAGTCCTCCGTTCCTGCCTCTACCCTCGCCGCCTACAAGGCCCATGGGGAGTTCGACATCCACAAGCTCATCGTCTCCCCCAGCCAGGTGAACGCGCAGGATACCACCGAATGTCTGTCCCGGGCCGCGCACCTCGTCTCCGGCCGGCTCTTTTTCGACAACAGACGTACTGTGACGCCGGAGAAACGGCAGCTGTTTCTGTACGTCGACGACGAAGAGGTGGTGATGGAAAGTGGCGCGGTTGAGTTGGCCTGCTTCAAGAAAGCCTCCGAGATTTGGTTGGACCTCGGGTTTCTTGGCCTGCGTCTTCCACCGACTGGCGTCTTCGATGCCCTCAAGGTGATGTGGCTGGGGCACTTCTGGTGCCGAGGCCAATTTAGCATCAGCGATACCATGCTTCCGTCATTGCAAGCACTAACCATCTGCAGGGTCCGTGGGTTGGTCGTACTGACGCTCAACTCGAAGTCTCTGCTGTATCTTTATCTGTCCGTCCTCCCTCAGTCTCAGCAGCTCAACATCCTGGCTCGAGGACTCCACAAGTTAGAGGCCACCGGCTGCTTTTATGTGCCGGGATCAGTTGCCAGCATTGCTGCGGAGAGATTAGAGATACTCAGGTGGGATGGTCCTTGTGTTCCAGAGCCTGTCTGCCTCAGAGAGATGCCACACCTCCGCTTGCTCGGACCCCCTCCTATTACCACGCTTTGGCCGGAACATATTTGTGCAGAATTTCTTAATTGCTTCCCAGCAGTCGACCATCTCGAGCTTGATATAAGTCTTGGTGTGAGTGCTTCTTCTTTCTCTTGGACACAATTTTTTACGGATCCTCTTGGACCTAATTGTGCTTTCACCAACATAAATGATTCTCTCTTTGAGTATTGTCACCGTGTGCCGTTGAGGTAGAATTGCATTGTGACAACATAACATCATATTGCAATATGAGGTTTGGTCACAAATAAGAAATGACTAATATGGAAGTGGCACATGCATGATTAGATTAATATAGCAGCATTAGGAGTTCAGAGGCAGCACTTTTGGTATTGTTGGATATACTTCCGGTAGTTTTGAGTTTGCACGTCTATCATGTGCTCATATCCTTCAGGAGCAGCATTGTTGGTTTTGGATATGCTAACGGTAGTTTTGACTTCTGAGTAGGATATTGTACTGGTGGTTTTGTAGTTTTTGTGTATATATGCAAAGGATTGTTAGAAAGTTAAGTAAGGCTGCAGTTTTTCAATCTGCCACTGAGAGTGGAAGTTCACTGTAGATCAAGAAAAGAAACTTGGACAACGTCTGATCACTCTGTATCCCATTTTTCCAAAGGTCTGCAACGAGAAACTCATTCAAACACTCAGTTCACTGTCACTTGTCTTCAGTATCTAATATGAAGTGTACAATTGTCTGTCCTAGTGTACTTGGGAGGCTACACATTTTAGATATGCTTATACATGAGTCTGTCTGGGTTCTCGAGACTGGAAAGAACATCTTTACTTTCGAGCTACTTCATAATCTCTTCATTGGACTTCACATGGTGTATTGGCGAACTTATGAAACTACTTCCTTTTGTTTCTGGATGTGCACTAATGCAAACATGTCTGTCAAGGTAGTCTATGATTCTCTGTCGTGTATATTTGATCACTATCAATTTATATGAGCTCACCTTTGTTGGCTTCCAATGAATCAGCGGTGGATGAATGGGTCACCACTCTTGATGGAAGACATAACCATCCCTTATGTGAATGTATTATGGTTATACTTAGAAACCAATGGTCATGTTTTTGAAGGAAGAGTATTGCAGTTGCTCACAAAGAGTCCTTGTATAAGAGTGCTGAACCTATCATTCGAAGCTCGAGATGAGGTAATTATACCCTTTGTAATACACTATTATTCAACATTTTCAGCATCCTCTCACTACAGTGTTGAATAATGGAAGTTACACATGGGCTGTTAAGTTAAGAAATGTATATATTTTTTGTTATATATTAGGGAAACCATAACATTGTAATGATTTTGAAGTAATTCATAAATTCGAGCATAGCTGGTGTCAAATAGTTTGGATGCACGGAATGCTCATTGGCTGTTGACCAAAACTAAGTTCCACTCTCTGTTTGGACTAAAACTAAGGACAGGCAACTGAAAGACAAGAATATTCCCAGGAACATGCTGTAACATTATGGTATTATTAAATGAAGCTCTTAATGAGATAGTTACTTAGTAGTATGAAGCGTACATCTATTCTGTTGCTCGAAGAAAAATGTTGCGAAAATAGTGTACATCTATTATCAAGTATACCTTTCTTTCACAGTTTTTTTACACTTTAGGTGTTGTGGAATGTAAACGGGAAATTTGGTATAGTAGCAGTTTATATTCATGAATATCATGTTGCAGCACTTCTTTTTCTGTCTTGTGCATTTTAGATTCAATTATGATTTTGAACTATACTGACTAGAATTGCTATTCAGCATGCAAATATTTTTAACTTCGTGTGACAGTAAGTAATATTGTTGTGCCTAAGAATGGTCTAGCTTTGAACTATCTGTTATTCCATAAGACAGGCGGATAAAAAAAATATAAACCTATGTTTGGTCTCTTGAATATGATCTTGATGTCATGACAACTACATCTCGGGCATCACCACGTTGGTGTTAAATAACAAACTGTGACACTGAGGAACCTCTGATCTTCTATTACTCTTAAATAATAGCGCTAGTCGCTAGATTGAAGATTTTCTGCTCTTACCATTTCCTTATTCTGTACCATGGCGAATCTTTTACACTGTCCGTGGACTGGTTCCACATGCGTCTTTGCCTCTTTGGTTCCATTTTTTTCTGTCATTTCTAGCACACTTAAGCTTGTTCTTGTTTCAGGTGCATGATTTCTGTTTACCAGACTGCATCTGCCACAATGAGCCAGGAATTTGGAGAGCTAATGTCGTTCCGATAATGACTCTCGGGATAGTAAGTGTCGCCAATTTTCATGGGGCTCCACGTGAAGTTTACTTTGTGAAACAAGTAGTGCTAAGGGCGCCGAGGCTTAAACTATTGAGAATAATGTCGAAGGTTCAGGATCATTCATTGGACGGCATTGGAGGAATCTGCCCTGCAGGATGTGTGTTCGAGGTTGTAGTTGTACCGGGATAGAAGCAAGGAGGAATAGGTGATATGATCTCTGACTTGCTATTAGAACTCTGAAGCATAAATCTGGTCACTGGACATTTTCGGCGCGGACCATCATGTATAGTTGTATACAGTGGATTTATTTGGATTCATGACTAATGACTAAGGTTGAAGAATCTCGTATATTGGGTTCGTGAATGCGGTTCAGTTCAGTGTACCCGTTTGTTGTCGCGTTTTTGTCTCTGGGATGGACCTCTTGTTGTCCTCTGTAACGCAAATCAGCTTAATTCGGGTAACTGAGTGTGATACCTGTTTCTGTTTATCATGTGATCAGTTTAAATAAATGTTGCTGTTGATTTGGTTAAAAGATCAACTGGACCGTGGCAAAGATGGTCTTGTGTGTGTTTGTTTCAAGCATATCACCGGACTGGAACCCAGTCTCCACTGTGCTGGTTGCTGGAGGAAAGAAAGGTTGCTGGTGTTTGTTCACACTGTCCAGTTTCATCTGAATCGTGTCGTACGTGCAGAGTCGCACCGAGTCCGCAGCTGCCTGAGCAATATGTGTGATTCTTTCATGCCTGTGAGACTCGAAAATTGGTCGATGTTGTGTGGGAAAATGGCAGGTTTCCATTGAGTATTGATCACGTATTTCTGTTTGCAGGCTGAAATGCTGAATGCTGCGATGGGTAGGGAGGCTGCAACCATTTTCCTATGGGTCTGATAGCTGGAAGCTGCAGCTGTAGTCCGTCCGACAACAACAGGCAAAAGCCATGCTGTCGAACGGTTTGGCCTCCAGCAGCATTATCCTTAAACCTTGCTAATTTTAACTAGGGGAAAAAAGTTCTGTTCACACGCCTGCTGGGACAAGTCCTCGTACATCATCACTTCATCACCGTCCCTAGAGTAAGTGAAAAAAAAAAATGCGGTGCCCTTCTTCCGTGCGTGCACTGCAGCAGTGCAGCACAGAGAACGCTTCACAGTGAGTTCATCGTAGTAGCACAATGTAACATCACAAAATTTTCCAAATCTTGGAGTGCTAGAATTAAATTAAATTTCACAAGAATATAAACTTTTAAGATTTGTTTAAAAGTAAATTTCAAACTAAAAGAAGACCAAAAGATAGAAGGTAATATGACTTTTTCAAAAATATTATGGTTCCGAAATATTTTAATAATAATCTATTTTAATTTTGAAGTTTTGATATTAAAATAACTATTTGGCTAATATTCAATCCCTAAAAATATTTTCGAAATTATGAAAATTACATAAGTTAATCATTAGACTCGATGAGTTTAGTGAGCTCACCTAAGACGACAATGTGGGTCTTAATCAAGTTTCTCAAGGAGCTTATTGTGGCCAACCATAAGCTCGTCATTTTGGTTTTGCAAATTTTTGCATTCTCAAGAGCACTATCATGGGTTTCATCCACCTTAGATAAATCTAAAACGTGGGTATCCTCAAGTGACTCTCTTGGAGCTTGCTCTTCTTCAATAGCTTTCTCTAGCTCCATGATTTTATCGGCATGATCGCGGGCATGCTCTTACAATCCATGGTTGTATCCTCTCTTTCCTCAAGGAGTTATAATTCTATGATTGTATCCTCCCTATCCTTAAGGAGAGAAATGCACTCTCCTAGTTGGTAAAAGAGGGTTTGCGAATGATTTGACCACCATTGTCTTTCATAAGGACATTTCGCAACAAAGTGAGAGTTATTTTCACAATTGAAACACGATCTTGACTTCTTGTCCTTGGACTTGAACTCTTTTGAATTATTCTCGGGTGGTGCTCTGATGGTGGTCACGAAATTCTAGTGCCTAGCCTCGTGGAGCTCGTGGAGGAGAACGGTTGGTGGAGCCGCAATGCGCTTGGTGGCGTTTTCTGGTGGTTGCTAGAGCACATCCAGAGGTGTTTGGTCGACTGTATGCACTGACGTCGGCTTTGCGAACTGCGGATGAGAGCAGTGCCTTAGAGTGCATGGCGTCAAGGATAGGAGAGGGTAGATCACGACGACATGAACAACGGTGGGGAGTACACTGGTCGGCGGCGTCGTGTCCCGGTCCGCTCGGACACTCGGTAGTGAGCACAGTTCTTACTAGTCCTGCCAGATTGTAATCAATCGTTTGGAGTGGTCCGTGATATTTTACAGGCCCCTCGAGAAGCAAACAAGGAGAGTGTTACGGACCCACCTGCTACCCTCCACGCGCAAGGCCAAGAGGAGGGAAGAAAGGAGAATCCTGGCGCATGGCACACCGCAGGAGAAGCACCAACTACGGCAATCGAAGCGTGAAAGAAAGAAGAATGCCAGGTTCAGTGGACCCGACTGGACAGCTTGACCAACCCTCCTCGCCCTCTACACCAACCTGCGGGCGACAGCTGTCGTGGGGTCCACACTGGAGGAGCGCTCGTTATCTAGGCCTGCGTGCCTCTCTTGTCATTTGCTTTTGTTAAGCCGATAGAATTGAAAGGCTCTGAACCTCCCTCACCTGCTTCTCTTCTCAATCCCACATTCCTCTGAATTCCCCATCCCCTGCTGTGGATTTGTATCGAGAAAACAGATCAAATTGAGGAGTAGAATCGTTGGGCTACTATCTGTGATCCGGGTGCCTAACATTTGGTATCAGATTTCAGGCGTCTTCTTCTGCGTTCTTCGAATCCCGTTGGTTTAGATCACGATCCGCTTGCGGATCCTCATCGTTTGGGCGTGGATCTCTCCGAGATCCACACAAAGTTCGCTCGCGAACGCCCGCGGTGGGTCGATTTTCACCTCGGTTTTCTCTAGCGCAGCGCGTGCGCACCAACTGTTCGACGCTTCGTCGAGCCCAATCTGGCGTCAGGCAAGGCACAGACGCGTTGGGATACTTCCAAGCGCATCGACACCATGGACGAGAAACTCGACGCCCTGATGAAGCTCGTGCAAGGGTCCGAGAAGCGCATGTCGCAGGAGTTGCACGCCATCAAGTCGGCGGTAGACAACATCAAGCCGGAGATCTCCTCGCTCCAAGGCGCCATCGACGCCATGAAGCCGGAAGTGGAGGAAATCAAGGCGACGCTGGATGCTTGGAAACCAGAGATGGAATCCAAAGTGGGCGATCTGAGTTCGACGGTGACGGACTTGCGTCGCCAGGTCAACCACATCGCAAAAGGAGTGGGAGCGGGCGCGCTGGGAGCTCCACCAGCGGCGGTCTCTCCGTTGACGGGGGCATCTTCTCCGGCCGCGTCGACGGACGACCACTTCGGGCTATTTAGCCACGGCAAGGCACACAATACCGGGGGCGTGGTGAAGGGGGATTCGACTCCTCCATCACCCACCCCGGTCACAGGTCAGAATCAGCTCTTGAGTCTCGTTCCGTTTGATCCTGGAGCTAGTTCATCGCGTCCTCCTGTTAGTAGTACACCACCACATTCAGAATTTCCCAAGTTTGATGGCGATAATCCGCGTCTCTGGCGGAAGGCCTGTGAGAAATATTTCCGTGTTTATTCCATCAACGATGACATCCGTGTGGAATACGCGACTATGCACTTCACGGGCAACGCTGCTTTGTGGTTTCAGAGTGCTGAGGACAAGATTGGCGCAGTGCAGTGGCCTGAGCTATGTGATATCATTAGTAAGCGGTTTGATCGTGGACAGTACCAGTTATTGTACCGGCAATCCTTTAAGATTAGACAAACGAGTTCTGTCAGCGACTTCATAGAACGTTTGACACGCTGATGCACCACATGCTAGCATATAAGCCTGATTTAGATCCCACCTTCTTCACTACTCGTTTCATAGATGGTCTCCACAAAAAAATCCGAGCTATTGTGCTTATTCAACAGCCCGAAGATCTGGAAACTGCTGTTTGTCTTGCCCTTTTGCAGGAGGAGATTGGAGAGGAAGGTGATAACTCTGGATCACAGTCAAGAAATGTGGTTTCCTTTAGGATGGCAGAGGAAGACATCCACAAAACTGCTTTTCAGACACACCATGGGCACTTTGAATACAAGGTCATGCCCTATGGCCTCACTGGTGCCCCAGCTACGTTCCAAGGAGTCATGAACACTGTGTTAGCTCCTGGATTGAGAAAGTTTGTTCTCGTCTTCATCGATGACATTCTGATTTATAGCAAAACCTTGCAGGAGCATGTGCAACACCTCAGGCAAGTGTTTGACATGCTGGCCAGCAATCAGTTGAAGGTCAAAAGGAGCAAATGCTGCTTTGCCCAGCAAGAATTAACCTATTTGGGTCACATAATTGGAAAAAATGGGGTAGCCACATACCCGGCCAAAATTGCACCAATTTTGCAGTGGCAGGCACCAAAAGATGTTAAACAACTAAGAAGTGTGTTGGGAATGACTGGTTTTTACAGAAAATATATCAAAGGATATGGAATTATCAGCAAACCTCTCACGGACCTGTTGAGGAAAGGTGTGCAATTTATCTGGACTTTAGAGACAGAGGCTTCCTTCCAAGCACTGAAAGCAGCACTCATAGCTGCTCCTGTCCTAGCTTTACCAGATTTCTCCAAGCGGTTTGTTGTTGAAACAGATGCTAGTGACAAAGGTATTGGAGCCGTGTTGATGCAAAACGATCACCCCTTAGCATTCCTTAGTAAAGCTTTGGGTCCTAAACAGCAGGCCTTATCAACATACGAGAAAGAGTGTTTGGCTATACTGCTAGCAGTGGATAAGTGGCGTTCATATCTATCACATGCTGAATTCTACATTAAAACTGATCAGCGCAGCTTGGTCAATTTGACAGAACAGAGACTGACGACACCTTGGCAACACAAGGCTCTGACAAAACTGTTGGGTTTACAGTTTAAGATCTTATACAAGAAAGGCCTTGACAATAGGGTTGCCGATGCTTTATCCAGACATCCTTCTCTGCCTGTTACTGAGTTAATGGCAATAGTGGAAAGTAAACCAGTCTGGTTAGAAGAAGTCGTATCTGGCTATAAGGATGACACACAAGCTAACAAGTTGCTGCAGAAGCTGGCAGTCTGCCCAGAATTTGCACAATTCACTCTGCGAGATGGCGTGATCAGGTTCAAGCAGAGAGTGTGGATTGGTAACAATGCTAAGTTACAGGCTAAAATCACTCAAGCCATGCATGATAGTGCTTTGGGGGGGCATTCTGGATTCTATGCCACTTATCATCGCATTAAAAACCTTTTCTCTTGGCCAGGGATGAAGAAATTCATTATGAACTGGGTGCAGAGCTGTACAATCTGCCAACAAGCCAAGTCGGAAAGAGTTGCCTACCCTGGACTGTTACAACCACTGAAGGTGCCTTCAGGTGCTTGGGAAGTCGTCTCTATGGACTTTGTCGATGGGCTCCCTAAGTCTGCGGGTTTCAATTGCATCATGGTGGTGGTAGACAAGTTTTCTCGCTACGCCCACTTCGTGCCCTTGTCACACCCATACTCTGCTCTGTCTGTTGCAATGGCATACATGAAAGAGGTGTTCAAGCTCCATTCTCTGCCGCAGGCTATTATTTCGGATAGAGACCCAGTGTTTACCAGTAAAATCTGGCAGGAATTGTTCAGACTTTCCGATACTCAGCTCTGTATGAGTTCTGCTCGGCATCCGCAAACGGATGGCCAAACGGAAAGGGTGAACCAGTGCATGGAAGGATACCTCAGATGCTTTGTTCATTCCTGTCAAACTAAATGGGCACAATGGCTGCACTTGGCGGAATTTTGGTATAATACAAGTTACCACACCAGTTTGAACCGGAGCCCCTTCGAGGTACTGTATGGCCACTCCCCTAGATTCTTTGGCATTGATAAAGTGGAGTCCTGCGCCATCCCACAGCTGGAGGAATGGCTCAAGGAGCGAGACACTATGACAAGGTTGTTGCAGCACCACCTGGAGCGTGTGCAGTCAAGGATGAAATCACAGGCCGACAAAGGGCGAACTGAAAGATCATTTGAGGTTGGTGGCATGGTTTTCCTTAAGCTGCAACCATACCTCCAGTCGTCGGTCGCCTATCGAGCAAATCACAAACTGGCGTTCAAGTTTTACGGGCCTTTCGAAATTGAGCAGAAAGTGGGCAGTGTGGCTTACAAACTTAAATTACCGGCAACAAGCTTGATCCACCCCGTGATCCACGTTTCACAGCTGAAGAAATGCGTTGCCCCAGGGCAAGTGGAATCCAGTGACCTGCCAGCAGAACCCCCAGATTTTCAACAGCCTGAAGCGGTGTTGGATCGCCGCAATAGAGTGCTGGGTGCATCTACTATCAAAGAAGGACTCGTTCGTTGGTCAGGTATGTCAGACTCGCTTGCAACCTGGGAAAAACTGCAGGAGCTTCGCCAACGTTTTCCGAGTGCACCTGCTTGGGGACAAGCAGGTTTTCAAGGAGAAGGGAATGTTACGGACCCACCTGCTACCTCCACGCGCAAGGCCAAGAGGAGGGAAGAAAGGAGAATCCTGGCGCATGGCACACCGCAGGAGAAGCACCAACTACGGCAATCGAAGCGTGAAAGAAAGAAGAATGCCAGGTTCAGTGGACCCGACTGGACAGCTTGACCAACCCTCCTCGCCCTCTACACCAACCTGCGGGCGACAGCTGTCGTGGGGTCCACACTGGAGGAGCGCTCGTTATCTAGGCCTGCGTGCCTCTCTTGTCATTTGCTTTTGTTAAGCCGATAGAATTGAAAGGCTCTGAACCTCCCTCACCTACTTCTCTTCTCAATCCCACATTCCTCTGAATTCCCCATCCCCTGCTGTGGATTTGTATCGAGAAAACAGATCAAATTGAGGAGTAGAATCGTTGGGCTACTATCTGTGATCCGGGTGCCTAACAGAGAGAGAAAAAACAACTGAGAAAAATCACGACCAAGCAAGATTATTTTTTAGAATAATTACCGTGAGTTACTTTCAACAACCGGTTTTGCCCTGCAAAACGATGAAACAAGCGGGGACTAAACGTTTTTAAAATTGGAATAGTTTGAAATAACTTTCCTTTCAAAGACACTCTAATTTTTTTTCCAGTGCGCTTACACTTCTGTGTCCAAAGTCCGTCCAAGGAGAAATCTAATGGGCTGCTTTGCTTTTGTCAGCGTATGAACGGTTCGATGGTGCACATTGTATGCAAATCGTACAAATACTGTCGTATTCATAGCAGTTCTCAAAAGCGGAATACTTGAAATAACTTTTCTACCAAAGTCATACTTTGAAATAACATTTCTACCTGTTCAAGAAAAAATGCATAGCAGTTCTCAAAAGCGGAATACTTGAAATAGCTTTTCTACCAAAGTCATACTTTGAAATAACTTTTCTACCTGTTCAAGAAAAAATGCATAGCAGTTCTCAAAAGCGGAATACTTGAAATAACTTTTCTACCAAAGTCATACTTTGAAATAACTTTTCTACCTGTTCAAGAAAAAAGTAATAACTTTTCTATCAAAGACACGCTAAAATTTTCTTAGTTCCATATATGGTTTTGAACCGAGCGGGCTTGGGTACGGCAGAACCACGTTTGTGCCGATACTTGACCCAATCCACCCACCTTCTTCAACATTTCCCCACCGAGTTCGCCTCACCGGAGTCCGCTCTCAAGAACCAAGAAATCCCCAAATCCCGAGTTCCCATGGAAGGCCAGGGCAATCCACCCAAAAAGCGAGCCGCGCTCTCCCTCGCGACCGTCCCCGCCGCCGCCGCTACGGTACCCGGAGGCAGCAGGGATCGATTGAGCCCCCTCCCCGACGACCTCCTCGTCTGCATCCTCCTCCAGCTTCCCGTCGAGGAAGCCATCGAGACGAGATTCCTCTCCCGGCGATGGCGTCGCGTATGGACTCAACTCCCCGTCCTCAACTTCGAAGGCGTCGACTCCTCCGTTATTGCCTCTGCCCTCACCGCCTACAAGGCCCACCGGGAGGACGACATCCACAGTGTCGCCGTCTCCTCGAAGCAGATGGACGCGCAGCATACCACTTCCTGGCTGTCCCTCGCCGCGCCCTTCCTACCCGGTCGGCTCCACTTCGACAACAGCCATACTGTATCGCAGAAGAAACGGCAGCTGTTTCTGGAGGAGAAGGAGGAGGCGGTGGTGCGAAGAGACGCGTTTGAGTTGCCCTGCTTCAAGAAAGCCACCGAGATTTCGATGGACCTCGGGTTTCTTGGCCTAGCGCTGCCACCGTCTGGCGTCTTCGATGCGCTCAGGGTGATGCGGCTGGAACACTTCTGGTTCCGAGGCCAATTTAGCTTCAGCGACACCATGTTTCCGTCATTGGAAGAACTAACCATCGGCAGGGTCCGTGGGTTGGTCGCACTGACGCTCAACTCGAACTCTCTGTTGTATATTCATCTGTCCGCCCTCCCTGAGTTTCAGCGGCTCAACATCTTGGCTCCAAGGCTCAACATATTAGAGGTGATGCCCTGCTTTTATCATGTGCCGGGACCAGTTACCACCATTGCTGCGGAGAGATTAGAGGTGCTCAGGTGGGAAGTGTCTTGTGTTCCAGAGCTCGGAAAGACGCCACACCTCCAGGTGCTCAGAGTCCCTGCTATTTGCGCAGATTGGTCGGAAGATATGTGTGCAGAATTTCTTAATCGCTTTCCAGCAGTCGACCAGCTCGAGCTTCAGATAAGTATTGGTGTGAGTGCTTCTTCTTCCTCTTGGACACGATTTTTATTTTTATTTTTACGGGATCCTCTTGGACCTAATTGTGCTTTCACCAACATAAATGATTTGAATAAGTCTGGTGTGTGCTATTGAGACAGAATTGCAACTGTGACGACATAAGATCATATTGCAGCATGAGGTTTGCTCACAAATGACTAGTATGGCGCATAATTGGAGCAAGAATGCAGAAATAGGTCTTCAGAGGCAACACTGGTGGTATTGTTGGATAGAATTCCTGCGGTTTTCAGTTTGAACATTTGTACATTTGGTTTTGACTTCTGAGTGGGATATTCTACTGATGGTTTTGTAGTTATGTGTAATTGTGTATACGTGCAAGGATTGTTAGAAAGTTCAGGCTGCAGTTTTTAATCTGCCTCAGAGAGTGTAAATTCACTGTAGATCAGGAAAAGAATTTTGGAGATCATTTGATCACTCTATATTCCATTAACTTCCGAAGGTCTTGGACGAGAACTTCATTCAAACATTCAGTTTACTGTCACTTGTCTTCTGTGTGTAACATGAAGTTTAGAATTGTCTGTGCTAGTATACTTCGGAGGCTATACATTATAGATATGCCTATATATGAGTCTGTCTGAGTACTCGAAACTGGAAAGAACATATTTACCTTGAAGCTACTTCATAATCTCTTCATTGGAGTTCACATGGTGTATCGGCGACCTTATGAAACAACTTCCTTTCTGTTTCTGGATGTCGACTAGTGCAAACATGTCTGTCAAGGTAGTCTATGGTTCTCTGTCGTGTATATTTGATTACTGTCAATTTATATGAGCTCACCTTTGTTGGCTTCCAATGAATCAGCCGAAGAGGAATGGGTCGCTGCTCTTGATGGAAGACATAACAATCCCTTCTGTGAATACATTATGGTTATTCTTAGAAACAAATGGTCATGTTTTTGTACCAAGATTATTGCGGTTGCTCACAAGTTCTTCCGGTATAAGAGAGCTGAATCTATCTTTCCAAGTTCGAGATGAGGTAACTATAATTTATACCATTTGGAATATACTATTATTCAACATTTTCAGCATCCTCTGGCTACAGTGTGTTGACTAATGGAAAGTTAGACATGGGCCTCTAAGTTAGGCAATGTATATATTTTTCCTATATATTTGGGACCAGAAAATAGTAATGATTTTGAAGTGATAAATAAATTCAAGCATAGTTGGTGTCAAATAGGTTGCATGCACGGAAAGCCCACTGTAAGCATAGTTGGTGTCAAATGGTTTGCATGCATGGAATGCCCATTGGCTGTCGGACTAAAACTAAATTCCATTCTCTGTTTGGACTAGGAGAGCATAGACATGTTTAGGACAGGCAACTGAAAAACAAGAATATTCCTAGAACATGCTTTAACATTGTGGTATTATTAAAATATGCTCTTAATACGAAATAGTTACATAGTTAGGATGACATGTACATCTATTCTGTTGTTCGAAGAAAAATGCTGCTAAAAAAGTGTACATCTATTATTAAGTATTCCTTTTCTTTTACAGTTTTTTGCACTTTTGGTCTTGTGGAATGTAAGCGGAAAATTTGGTATCGTGGCAGTTATATTCGTGAATACCATTTTGCACCGATTCTGTTTTATCCTGTGCATTTTAGATTATATATTATGAATTTGAACATTGCTGACTGAATTGTTATTCAGCATGCAAATACTTTTCACTTTGTATGTTAGTAAGTAATAACATTGTGCCTAAGAATGGTCCATCTTTGTATCCTCATTTCAGGTGGAAGATTTCTGTTCACTGGACTGCAACTGCCACGAGGAGCCAGGAATTCGCGTAGCCGAGGTCGTTCCAATAAGGGATCTAGAAAAAGTGGAAATTATCGGTTTCCATGGGGCTCTACGTGAAGTTTATTTTGTGGAACAACTAGTGCAAAAGGCGCCGAGACTTAAACTATTGAGAATAACCTCGAAGGTTGAGGATCATTCATTGGAAGGCATTGAAGATAACTGCCCATCAGGGTGTGAGGTCAAGATTGTAGTTGTACGGGGATAGAAGCAAAGTGGAATAGGTGATATGATGTCTGACTTGTTGTTAGAACTCTGTAGCATACATCTGTTCAGTGCACATTTTCGGCACGGACCATCATGTATACAGCGGGTGTATTCGAATTAATGATGATGACGGAGGTCGAAGAATCTCGTATATTGGGTTCATGAATGTGGTCAGTTCAGTCAGTGTACCTGTCTGTTGCCGTGTTTGTTGTCGCATTTGATGTCTCTGGGACGGACCTGTTGTTGTCCGCCGTAAGGTGTATCAGCTTAAGATGGTCTGGGTAACTTTGTGTGATACATGTTTCTGTTTTCATGTTATCTAATTAAATACAGTACAGTGGATTGCTTAAACATAAATTGGACAGTGGGAAGATGGTTGTGTGCGAACTGTGAAGCATGGCGCCGGAGTCCCAGTCAGAGTCCAGTGTGCTGATTACTGGAGGAAAGAAAGGTTGCTGGTGTTTGTTCATCATATCTAGTTTCATCCTAGTTGCAAAGTAGCAACGAGTCTGCAATGAGCAGTGGATGCAATTAAACAGCTAAATACTACTAGGTATCCATTGATCAGGCAATTCTACATATCCAGGCTGAATGTGATCCACTGAGGAGGCTAAACAAGGGATTAGAAGTGTAACCATTCTTCATTAACGTTTTATTGCCTGATGGTTCGAAGCTCCTGTCTTCCGTGATCTGACATAGTGAGTTTTGTTCACTCAGTTTGCTGTAGTTTCTTCCGTGTTGCAACAAAAGCAGCTGTCTTGCAAGCGACGAAGCCACAAATACAGAGAAAAGAGTTTAAGTTAGCTTTGGTTGGGGTGCGCCGGGCCAGGGCAGTAGTGCAACGCCCAGGCGACGCATAAGGGCCCCAGCAGCAAGCTACTGTTATGGACCCTTCCCCATAAAAAATAAATTTAATATCGTTGTGGCCACTTGGACCACATATCAGATATTAAACTGATAAGAACAGATACTACACTTGATCTTAGCCAAAAGGCCGAGAAAGGTATGAATTCTCCCGTGTCTCTGCCCCTCCTTTTATACAGCTCTCCAGGCTCCCTCCGATCAGCGTAGGCGAGGTGGGACTAAATGAGCAGCGCGCTCTGATGTCGTATAGGCGTAACTGGGCTCAATCTTCCAAGGCCCAAACCGTGACTGCTTCTATGTGAGTAAAGGCTAAAAGGCTTAAAGCCCAAAAGATACTGCGCAGGAAACAAACCGAGAGAGAGCTCCACCGGCTGCCCCGCCTCCGATGCCCAGGCCGGCGGCGTCCCCCAACTCCGCCGCCGGCGCCGAGCCTGAGGACTCATTGCACATCATCACCGTCCCTACTCCCTAGCTACTCACGTGACAAGTGGAAATACCGGGGTGCCCTTCTTCCTCGCGTGCACTGCAGCACGAGAGAGGACATCACATTAAGGTGGATCTGCAGAGAGACAGTCAGACAGAGTGGTGGTGTATGACTGCAGGTGGCAGCATTCATTCCTCTCACCCATTTCCTCCTCTATCTATCACGGACGCATGTATGTATCTTAAAATTTTAGTCTCTCTCTCACACACGCACAAACTCCTGTGACCTTTCCCAGCTGTCAGTAATGAGATTAGTGTGGTGTTACTAGTAATGGAATGATTAGTCACGGCAGGACAGGATGGGATTACTGCTAACTCAACTGTCAGTGGTAGTAGTAAAATGGGAATCATGGCAAGAAGTCAGGCTTTCCAGAACCCCGAGGAGCAAACAACCACTGCATTGACTGACTGGCTAACTGACACTGAGTAGTGGGCATAATCACCTACTGTGCTTACCATCACCAAGTCACGCAGGTCGCAAAGGTAATAATCATGCATCAAGTAAGCTCTGCATCTGCATGTGCATCACTAGTAATCTATCTACTGCAGAACCCCCAAGAAAGAAGCATCTCGGTGGTGCCTAGCCAGCTTTTCCTTTGGCGAAATGCTCTGCCTAGCCTAGCCGCACCTCAACTGTTGACTCACTCGTTGATTTCATTCCAATCCAATTCAGATCAAAGGTGTTCTTTTTTTGGGAAAATTGGGTTTGTACCATTAAAAGATCACATGTTTAGGTTTATACCATCAAAAGACCCATGTGATGGTTTATACCATCGAAAGGTTGGCACGTTATTGGTTTTTACCACTCCGTCTGCTTCCGTTACAAGTTTCATTTTTTTTGCCAGTCAAAGAATTTAACAAATCCCTGTTTTACCCCTATACCTTCTCCTCAACTGGAACTGAACAACGCACAGGCTCACAGAGAGAAGCAGCGACCACCGCATACCCCTCCCCGGCGGTAACTACCGCATCCCACGAGCCCGGCGGAGGATCTCCTCGGTGGAACGCCTCGTCCACGCGGCCGCCGCCGTCCTCGCCCAGTCGGCCGCTCGAAACCCTAGCTCGAGCCGTTTGAGACCTCGCCCAGGCGGCCGCCGTCGCCGCCCTCGCCCACGCGGCCGCCGCCGCTGCACTTCGACCGGCCGCGACAAAGCCCCTACGTCGAGCCCGTGCCCATCCCCGACGCCCGGTCTCCCCGTGGTCCTCCTCTTGCTCGTCCCCGACGCCTGCCGGCCACCGCCTGTTCTTGCCTGTTCTTGCTCTTGGTTGGGATGGATCACTAACGGAGACTTCACAGAAGTGGTAAGAATCAAATGATTTGCAACCTTTCTATGGTATAAACCAACAAATAGATCTTTTGATGGTATAAACCTAAATATGTGATCTTTTAATGGTACAGACCCAATTCTCCCTCTTTTTTTTCAGACATTGCTAGTTGGCTGCACCTGAATCCGGGCCGAGCTACCTTCTTCTTCCTCCTCTCGCCGTCATGTCGCCGACCGACAGGTCCACGCAAAACCCACGGGTGTACGTACGTACGTAGGCACGCACGCTGCTGCATTTAGTTAAGCAGCTCAAATACCAGCTGGGCTGCTACCTCCTTTTCTTTCTGGCTGCGTACTCTCTTGTTCTCCCCAGCTCTCTCTCGTGCTCCTCCTCCTCCCAAAACCCAACCACAGTCACACATTAATGCCACTCACCCGCCATTGCTGACCTTGCCTCCTCCAGTCCTCCACCTCCTCTTCCTTCACCCGCCTAGCTCACCGCCCACTCCCCACATTGCAACCTCGACCTCCAAACCATGAGGCCTCCGAGAACCATCTCGCGGACATTCACATGCCTCCTCCTGCTCTTCTTGCACCACCTCGCCCCGCCGCTCGCCGCCGCTACCGACGCTGACGCGCTTCTCGCCCTCAAGTCCGCACTCGACACTTCGAACCGCCTCCCGTGGAGTGCCGCCACCGCCAACGCCCTCTGCACCACCTGGCCGGGCGTCCGCCAGTGCCACGCCAACGGCCGCGTCACCAAGCTCGTCCTGGAGAACCTCAACCTCACCGGGGCCCTCACCACCGCCCTCCTCGCACCTCTCCGCGAGCTCCGCGTCCTCAGCCTCAAGGACAACGCGCTCTCCGGCCCCATCCCGGACAACCTCGCCGCGGCCCTCCCCAACATCAAGCTCCTCTACCTCTCCCACAACCGTCTCCAGGGCCGCCTACCGGTATCCCTCGCCCTCCTCCGCCGCGCCACCGTGCTCGTGCTCTCGGATAATGACTTGTCTGGCCGGATCCCGCGGGAGCTCGCCTCCGGGGTGCCGCGGCTCACGGCGCTGATGCTTGACGGGAACCGGCTCACGGGGCCCGTGCCGGCGCTGCCGCAGCCCACGCTCCGGCGGCTCGACGTCTCACGGAACCGCCTGGAGGGCCAGATCCCGGCGGTGCTCGCCAAGCGGTTCAACGCGTCGTCGTTCGAGGGCAATGCAGGGCTCTGCGGGCCCCCGCTCGCCGCGCCGTGCGTGGCGGCTGCTCCCGACGCCGAAGCGCCGCTGTCCCCCGCCACGGCGGCGTTCGCGCCCCTCCCTCCGCCCGGCGGCGGCAGACGGCGAAGGAGGACGGCCGCCATCGCGGCCGGATCCGCGGTGGCCGGAGCGGTGGTGCTGGCCCTCCTGTTGGCGGCGGTGATTGCATCCCGGCGCGGGCGCGGGAGGAACAAGCGCGTGGCCGGCGACGTGGACAAGGGCGGCCCGGAAACGGCCGAGGACAACGCGCACCACCAGCAACAGCCGCAGCAGCACTCAGCCAACGCGGCACCACCGGCGACGAACGCGGCGGCGGTGGGCGGCGGGCGGGAGTTCTCGTGGGAGCGGGATGGGATCGGGAAGCTGGTGTTCTGCGGCGGCGGGTCGGAGGAGATGTCGTACAGCCTGGAGGAGCTGCTGCGCGCGTCGGCGGAGACGCTGGGCCGCGGCGAGGCCGGGAGCACGTACAAAGCCGTGATGGAGACCGGGTTCATCGTGACGGTCAAGCGGATGCGGTGCAGCGACGCAGCTGCCGGAATGGGTGGCGTGGGCGCGGCGGAGTTCGGACGGCGCGCCGAGGAGCTGGGGCGGGTGCGGCACCCGAACGTGGTGGCGCTCCGGGCGTATTTCCAGGCCAAGGAGGAGCGGCTCCTCGTCTACGACTACTACCCAAACGGCAGCCTCTTCTCCCTCGTCCACGGTCAGTCCCCATTGCAGCATTTCTTCCTCCCTCCGATTCACCATTGCCACTGTTCAGTTTGTCAGAAACAATTCAGTTTCTCAGGAACAATTTGCTACTGCATTTCATCTCATTTTAGCTCAATTTCTCATTGCAACTCTCCATCCATGTTAATAAATGTAAAAATAATGAGGAAATTATAGTCTTAATCTGCACCGCTCAATCGATATCAAGGCACGGAATTTCTACAGATAGCATTCATATGAACTGGACAGACCATGCCCGACTGTCTGTGCCCATGAATGGAATGGGGAAAGGAAAAAAGATGATTTTTTTTGCTGGCAAGGTTTTGATCAGGCACGGGGAAAAGCGTATCTTTCTTGTTGGGTAGCTAGAAGAAATTCATGGATCTGCCGTGCATTGCAACCACTCTCTGGACTCTTGTGCAGTTGTGCTGCCCTCCGTTGATCCCATTCCATACTTAGCTTAGCTAGCTACTGCCTTGTTGGTGCTATGTGACAGATTGATATGCGTGAGCCTCATGCTTGTGATTCACCTAAAGTAAGTACTAAAAGCCTTGTGTACGTGGTGCCCAGGGTGTTAGGTCTGCTTCTTAATTCATCACTGGACATGTGTACTAGGAGTAGTACCAACCCATGTGGCATCGAAGCAGTGATTCATGTGGCATCCGATCAGTGATTCATGTGGCAACAGAGTACCGGTAGTAGATATAGATTCCATAATATCGCATAATTAATTACTCAGGAGTACACTGGATGTGATAGTATCTGTGAAATGCAAGGTCAGGAAAACCCTTTTAGTTTACCTATCCCCCTCCAATGGCACACAAGATTGACAGAGTTAAACCTTGCACCATTAGCTACCGACAGAGCGTCCCCGGGAACACGTTCCCATGGAGACACGGCAGAAATCTAGGCACAAGATCACTGAATCGGATAAACAAAAATTGAAAATGATGATGTATGAGCACTAGCAGCGCTGACTGAACCTTCCTTCACTTAAAAAACACAGGCCTCTGTACTATATCAACATGGGAGGTTCATGTGAGTCACACAGATATATTGGTTCTGTTCAATTGCTAAAAACCCTTGCACTGAACTCCATGCATGTCTCGCTGTCGAGAAGAGAGAAGAATATATTAGATTCTTCAGACATCGCAAAAAAAAAAAGGAATTTTCCACAAGATAATGATTTGGTAAAACCAGCAATGATCAAATTCAAACAATACGTTGTCCTTTTCGACCCACTGAGTTTAACTGAAGGTCCATGGTGTCCATGCAAGGCTGTCTGCCGCCACCGTCCAAATCTCCCAAATTAGTTAAGACAGTCAGTCAAACGCCACTCACACGACAACATGTCAGGAGCCGAGCTCAGTCTATCCATCAATCCCTGCCCTGTTCTTGCCATGGCAGCATGTCCTGAATTCAGACTGTAGATAGGCCTGTACGTACTGCATCAACCTGCACCTTGCGTTGCACTATTTCACAAAATCACAAGGGACAAGAGCATAGATGCAATGCACATTTACACAAATTTATATGCAGATCGACGTATGCCTCTCTCTGTGGGTGTGGTGGTCCTTCTTGATCAGCAGTAATTGTTGCTACTACAGTATGTATGAGCAACAGAGTCACAGGCAAAGTTCAGACAATTTATGGCTGGCCTCACACTAAGAGACTGTGGGGTTCTACCTAGTAAGCATGGAGCTTTAGATGTTTAGATGCAGTACCACTCGTTGAATCATGGTCATGTAGTAGTATTTTCTTGTGCTAATAATTAACTTGGAATGCAGGGTCAAGGCCGTCAAGCAAGGGGAAGCCACTGCACTGGACGTCGTGCATGAAGATCGCCGAGGACATCGCCGCCGGCCTGCTCCATCTCCACCAGACACCCACTGCCCCCATCGTACACGGCAACCTCAAGCCCTCCAACGTGCTCCTCGGCCCGGACTTCGAGTCCTGCCTCACCGACTATGGCCTCGTACCTGCGCTCGCCGCCGCCGACGCCTCCTCGGCGACATCCCTCCTCTACCGCGCCCCCGAGACACGCTCGGCCTCGGCCATGGCCAATGCCTGCTTCACGTCAGCGTCGGACGTGTACAGCTTTGGCGTGCTCCTGCTGGAGCTGCTCACGGGCAGGGCACCGCCCCAGGACCTCGTGGAGCTGCGCGGCGATGAGGATGTCATACCGACATGGGTGCGTGCTGCGCGTGAGGAGGAGATGACGGAGTCAGGCGGTGAGTCGGCCGCGTCCGCAGGTGGCGGAGGCGCAGATGAGAAGCTGGGCGCTCTGATCAGCGTCGCGGCGGCGTGCGTGGCCGCGGACCCTAGCAGGCGACCGGTGACGGCCGAGGTGCTCCGGATGGTGCGGGAGGCGCGGGCAGAGGCCATGTCTTCGTCCAACAGCAGTGACCGGTCCCCCGCGCGGTGGTCCGACGCCATTGTCGGCGCGCCGCCGCATCGGGAGCATGGCACCGAGAGCTTCACCGAGCGGAACTGACTGACTCACTCTGTCACTCACTCAGGCAATCTTTGTAGACTGACAGAAGGTGAGTGATTTTCCACTGTTTTGCTATGTGAATAAAACATGTATGTAGCTGTAGTTGCCGTGCAATCTTTGTAGATCTGCAGATTTCTTTTTTTTTCCCAGAACAGAATACAATGAATTTGTGATTGAAAATTTCCATAATGATGGATCACAATATTATCTACAACCATAAAAAAATTCAGAATTTTTTGAAACAAAACAATGCGTTTTTAATTTTTTTTGGAAACCGAGCTCCATGGAGCTCGGCCTCCAAATCGCCGCTCTCTGTTGTACATGCTATATACACGCTAACTACCGGCCTGGTCTTACTGCAGCAGACATCAAGAAAGTTGAAATTATTGAAGATGTAAAATCAGATTGGACAGACAAGGAAACTCTTCACCTACTTGAGGCTGTATTGCATTGTGGAGAAAACTGGAAGAAGGTTTCTGAACATGTTGGTTGTCGATCAAAGAAAGACTGCATTGCTAGATTCATCCGATTACCTTTTGCTAGATTCATCCGATTCTTCCAAGGACTGCGTTCCTTC
This sequence comes from Puccinellia tenuiflora, assembly GCA_012064385.1. NCBI lineage: Eukaryota > Viridiplantae > Streptophyta > Magnoliopsida > Poales > Poaceae > Puccinellia > Puccinellia tenuiflora. Next base: position 347,926 of record QRDG01000063.1, on the reverse strand, counting down.
ATTATTGGGTAGGAATACAAACCGGAGCAGATCAAGGAAACCTGATTGTTGGTGCTGATCGTCTCCAACAGACGGCGCTTAAGAGCTCAAGATGCTGCAAGATCTACCACTGCCAGGATTGCTGACGCTGGAGAAGAAGACGACCAGCCAAATGTGATTCGCTGGAGTATGCACTTCTAAGTTGGCTCTTGAAGGAACTATCTTCTGTTGGTCATGTTGAGTGGCCATGTATAGTATGAAGTTACTGATGATGGTGATCTTGGGTGTTCTTTGCTGGACAAACGCGGTTAGCGCGAGTAGTCCTCTTCTTTTGCGCCATTTTATTTTCTTTCTTGATAGGTTTTTGGGGTGTCCTTTTGATCCACCATTTCCTGATCATCCTTTGGTTTTCTGTTTGCACCCTTGGTGCTGGACAAACTTGTTCTGTACTTCTGTTATCCTCTGGTTAATGGAATCCGGTTCCCCGCAGGGAAAGCATTTTGAAAAGAAAAAAAGAGTGAAATACTACGAGACCTTTAAGATGGTTCTGACAAAAAAAATCTGAATTTGGTATTCATAGAACTTATGCAAGTAAGTGTACGGCGAAACAAGTGTACATGCTGGTCTCCACCATGTCCGAATAGCTGCCTTATATGGTCAGCTTGTTTGAACCACTCGCGGAGTCCTCGATGCAATCTACCGATACGATCCGACATTATCTTTAGCCTTCTATGAAGAGCAATCATCACGGCTCTCGGAGTCGAGAATCTAATTACAGGCGAGAGCCAGAGGTAGTCAGGACAAATGATTCTGTCAAACTCAACCCGAAGACAAGCAAGAACGTTGGCTCCATCAAGATCATCATCAACCACTTCTTCGACTAGCAAGAGTACATCAAGACTACATCGTTGGAGACCCGACACTGACTCGACTATAAGGGGGGAGGCGGTTCGAACAATAAAGCCTTGGTGGACTCGGTGTTAATGACAACGAGATTACTATTAGGTAGGCCCAACAAACCCAATGAGGACCAAGTAAATGGTGAAGCCCAAGAAGTCCAGTAAGCCCATGACACGCATAAGAAGACCATTCTGGACTATACTAAAGTTCTCGGCCCAACTGGAGGTGGAGGTGTCGTCTCCCTGAGGATTGGAATGAGAAGTTCGTCAAGCGTCACACCAGGAGATGACTCCTTCAAAACCGTCGCCATGAAGACTAGCGTTACCCGTAGTAAAAACTTAATGTTAGTAGCCGAGACACTATTAAGTTCACATTATCAGCGAGATAGTGACTTGTTAATACCCATTATCGTCATCATTGAAACTCGTCCATGTCCCTTATATAAGACATGGCACGGGTCCATCGAGGACAAACAATCTCACTCTGACACGAGACAAGATTTGACACTCAATATACACGAGCAAGAATAAGTCTTTGCCTCCTCAATGAGAGTCCGGACATGGGTAAATCTATGTGTTAATCTCATTCCCTGATTTCCAGCGCTACCTTCTCCACATGTTATCGCGTCATTAGCCCTATGGCTAATCTAGCAAACATCCCTCCCTCGATGATGGCTACAATGATGTAGTGATTAATCGTCGGCGGCCACCCCAAAAGGAAGGTGTAGAATGTAACGAGTAGTGATGTCTACTACACGCTTCTATTCTTGTAGACTTGTTGGGACTCCAAGCGCAGAGGTTTGTAGGACAGCAGCAAATTTCCCTTAAGTGAGTAACCCAAGGTTTATCGATCTCAGGGAGGTGTAAGGTGAATGTATCCTCTCTCAAGCAACCCTGCAATTAAGATAGAAAAAGTCTCTTGTGTCCCCAACACACCTAATACAATGGCTAATTATATAGGTGCACTAGTTCGGCGAAGAGATAGTAAATGCAAGTGATATGAATGATAAAAGGTGATTTTGTAATTCTGTAATAAAAATGGCAGCAAGCAAACAAGTGACAAAAGTGACTAAAAACGGTGTATAAATGCTTGGAAACAAGGCCTAGGCTTCATACTTTCACTAGTGACTACTCTCAACGTCATTAACATAATTAAACACATGATAGTTCCCACAAAAACACATGCATGGTAGTCGTTACTCGGAGATCATTCTTTCGTGGATCAAATAGGATGAGAATTGCGTAGGGCTACGAAAAGCACGCCTTAAAGTTCGTATTCCACATCTATGGACACTTCATGCTGTCATTATCCGCATCCAAAGATAGTACTAACAAACACCACAACCTATTTATTGAATAGTCTCTTTCTTCAATAACACAAGCATCAAGAAACCTCATGATCTATTCAATCCAACAATAATAAAGAACAAACTCATGATGAAGATCCCTCTAATCTTGATGCATAGAGCCACACACGGCACCCTCACTGTCACCGTGGTACCGTGATCAGAACGGTGACTCCGCAAATTATACTAGATAACACCACTTTAGCAACATCATATCCATTACACATAGGGAAACATCATGTATTCAACCATACTAATAAAGCTCATGATCACAACGAAGATCACATCATAAAGAGCTTGATGTCTACTACACGCTTCTATTCTTGTAGACTTGTTGGGCCTCCAAGCGCAGAGGTTTGTAGGACAGCAGCAAATTTCCCTTAAGTGAGTAACGCAAGGTTTATCGATCTCAGGGAGATGTAAGGTGAATGTATCCTCTCTCAAGCAACCCTGCAATTAAGATACAAGAAGTCTCTTGTGTCCCCAACACACCTAATACAATGGCTAATTGTATAGGTGCACTAGTTCGGCGAAGAGATAGTAAAATGCAAGTGATATGGATGGTAAAAGGTGATTTTGTAATTCTGTAATAAAAATGGCAGCAAGCAAACAAGTGACAAAAGTGACTAAAAACGGTGTATAAATGCTTGGAAACAAGGCCTAGGCTTCATACTTTCACTAGTGACTACTCTCAACGTCATTAACATAATTAAACACATGATAGTTCCCACAAAAACACATGCATGGTAGTCGTTACTCGGAGATCATTCTTTCGTGGATCAAATAGGATGAGAATTGCGTAGGGCTACGAAAAGCACACCTTAAAGTTCGTATTCCACATCTATGGACACTTCATGCTGTCATTATCCGCATCCAAAGATAGTACTAACAAACACCACAACCTATTTCTTGAATAGTCTCTTTCTTCAATAACACAAGCATCAAGAAACCTCATGATCTATTCAATCCAACAATAATAAAGAACAAACTCATGATGAAGATCCCTCTAATCTTGATGCATAGAGCCACACACGGCACCCTCACTGTCACCGTGGTACCGTGATCATAACGGTGACTCCGCAAATTATACTAGATAACACCACTTGAGCAACATCATATCCATTACACATATTGTCGTCGTGGTGAACAGACAGATGCCATAGGATGGCTTGAGTTGGGGCCGATGGATGCTAGAGGATTCGGGGAGGGATAGCGCGCAGGATTGCGCACGCAGAAGACAAACGGACGAACACGAGGATTTACCCTGCTTCGGGGCTCTCGTGAGAGATAACACCCCTACTGCAGCACCTAGCCTATTTGGTGTATTCTTCCCTCTGTATACGATCTGTACAAATGCTCCATGAGCTGGGCAAAGGTTGCCTCTAAGAGGTCTTCTCTAGCTAGAGTGAGCTTCACTAGAGCAGGGGGAGAAAAAGAGCCCCAGCCTCTCCTTGAGTATTCCCCATGTTGCTCCTTATATAGAGGGAGCCCAGGGGACAAGGGGTGGCCCGCAGGTCACTATGCACACACTGCTTATGATTTAACTACTGGGGTCTTGTCCGCGCTGTTGCCTATGACATGACTTGTACTCTAGTCATGTCTGCACCACTGTAGCCATGCTGGCTATGCCATCATCTTTGTCCTGTTCCTGCTTGGTCAACTGGTAGCTGTACCAGGTACGAGCTGGGGGCGTCCCAGTACCTGGTTGTGCTGGATGCCGGGAGCTGGATGCCGGATGCTGGACGTGGCGTGGTGCTCGTGGAGATGCTGGTCCTGGAACTGATGCTGGCGCTGCGTCTTGTCGTGACCCGGACGAAGGAGTTACGCGGAAGTGGAGTATCGGGGCCTCCTGCCCCGATCCGGTTTTCACTGGGCGACTTGGCTCGATCCCGGTCAAGGGAGAAGCAACGAGCAGCGATCGATCGGGAGCAGCTCGTCCTGGCAGTGTCGATGCAGCGCCTCGACCAGGACCGATCCGGCCTCGCAGTGCCGGCCTGGAGATCTCGGCCTCGGCCCGAAGCCAGCCGAGTTGGGGAAGTCTCGACCCACTCGAGTTGAGGAGATCTCGGCCCAGCCGAGTTGAAGAGTGCCTCGGCCTAACCGAGTCTGGAGATCTCGGCCTCGCCCGAAGCTAGCCGAGTTGGGGAAGTCTCGGCCCAGCCGAGTTGAGGAGATCTCGGCCCAGCCGAGTTGAGGAGATCTCGGCCCAGCCGAGTTGAGGAGAGCCCATCCGAGATCAGCACATGTCGTCCGGGGCACTGCCAAACTCGGCCCAGGACACCTTTTCCTCCCTCTTCTTTATCTTACAATTATTTCTTTGCTGTTTCCTCTACCAAGTCCATAAAACCATTAACCTTGGGGTACCCGGGGTTGTATCCCCGACACTAGTCCCCGAGGCTGTGGGGGACTCACGGAGTCGCGCACAGACTTTCAAAATCAAACAGTAATATTAAAATCTCCATGTAAACAATACCCTGCCTGCATGGGCACCATCATTTTTAAAATCGCCAACACGCGCATGCTCGACATATTGCCTGCATGGGCACTGTCATATACTGATGTCCTTGCCGACATTGGCAAGGTTGACATAATGCCTACCTAGGCGCTGTCATACGTCGGTTTTTAGCCACTCTGGGCGTTTACCGAAGTCGGATGTCAACAGCATGAGCTGGATTGACATATTGCCTGCTTGGACATATCTCATATGTCGGTTTTTAGCCATCTTGGGCATTACCGAAGTCGTATGTCAACAACATGAGCTGGACCGACATATAGCCTGCTTGGGCATCATCACATGTCGGTTTTTAGCCATCTCGAGCATTACCGAAGTCGTACATCAACAGCATGAGCTGGACCGACATATAGCCTGCTTGGGCATCATCACATGTCAGTTTTTAGCCATCTCGGGCATTACCGAAGTCGTATGTCAAAAGCATGAGCTGGACCGACATATAGCCTGCTTGGGCATCATCACATGTCGGTTTTTAGCCACTTTGGACGTTTTACCGAAGTCGGATGTCAACAGCCTGCGCTGGATTGACATATTGTCTGCTGGGGCACAAAATGACACTTTGCCCTCACGGGCATTTGTCAAATGACGAGTTGAGATATTTCTCAACACGTAACACTCAGTGAGGTCAGATACCTTTCGACTCATTGAACCGAGATGGTGATGCTAGGATACTCTGGTAAGCTTGGATAATTGAAGAACTATGATAATTGGTTAAGTCGGCAAAGATGGCAATTATGAGATACTTGATGATACGAGATAAATGCCGTGATATTTGGCAAACTAAAAGAACCGATGATTTGGTAACACTGGTGATACTCTGATACTTTGGCAAGCCACGATGAGCGACATTCCGAGATATGAGATGATACTGTACTATCCTGGAGAATCGAAATAAACAGCGATTTGAGAATACCGATAACGCCATGATTTTTTTTGGGCAATCCGAGGTAGCCAAAATAACCATGACCTTGAATATTCTCTCGGTAAAACAAATATCTCCTTTCAACGTTAGTTCAAGCATATATATACTGAATATTTAACGGGAACGGCGATTCTATTTAACAGACCAAACTAGCTCTAGCACACAACGACAATTAAATCTAGCTGCAAAACTATGCACTAGGATGCAGACTCGGTTTCAACCGAGTCCCCGAGTTACTTTTCATATCTAGGAGAAACTGTAAAACAGACTGTCCGGCCAGTCCCCGGGTCACGACATCTCGTTCCCGGGGAAGACAACTAAGCAAGGTACGAAGGGGAAGCCTCCGAGCAACTTTCAGGATTAACTAACTATGCGTGGTACCAAGGGAAATACTCACGGAACATTGTTGGTGCTGACTGGATCGATAGAACCGACATGACCCGGGCAACCGAAGGGCAGTTACCCCGGATCTGTTGATGATGTCCATTGGTGAAGGCCGCGCCAGCCTCTGCTTATTGCGGCAAGTTAGAGCGTGGAGGGTAGTGGTGATGTCGAGTCCTCGAGTTGATGAAGAAGGTCCCGTCAGAATTTGATCCAGCAGGCGCCACTACCAGCCCCACGGTGGGCGCCAACTGTCGTCGTGGTGAACAGATAGATGCCATAGGATGGCTTGAGTTGGGGCTGATGGACGCTAGAGGACTCGGGAAGGGATAGCGCGCAGGATTGCCCACACAGAAGACAAACGGACGAACACGAGGATTTACCCTACTTCGGGGTTCTCGTGAGAGATAACACCCCTACTGCAGCATCTAGCCTATTTGGTGCATTCTTCCCTCTGTATACGATCTGTACAAATGCTCCATGAGCTGGGCAAAGGTTGCCTCTAAGAGGTCTTCTCTAGCTAGAGTGAGCTTCACCAGAGCAGGGGGAGAAAAAGAGCCCCAGCCTCTCCTTGAGTGTTCCCCCTGGTGCTCCTTATAAAGAGGGAGCCCAGGGGACAAGAGGTGGCCCGCAGGTCACTATGCACACACTGTTTATGATTTAACTACTGGGGTCTTGTCCGCGCTGTTTCCTATGACATGACTTGTACTCTAGTCATGTCTGCACCACCGTAGCCCTGCTGGCTACGCCATCATCTTTGTCCTGTTCCTGCTTGGTCAACTGGTAGCTGTACCATGTACGAGCTAGGGGCGTCCCAGTACCTGGTTGTGCTGGATGTCGGGAGCTGGATGCCGGATGCTGGACGTGGCGTGGTGCTCGTGGAGATGCTGGTCCTGGAACTGATGCTGGCGCTGCGTCTTGTCGTGACCCGGGCGAAGGAGTTACACAGAAGTGGAGTATCGGGGCCTCCTGCCCCGATCCGGTTTTCACCGGGCGACTTGGCTCGATCCCAGTCAAGGGAGCAGCAACGAGCAGCGATTGATTGGGAGCAGCTCGTCATGGCAGTGTCGATGCAGCGCCTCGACCAGGACTGATCCGGCCTCGCAGTGCCGGCCTGGAGATCTCGGCCTCGGCCCGAAGCCAGCCGAGTTGGGGAAGTCTCGGCCCAGCCGAGTTGAGGAGATCTCGGCCCAGCCGAGTTGAGGAGAGCCTCAGCCCAACCGAGTCTGGAGATCTCGGCCTCGCCCGAAGCTAGCCGAGTTGGGGAAGTCTCGGCCCAGCCGAGTTGAAGAGAGCCTCGGCCCAGCCGAGTTGAAGAGAGCCTCGGCCCAACCGAGTTGAGGAGAGCCCATCCGAGATCAGCACATGTCATCCGGGGCACTGCCAAACTCGGCCCTGCACACCTTTTCCTCCCTCTTCTTTATCTTACAATTATTTCTTTGCTGTTTCCTCTACCAAGTCCATAAAACCATTAACCTTGGGGTACCCGGGGTTGTATCCCCGACACATATGGAAACAACATGTATTCAACTATACTAATAAAGCTCATGATCACAACGAAGATCACATCATAGGAGAGAGAGATAACCACATAGCTACTTGTATAAGCCTCAGCCCCGGTGAGGGACTACTCCCTCCTCATTACGGGAAGCAGCGGTGTTGATGGAGATGGCTCCGACGGTCGATCCCCGTCCCGGCAGGGTGCCGGAACAGGACCTTCTGAACCCCCGAAACTTGTCGGCGATGGCGGCGGAGCTCTGTATCGTTTTTGGGAAAATCCTTCGGGGGTTAGGGTTTTTTCGTCGGGGATGATTTTATAGGCATCGGAGGCGGCCGAGGGGGTGCCCGAGGGGCAGAGGCGGGCTGTGGCCGCGGCCCCCTTAGACCCATGGGTGGGACCCTCCCCTGGCCTGTGGGTCCCCCCCGGGGGTCGCCCTTCTGGCTCCGGTCCTTATTTCTTCAATAAAAAATCGTCGTAAATTTTCGTCCAATTCCGAGAATATTTCCAGAAGTAACTTTCTGCAACAAAATCAGCATAAAATCAGGGAACTGGCACTGGGCATCTTGTCAATAGGTTAGTCCAACAAAATGCATAAAAATGATGTAATATGATAGTAAAAACATGTGACAACATCACAAAACTAGCATGGATCAATCAAAAATTATAGATACGTTTGACACGTATCAAGTAGCAAGTTAACCAGTAGGACTCGGAGGTCTCCAACAAGGTGCTTGGAGGCGTGGACTGCACACACTCAAATAATTCACTTTTCCCCAATGGCTAGGAAGGTTGTCAATCTTTTCGGTCTGCTGAAAACAATGGGATTAAATCTTATAGTGAAAAGAGCAAATTATGAAAATGGACCAGCGAGCAAGTGATGGTGCAAAGCAAGTAAATGGTGTTGTAATCTATGTAAAAAAGATGGACCTGGGGCCATAGGTTCACTAGTGGTGTCTCTCTTGAAGATAAAATGCAAACATGATGGGTAAACAAGTTACAGCTGGGTATTTGATAAAATTGTGACACAAACTTAATCAAACTATTGAAAGTGCATGGTTGCCCCCATGCATGGTTTTGGTAATTAATGACAATCTCTATGGACTAATATTTGCATTGAGCTATATTTGTAGGTGTCCATTAGCTTGCTTGTCTCCATTTGTTGGAGTCAAGGTCTTGCTTGTTCTCCATGTGTTGGAGTCAAGGTTAAGGGAAGAAGATCATTTGTTGATCAAGGCCAAGGTGTTCGTCATCAAGATAAAGGCCAAGTGAAGATATGCCGAAGAGATGCTTCTCCCATCTTGGTGTATGGGGGAGCCATGAGAATCTTCACTAAGCGAAGCGCAATCGAGGAAGTTGGTGCGTCTTGAGGAGATGAAGAGCGTCAAGTGGATTAATGCGCAAGGCAAAGGTATGATCTTGATAGGGTTTCTATTTTACCGGTCTCATGATGTTTAGTGAGAGACCGGGTTATAGGATAGATAGCCGTACTATCAAGAGGGGCTCTCGACCGAATATCGTGATTGTATCGTCGTAGAGAGCACAAACCTTTGCATATTTGAAATCATCTTTGTTGGTTCTTATTTGACTCTTATCGTGGTATGGTCTTAGTGCTTGTCGTGCTCGTCATGACAAGGCTAAGTTCACCGAAAACGATTTGCTTATGCGTCTTCATTTGCATCTTCGGTATTGGAGATTTTGCCGGTTCATCCTTTTGGAAGGTTTCACCTTTCCAACCCTTTGCAAAATCTCCTTTGCTAGTTTGCCATTTTCAAAGGTTGCTTTTGTCGTCCTCTTTCCAACAAAATTGTTTTTGCTTCTTTCGGACTTCAATTGCAAAAGAAACGGTTTTTCGGTTTGCGAAAAAGAGCTTTTAAACTTTCCCCATATGGTTTTACAATATGTTGTTGGACTATGATGTTTCTCTGCATAATCTTGTTGTGCTCACTGTGATGATTCCAAGGAGTCCAAGATTATCGAAAATGGAGTTCATTTGCAAAAGTTATGGGGTTGTGCTTTTCTGTGTGGATCTACCCCGAAGATGGTCCGGAGTCTCCGGCTACACCGGAGTCTCCGGTCCAGAGGACCCGGAGTCTCCGGCCCCTGTTTTTCGCTGCCGAACGTCTTTTGTGTGGTGCGCTCCTGGACTCGGTCCGGAGGTACCCCGGAGATGGGGCGGAGTCTCCGGCCCAAGGGACCCGGAATCTCCGGCCCCTGTGATTTCTCTGCCGCTTTGTTTTTGTGTGGTGCGGCTCTGTTGAGTGTCCGGAGCATCCCCGGAGGGTGCCCGGAGTCTCCGGCCTGGCCGGAGTCTCCGGCCCCAATGACCGAAATCTCCGGCCCTCCACGAGTTCGGCCAGACCGGAGTCTCCGGCCTGGACAGGCCCCAACGGCTAGTTTTTGGGGGAGGCTATAAAAAGCCTCCTCCCTCCCCAAAACCGGGCTGCTGCTCTTGCTCACTTGCTTTCCTCTCTCCTCCATTGTTGCTAACCTTATGAGCTTCATTCCTCTCAATCCCTCCAATGATTCTTGCCCAAACTTAGGAATTCAAGAGAGGAGATCTAGATCTACCATTCCACCAATCAAAATCCCCTCTAAGTGAGGAAATCTTGTGGATCTAGATTTAGGGGTTGCTTTGTGTTCATCCCTTTGTTTTTCCTCTCTTATTCCCTCCATAGCATTAGTTGCTTTGGTTGGAATTTGAGAGTGAAGGATTTGACCACTTAGTGTGTTCTTGCCTTTTGCATTTGTTGCATCGGGTTGCTCTCCCTACGGTGATACGTGAAGATCGACGTTGAGAAGCTTGTTACTCTTGGGTGCATGTGTTCCCAAGAGCTTTGTGCTTCTTGGGTGCATTGTGTACCCTAGACGGTTGGAGGTGCCGCGAAGACTTTGAGTTGTGAAGCTTCGGCACGAATTTGGGAGCCCCCAATTGAGTTGTGGGTGTGTGCCCCAAGAGAAGTTGTAAAGGGCTCCGGAATCCGCCTCGAAGGATTCCAATAGTGGAAGGTGAACCAAACCCTTGGGTGCGGTTCATCGGAGAATAGGGTGAGGCCTTTGTGGCATCTTGAGTAGGCCTCTTGTGGCGAGCTCACACCCCTCCAACGAGACATACTCCCTTAACAAGGAGGAACTAGGGATACATCCTCGTCTCCGCGCGTCTCGGTTATTTCTATACCCGAGCTTTACTTATGCAATTTACATTGTGATAGCCTTCGTGCTTGAAGTTCATTTCTTGCTATCACCTTATTGTCATATTGCTTAGCATAAGTTGTTGGTGCACTTAGGCAAACCTAGTATATTAGGTTGTTGGCTTTTTTTTTAAACACATAGTTTTATTCCGCAATTATCAAGCCCCTAATTAGAAAAAGTTTTAATCGCCTATTCACTCCCCCTCTAGGCGACATCCGGGCATAGCTTGTTCTTTCAACTATGACGTAGAGAATTTATGTGTAATATTCATGTAGGCATCACTTCAAACATACAGAGACCATAATCCAACTGCATCTATGACTAAAAATCTACCTAGGGATCGCTATCCAGCATGTCACCCATCAGTATTAAGTTGCAAGCAACATACAATTGCATTAAGCACAGTACATTATGTAAGCAATATTCATGATCACGAAGATATAAACACCGCTGTTTTACCCTTAGTAAAAACTACACACCCTAGTCCTTAGATGTTTCTGTCACTCGTGCCCAGCCACGGAGAGGGCATGAACCTACCATCTAGCATAAATACTTCATCTTGGAGATACAATAATCACTGACCACACACATCAGAGAGCATGCAAGAGAATAAATAGAACACATAGATAACATGAATAATCTGATCATAACTTCACAATTCATCGGATCCCAGCAAACACAACCTGTAGCATTACATAATATCGATCTTTATCATGTAGGGCAGCTCACAAGATCATAAGCATTAAAGCACAAAGAGAGATCACCAGCTAACTACTGCTATGGACCCATAGTTCAAGTGGAACTACTAATGCATCATCCTGACGACGGCCATGTCGATGAAGAGGCCTCCGGGATAAATTTCCCCTCCGGTAGGGTGCCGGGAAGAGCTTAATGACCCTACCGAATTAGGGTTGAAGATGACAGTGGCTTCAGGAGAATTTTGTGGAAAATAATCACTGCCCCGACATTTTAGGGTAAATAGGATTTTATAGGCGTCAGAGGGGGCCAACTGGCCAAGGGGACGGCCTAGGGGCAGGGGTGGGTTCCACCCGAAGGAGATTTTCTGAAATACAAAACAGCGGAAAACAGGAACTGTACTGGGCATCTTGTTAATAAGTTATACAATAAAATGCCTCAAAATCATAAATAAAGATGATAGAAACATGTAATAATGATATGATACAAGAATGAAAAAATCAAAAATTATAGATACGTTTGACACGTATCACTCGACATCGTTTGTCGACGTGTACCTACTTCTCCAGTGGTCAGTTGTACGACGTGTAGTGGAGTGCCACCATGAAGAGCAACAACAAGATCCTCACAATCAAGGATGAATAATATGACAAAACCAAGAATTCAAAGAAGCGAAAAAGAGTTGAATCCCTAGTAACGACCTTGTAGAACATAGTGTATGTAACACCCCAATCCACCCAAGCACTTGGAGTTAGAGCCAGGTTCATATACTCAAGGACACAATCATCATCAATATAAGATAACACATAAGCGTAAATGCAATGCATGGCCCAACCCATCCTATTATGTACCAGTGTGTCAAGTTTTAAGGTTTTTTTATTATGTTATGCTCAAATTTTAGTTAATACTAAGAGACGTTCAAATTTATTTACCAATGATAACAATTTTTCACACCAAAAGACCTAAAGCATGCTCTGATACCAACTAAAAAACTTGAAAGCAACAATGCAGTGATGTCGTCGGCAGTGGTGAGGTCGTGGATCTGGCAGAGCGCGGCCTCGAGCCGGGGGTAGTTCGCCGGCCGCGACTCCCACTGCGGGTCGTTCCGCTCCTCGTTGGTGAGCGCGCCCCAGTAGTACCGGTAAATCGCCTGCCGCCAATTGCGGCTCGTCGGCGTTGGGGCATCCCGCACCGGGATGCCGTTGATGCTGAGCGCCCAGCCGCTTGGCGCTCGCATATCCGACGGTGCGGGGTAGCCGGCGCTGTAGAGCGCCTCCGCCTCCTCCTTGAGGAGCGTGTGCGAGCGCCATCCATTGGCGGCGGCCGGGTTGCGCGACATCTCCGGCGATACGATTTTGGGAGGCGAGAGGAGAGAGGAGAAGCAGTGGGGTTGGGTGTGAGTTTGGATCGGGGGGAGGGGGGTGGGGGGGGGGGGGGGGGCGAGGGTTTTAATCACCGAAGAAGCGGTGGGCGGCGGCTTCGAACGACGCGCTGCATTCACACCGCCGCGCCAGGGAGCCGGTGAGCGACGGGACGCCTCGCTGCCGTGCCATGAATGCGTTTGACCGTGGCGGTTCAGCATCTGTGTCAATGACACGGCTGGCCCACCCGACGGTTTCGCGCGCTCGGTTTCGTCCGGCGCGCCCAGGCGGCTCCCTCCGCGGAGGGCGTGGGCTGGGTGTGCCGGACGAGCTATTGGGTCTCGCCGGACGAAACCAGGCTATTGGCGCCGTTTTTAATCCGGCGCGTCCAATAGAGCTATTGAGATGCTCTTAGCCATAAGGAGCCTGGCAGCGGGGAAAACGCTAGTGGAAGACCTTTCAAAGGAAAAGGTTGGTTGGGAGCGGGAGGAAGTCAATTACAGAAAGAGAGATGTGTAATGACAGAAAAACTTAAAAGATGTGTAGGCCTCAATTTCCTGTCGAAAATTCCACCGTCGATGCATTGCACCGCCATCGCCGTTCCACAGACCACGTTGCACAACACGTCTCCCAGGACCGGACGCGGGCTACAGGCTACAGCCGACGCGGTGGCCCCATGTCCGACCGAGGTCACATGCGCGGCGATGCCGACTCGCTTCACGGTTCCCGGTTCCTCCCACACAAATCCCGCGTATTACCTTCATCCGCTGCGCGCATCCCAAACTGAAGCACCAGCTGTGGCCATTTTCCATTTCTTTCCTTTGCGCCTACCGACGGGGAGGTCGCGCACGGATAATCTGGCCATCATCGGAGCGCCGGCGAATGTGCTGTCGTTGCACGGCTGCCAGTCTGCCACGGCACCGTACCGAGTGGATAGAGAGGGGCTCGCCGCATCCGATCCCTCCCGGAACAAACCCGTCAGCTAGCGTGCAATAATTTTCCGCGGCGCGGCGTCTCACTCCTCCTCCGCGCACACTGCCTGCCACCACTGCGCTCGCTATTTATACCACCACCGCCGCTGGGCTCTCCGTACACACCTCGCCTGCTCGCTACCACTCCACTCCAGCCATGGCCGCCACCGCCGCCGGTCGGCTGCTCCCCTTACTGCTGCTCCTGCTTCCCTCGCTTGTCGCCGCCGCCTCCAGTGTGACGTACGACCACCGGTCCCTCATCATCGACGGCCGCCGCCGCCTCCTCATCTCCGCCTCCATCCACTACCCGCGCAGCGTCCCCGCGGTACGTACGCCCGCCCCTCTCCCGTCTGGTGCGCTCGTCCAGCATATACATTAGTACTACTAACCTCGATTGCTGCCTGCGCGTGCTCGCAGATGTGGCCCAAGCTGGTGGCCGCGGCCAAGGACGGCGGCGCCAACTGCATCGAGACCTACGTCTTCTGGAACGGCCACGAGACCGCCCCCGGCCAGGTCCGCCCGCCGCGTCCTTCAATTTTGCTCTCTGCATTTAGTAGCCCGTTCAGCACAAATTTTGAATTTTTCATGTGCGATTGGTGGTGTTGCAGTACCACTTCGCGGACCGGTTCGATCTGGTGCAGTTCGTCAGGGTCGTCAAGGACGCCGGGCTCTACCTGATGCTGCGGATCGGCCCCTTCGTCGCAGCTGAGTGGAACTTCGGGTCCGTCCGCTTGCTGTTTGGGTTGCAGTTCTGCAGGTTTATTGTCATTTCGTTTCAGTGGTTAATCTGTTTGTGGGGGCTTTCATTCCAGGGGCGTTCCTGTGTGGCTGCATTACATTCCCGGGACGGTGTTCCGGACCAACAACGAGCCCTTCAAGGTGGGTGGGTGCGTCTTGCGAATTATAATGCAGTGTTTTCTGCCAAGTTTGCCGGCCGGCTAATCCAAGCGATGTTCTATTTGGATGCAGTCTCACATGAAGAGCTTCACGACGAAAATCGTGGACATGATGAAGAAAGAGCGCTTTTTCGCTTCCCAGGGCCAGGGAGGGCACATCATCCTAGCTCAGGTCGTGATTTCAGTCAACCCTGAGACCCGGATGTTCGTCAGAGTTGACGGGATTAGATTATCTGATTTTTTTTTTTTTTGTTTTGGTGTGTTCCAGGTTGAGAATGAGTATGGAGATTACGAGCAAGCGTATGGAGCTGACGGCAAGGCATATGCAGCGTGGGCAGCTTCTATGGCTCTGGCTCAGAACACGGGTGTCCCTTGGATCATGTGCCAGCAGTACGATGCTCCTGAACACGTGGTTAGTTCCTGGCATTACGTGCCTTCTGTTAACCTCTTTTTGCGGCAGTTAAGAGACGGATTGCCTCATCAGACATAGTACCACTCAAAGTGCAACGTAGTATGTCGTCAATTTTGCTTGATACACTAGCGCAGCTGCAATTTTTTCCTTTCTAGCGAATGTGTCTGCTGAATGATGACTTGTTCCTGAAATCGTGTGTTCAAATTGGTGATTTTTTTTTTTTTGGCAAAGATGTGGTGAAAATCTAAACAGCAGGTAATTGGTAGTTGTAACTTCGTCACTAATAACTTAGAACTACTGCTGCTCTCAGGACCGTAAGTGCTCACTTCCACTAATATTCATGACTATGTATTGTTGTTTGATTAGCAGCATCTGGTATCTATACGTGCATGATCTTGGTAGTTGATGCATGCTAATATGTGGGTGCAGTATGAGACCTTTTTTTGGCAGATCTATTCACTTATGCAACTGACATTTGCAGATAAACACATGTAATAAATTCTACTGTGATCAATTCAAGCCAAATTCGCCAACCAAGCCAAAAATTTGGACAGAGAATTGGCCAGGATGGTAATGCATTTGGCACACTTCGGTTAGCAGATGATTACAATATACATTTGCTTCTCTTGCTATAGTTCATACACAGTATGGAGCGAATGATGCACATCATTTTTTATCTCTCTTATGCCCGAAATTAAAAGGAAATAATTTATTGCATCTTGTTTATTGGCATTTTTTGTTTAGGTTCCAGACTTTTGGTGAAAGTAATCCCCACAGACCCCCTGAGGATGTTGCATTTTCTGTTGCACGTTTTTTCGGGAAAGGTGGCAGCGTTCAGAATTACTATGTGGTATTGCCTTGTCCGCATTTCGTATTCTAACTTGATTCTAAAAAAAGAATCATAGTCTAACTTCACAAGGGGTCACACGTCTCATATTCTAATTTGGCAAAGACATTCTGATATTTTATCTGGTCAAGCACCTGAAATCATATTCAGTTGCTAGCGTTATTTATGATGATTTCATGCTACTGAAAATTGACCAAGTCTTCATTGTCCTTTTGAAGTACCATGGTGGAACAAACTTTGGTCGTACTGCTGGAGGGCCATTCATTACAACTAGCTATGACTACGATGCACCAATAGATGAATATGGTTGGGCTCTAATGATCTTGGATCCATCTGTAATCTTATGCTTGGAACCATCTTGATATTGTTCATTGATCTGGATTTCAGGTCTAAAGCGACTTCCAAAATGGGCACATCTCAGAGAGCTTCACAAATCTATAAAATTATGCGAACATAGTCTGCTTTATGGCAACTCAACGTTACTTTCTCTTGGGCCTCAACAAGAGGTAACTTTAATGTCTTCTATTGGGTTTTATGTGACCTAACGATGTACCGATCCAGTTCTGTATGATATAGTAGTTAATTACCTCTACAAGCTTGGGCCTCTTTTAGTCTAAAAGACAAGTAATATCCATCTCTTGTAAATAGCACTTGTGTTTCATGATATATACTGCTTTATAATTGTAGAACCCACATACTGGCTAAATCTGTAGTCAACCTCAACCAGTGTTAGTAACATCACCATTCCCCCTTTTTAAATTCCACACCTTTGTCTGCCTGTGGACTAATTTTTCCTGTACTACCATATGGAATGATAGTGTCAACTTTTGCTTGCAGGCTGATGTTTATACTGATCACTCAGGAGGATGTGTTGCATTCCTAGCTAACGTTGATTCAGAAAAGGATAAAGTTGTCACTTTCAGGAACAGACAATATGATCTTCCTGCTTGGTCAGTTAGCATCCTACCTGACTGCAAGGATGTGGTTTTCAACACTGCAAAGGTATTCCATTTTCCTTTTAGTGGTTTTCAGAATTAAATGTCATTGAAATGGATTGATAACATCCTTCTCAGACAATGAAACAGAAAATAGCAGCAGAATTTAAAAGGAGAAAAGTATATAGCCGGCATCTGATTATTCAATGTTTAGTTGAGAAACACTAGATATAGCACACCACTTTTCTTATAATTTTGGTTCTCTATGATTGATCATCTTTAGGTTCGATCTCAAACTTTGATGGTGGACATGGTTCCGGAGACTTTGCAAGCATCAAAGCCTGATCAGTGGAGCAGTTTCACAGAGAGAATTGGGATTTGGGATAAGAATGATTTCGTAAGAAATGGATTTGTAGACCATATTAATACAACAAAGGACTCCACTGATTACCTGTGGCATACAACAAGGTTGGTTTACTACTGTCTATTTCATATATGGTTATTAAGTATGTTGGTAAGTCTGGTATCAACCAAAGAGGGGAGGTCTTTGTATTATTATTATTTATGTTCCAATATAATTTCTTCTGCTCCATTCTAGCACTTCCAGTTCTGTGTGTGACCCATTCTCTTATTTTGCAGTTTTAATGTGGACAGAAGTTATCCTGCGAGTGGGAACCATCCAGTTCTTAATATTGACTCCAAAGGCCATGCTGTTCATGCTTTCCTGAATAATATGCTCATAGGTCTATTTTTTACTCTACTTTATGCTGAGAAACCATGTACAGTAATATCTTTGAGTAGACGTTTGCTGGGATGTTTCTCCATTTCTAGTTCAGCCTTCTGAGTATCATTTTCTGCATGGTCAAAATTTATCCTTAAGAAGTAAACGTTTGTTTGCACAAGCGTCATTGTGAAAAAAATTCAAAGGGCTGTTGAATTTCACATGGGTTGCAGTCCCTGTCACCCGTAGATACTAGTTTTGCTATTTACAGTTCTCTTCAGTTCGAGTTGCTTTGTCATTACACTTACGAGAGATGTCTTCCTCAGGTAGTGCATATGGTAATGGCTCAGAATCAAGTTTCAGTGTGCATATGCCCATCAAATTGAAGGCTGGAAAGAATGAAATCGCACTACTGAGTATGACTGTTGGATTGAAAGTAAGTGTCTGCCTGTACAAACGGTTTAACATTGCATTGTATGTATGCTGTTCTTTAAATGCCCATGGTATTTATATGCATACATATGTCCAGCTTACACACTTTTGTGAAGAAACCTCTATCTATCAGATCATTTCAAGTTAAAATTTCTTATCTGATTGGATCTTTATGCACTTATAAGAGTGCAGGGCCCTTTTATGAATGGGTAGGAGCTGGCCTTACACGGGTGACCATCTCTGGAATGAAAAATGGAACCATAGACTTGTCTTCAAATAATTGGGCATACAAGGTACTGTCATCAAGATTCTTGATATGAAATTTCTATGGAGAACTCAATATGGAAGTACATTGATTTTTCAGCCACCTATACTTTCTACTCTCCTGATTTTTATGCCCAGAATTTGAGATAATTGAGATGGGTTCTTATCCGTGCTTCTTATGTATTTGTTGGTAGATTGGGTTAGAAGGAGAACATTACAGTTTGTTTAAGGCCGATCAGGGGAATAACCAAAGATGGCGACCGCAATCTGAGCCACCAAAAGATCAGCCTTTGACATGGTACAAGGTAACATGTTACGGTCTTTTATTTTCGACGAGTTCTTCACATCCTATTACGTGTACTAATCCAACATACCTCTAGGTAAACGTTGATGTTCCTCAAGGAGATGACCCAGTTGGGATAGACATGCAGTCTATGGGGAAAGGCCTGGTTTGGTTGAATGGAAATGCTGTAGGGAGGTACTGGCCCAGGACAAGTTCTACTGATGACAGGTGCACTCCTAGCTGTAACTACAGAGGACAATTTTCTCCAGACAAGTGCAGGACTGGATGTGGGAAGCCAACTCAAAGATGGTAACGTGATGACATTTGGCACAGCTCACCATTTCTATGTTCATTATTCTCTTGTGTTTTAAATTCCTGTTTTACTTCTGAACAAGGGTACCATGTCCCAAGATCATGGTTTCACCCATCAGGGAACACCCTTGTGGTGTTTGAGGAGCAGGGTGGGGATCCCACGAAGATTACATTCTCGAGAAGAGTTGTGACAAGCGTCTGCTCCTTTGTATCAGAGAACTACCCTTCCATAGACCTGGAGTCTTGGGGTAAAAGTATCTCAGACGATGGCCGAGTAGCAGCAAAAGTACAGCTGTCTTGTCCCAAGGGCAAAATAATCTCTTCGATTAAGTTTGCAAGCTTTGGAGACCCCAGTGGAACCTGTAGATCCTACCAACAAGGAAGCTGCCACCATCCAAGCTCTCTATCTGTTGTTGAGAAGGTAACGTTTATGGTTCCTTGATGTGAAATCACTCCTAGTTCTAATCTAAGAAATCGAGAACCATCAAATCTGACTTTCTAGTGGTGTTGATGCATGTGGATTTAGATCAGTGCGCATGAAATTAGTCTTGAAATTCGCTGACTGTCAGCTCTGACTTCTCAGACTGCAGTAGTGGTACAACTGGAATGAGATTAGACATGTACTTAGGAGGTTATAATTTTCCATTTCGAGCCAACCATGGTTCCATCTGAATTGTCTAATTACTAGTATTTCTGGATCCTAGCCCTTCCTTTATCTAAAAAAGGAGATCTACATTTAGTTTACCTGCCAACTTTGTATATTCCTAAGCAGTTCATTATTCTCTGCAGGCCTGTCTGAACATCAATAGCTGTACGGTTTCACTGTCAGAGGAGGGATTCGGAAAAGATACATGCTCTGGCATCACCAAAAGGCTTGCCATTGAAGCAGACTGCTCTTAATGAGTTGACCTCAGCTAAGAGTTCCACCACTACAAATCTGCTCATCAAAGATCAAAGCTGGAAAGTTGCAGTGCTGGTTTGCGTTTACGTAATATAACATGGAAGCGGAACTCTACCTAGCTTTAGGTTCAGGTTTCTTGTGAGCATGATGTTAACCTTTGTTTCGTCGAGTTTTCCTGATGCACGGTGCCCTGGCGCTACTGACAAGTGTCAACTCAGGATACTGACCATATGAGGCTCATTGTACCGAATGTAGCTATGAGTTTGAACCATGAACAAACTACCACAAATCATATTGGACAATGCATTTTGAACGTTCTGGATCAACAATGTTGGAATGCTGATGTAGTGCCAGGAATCTGATTACATAATTATGGCCAGTTTTGTCAAGTTCGGTGCACACCTTTTTCCATATTCCCTTCAGTTGAGTAGTTGCTCTCGTTTGTGTTCTTCATTGATTCAATGACTGACCGCTGGCCATCTCGAGTAGTGTCTGTTAGACTATACGTGTACAACTAGATAGACTAGGAATTAGAGTACGTCTTGTATTTCAAGTCATTGGCTTCTTGCCTCCCAAGTTTGTACCACTATATATACCCCATGAGGGTCATGGCAATACAACAACAAATATTAGGGTTTCTATATTTTCTATATGGTATCAGACCAGTTAGTTTCACGACGCCGATCCTAGGCTTCTCCACCACTTCCGCATCGCGCTGCCCCCGGGGAGATTAATCTCCTCTCCTCGGGGGCGCGGCACCCGGTCTCAATCAAAGATCGGATCGGTTCATAGATCAGATTAGATCCAATTTTTTGAAATCTCGTTTTTCTTTAGATCCAGTTAGCCACTAAATAAAGCCCTAAATCCGTAGATCAGATCCTCTCCGACGAGAAATCAGTGTAAAAAGCTGTGCAAGATTGGTGCTCTCACAACACTGACGGACCCGGCGGACAAGGTCTGCAACATGCAGACAACCGAGACCTGAGGCGGAACAACGGATCATGGCGCTCCTACGAACGGTCTCCCGAGGAGGCCAGCTGCATGCAGCACAGGATTCCAAGGTATGAAGGCCGTGCATGCATGTGAGCAAATTAAAACAAAAATCAGATCGTAAATGGAGATGCTGTGCCGGGGCGTGCTATCGATCAGCTGTCCCCGTCGATATGTACGCGCCGCCACGACTGCAAGCACCCGATGGACGAGACGAGGGTTCCCAGCTGACCCAGCATCACAGCATCGACGTCCACGAGAACTACATCAACCTCCCGCGCGCCAGCACGAAGCCGTTCCGATCTGCACTGCATCTAGCCGACGGACTACACCGAGCCGAACAACTACATCCAGCTGTACGACTACACCAAAATCTTCGTCGAGCTCTACACCGCCAACACAAATCAACGCCAAGGTCTACATCACGCGAGTCGAGCCACATGCCGCCAAAAACAAAACCCCGCCGCCTGCCGCCGCCACTCCCATGCGAGTCGCCGCTGCACGCCGCCAATGACAACCAAAACCCCGCCAGCGCTCTGCTAGGACGAGCATACAATCGTCTCGCCCGCTTGGTAAAAACCCCGCCGCCGCCGCAGAAAACCTGCCGCCGCCGCGCTACGACACAAAAACCTGCCGCCGCCGCAGATCCTTGCCGCCGCCGCACAAAACCCAAAACCCTACGACACAAACCGCGCAAAAAAAAATTTTTTTTTTTTGCGCCTTCGGCTCTATCGGCTACACCGACCGCGACAACATCGACCACGGCTACATCATGCTCGGCTATCTCGACATCAACATCATACACACATCTACAGCAACTCAAGAGCTCCAGTCAACAGCATCCGCGTCATCGCTTGCGTCCATGACACTCCCGCTGTGACTGCGGGAGGGAAGAGAGGGAAGAGAAGGAACCAGAAGGGGACGGCGATGATGACAAGCTGGAGGAGGCGACGGACGCGTATGACTTCTCCAGTCGCAATCGTCCGCTTCACTCCCGCTACGACTAAGGGGGAATGTTAGACTATACGTGTACAACTAGATAGACTAGGAATTAGAGTACGTCTTGTATTCCAAGTCATTGGCTTCTTGCCTCCCAAGTTTGTACCACTATATATACCCCATGAGGGTCATGGTAATACAACAACAAATATTAGGGTTTCTATATTTTCTATAGTGTCGTCGGCGTCCAGGACGTCTACACTCTACACCGTAAATCAACCGGCAGCAATCTGGTGCCGCCGTCACCGTGGAGGTGTGGCTGCTTGGGAATGCACCGCCGTCGCCGTGGAGGTGTGGCTGCTTGGGAATGCACGGGCATTCCTTTCGTCGTCGGAGCACCGAGCGCGACGTCTTGTCCATGACGCGGCCTCGCCGGCTATCCAGCTGCGTGACGCATGCGACTGCGTGGCCCCTCTGCTTCTCCGCGACTGTAGACGGCGAAGTCTGGACTCTGGAGTCTGGATTGTGTGTGAAACTGCCCGTGGCACGGCAGCCACGGCGCACCGTACCGAGAGAGATTGATATGGACAGAGGCGCATCGAATCGGTCGCGCCGTGCAATAGTTTTAATCTCCGAGCAGATCGCTTTCATCCATCCGCTGGCGAGAAAATATCCAGTGATACAAGCGCTTAGGTGATACAATGCTCACGTTTCGAAAAAACGTATTTTAAAAGTGAGCATCCGCCGGCCTCCACTCCACGGCGCGGCGTCTCGCTCTCCCTTTCACTCGCACAATGCCGCCGCCGCGCACGCTACTTATACCGCCACCGCCGCGCCGTACACACGTCGCCACGCCACCGCCTCTCGACTGCAGCCATGGCCGCCGCCGCCGGTCGCTTGCTCCCCTTGCTGCTGCTGCTGCTTCCGTTGCTCCTCGTCGACAAGGCCGACGCCGCCTCCGGTGTGGCGTACGACCACCGCTCCCTCATCATCGACGGCCGCCGCCGCCTTCTCATCTCCACCTCTATCCACTACCCCCGCAGCGTCCCCGCGGTACGCTCCTACGCCCCCAGCACATACATCGGTAGGACAGCAATACCAGTAACCTCGATTGCTACGCGTGCTCGCAGATGTGGCCCAAGCTGGTGGCCGAGGCCAAGGACGGCGGCGCCGACTGCGTCGAGACCTACGTCTTCTGGAACGGCCACGAGACCGCCCCCGGCCAGGTCCGGCTCCGGCGTCCTTCAATTTTTAGCCCGTTGGCCACAAACGAACGGGGTGTATTTTGAAATTTTCATTTCATGTGCGATTGGTGTTGCTTGCATTGCAGTACTACTTCGAGGACCGGTTCGATCTGGTGCAGTTCGCGAGGGTCGTCAAGGACGCCGGCCTCTACCTGATCCTGCGTATCGGCCCCTTCGTCGCCGCCGAATGGAACTTCGGGTTCGTCTCCTTTCGTTTATACGACTGCGATTGGTTGTGTGTGTGTGTGTGTGTTAATCTGTTGTGGGGATTTCAGGGGCTTGCCGGTGTGGCTGCACTACATACCCGGAACAGTGTTCCGGACGAACAATGAGCCGTTCAAGGTAAAAGGGTGGCTTGCGAGTTCTGTGGTAATATTTTTCGTTCTGGGTGATAATCCTAGCGACATTCTATGGATGCAGTCTCACATGAAGAGCTTCACGATGAAGATCGTGGACATGATGAAGAATGAGCAGTTTTTCGCTTCCCAGGGCGGGCACATCATCCTAGCTCAGGTCGTGATCTCAACCAGCTTTAGGATTGACGTTCCCCACGCTTGACTAAAATTACCTGAACTGAAG
The DNA here is from genome assembly GCA_012064385.1 of Puccinellia tenuiflora. NCBI lineage: Eukaryota > Viridiplantae > Streptophyta > Magnoliopsida > Poales > Poaceae > Puccinellia > Puccinellia tenuiflora. The sequence goes on along the minus strand of QRDG01000063.1, from coordinate 324,414 downwards.
TTGAATATGTGCATTGCAGATTGAAAATGAGTACGAAGGTACTGAACAAGCCTATGGGGCCGGTGGCAAGGCATATGCAATGTGGGCAGCTAGTATGGCTCTGGCTCAGAACACTGGCGTCCCCTGGATCATGTGCCAACAGTCTGATGCTCCTGATCCTGTGGTTAGTTTCTGGCATTCTGTGCCTTCTGTTTTCTGCAGAAGTTATGACAGTGATGGCATCATCAGACATACTGTACTATATAACTCAAATCATGACACACGTCATCAATTTTCGTGATAAACTAGCACAACTGCAATGTTTTGCTTCCTATCAATGCGTTTGCTGAATAATGGCTTGCTACTGAAATTGTTTGTTCAGATTCCACTATAAGCTCTTACCAGATGCAGTACAAGATCTTTAAATACCTAAACAAAAGATAATTGGTAGTTACAATTTTTCATTAATGACATAGAACTGCTGCTGCTCTCAGGACTGTGAGTGCACATGGTAATTACGATAATTAGCAGCATCCTGGTTATATTTATGATCTTGGTACTTGATACACGCGAATATGTTTCTTAGCAGATACAGCACACCATTTTTTGAAAGATCATTCATTGATGCAACTCAAATTTTCAGATAAACACTTGTAACTCATTCTATTGCGATCAATTCAAGCCAAATTCGCCAACAAAGCCAAAACTTTGGACAGAGAATTGGCCAGGATGGTAATTCATTTGACACATTTCCATTAGCAACCGGTTACTATTTACAATTACTGCTCCTGTTATTGTTCATAACAGTATGGAGCAAATTCTGCACAACATATTTTTATATCTAAGTACTCTCAGAAATGATCTCTTGCATCTTATTTATTCCATTTTTTGTTTAGGTTCCAGAATTTTGGTGAAAGTAATCCCCACAGACCCCCTGAGGATGTTGCATTTTCTGTTGCACGATTTTTCGGGAAAGGTGGCAGCCTTCAGAATTACTATGTGGTATTGCCTTGTGCACAATTCATATTTTAACTTGACTCTCAAAAATAAATAAACCATATTCTAACTTTACAAAGGATCATACATTTCATTCTAACTTGATAAAGACACTCTTATATTTATCTACTTCTAATCACATTCAAGCACCTGAAATCATGTTCAGTCGGTGGCATAACTGATGATAATTTCATCCTATTGAAAATTGACTAAGTCGTCATTATTCTTGTAAGTACCATGGTGGAACAAACTTTGGTCGCACTACTGGAGGGCCATTCATTACAACTAGCTATGACTATGATGCACCAATTGATGAATACGGTTAGGCTCTATTGCTTTTGGTTCCATTAATAATCTTATGCTTTTTTCGATTAAGGGAGTTGTATTTACTCATTTGTCGCATCAAGGCGATACAACAACAAAGAGTTCGAATACCCGGCATCTGCATAGCAGGCATCCCAATAATAATCTTTTTTTTTTTGATAAAGGGAATTTCATTTCAATGTATCAGTGATACAATGTATGCCAATACCCGGCCTCTGCATAACAAGATGCACACAGCCAAAAAACTCGAAAAGAGAAAAAACATAAGCAGCACACAGGCGCAAAATCAATAAACCAAACGCCTATGACTACGGCGGACCTAAACGAAGATCTCTAGGCCACCCATGTCGGGTAAAAATATCCCTCGCCGTGTGCTCCAGTCGTGCAGACGCCACCATAAAAAGGTCTCGATTTTCCACACGTTGTAATGTGGACCACGAACGGAGCAAACCTGTGCATCGGTATAGTACCTGCAAGAGAGAAGTATTTTTATTATTAAAAACCTTGTCATTTCTACATAGCCACAGCGACCATATAACGGCTAACGCTCCCACTCTAATAATCGTTCTATCCTTACTATCCACCCCATGCAGCCAATTGCCAAAAATATTTGCAACCGATCGGGGTGGATATAAGTTAGAAGCAATCTGAATGGATGACCATATAGAACGTGCAACTTTACATCATGAGTACAAAACACACACTTAGTACTTCCGTTCCAGTTACGCTTGACCAGGTTGTCTTTGGTGAGAATAACTCCTTTACGAAGATACCACGCAAAAATCTTTAATTTCAGTGGGATCTTCATACACCAATTTTTTTTGTTGTTGTCAACTGGCACATCAGAATGTAGCAATGCTCTATACATTGAATCCACGGAGAACAAACCATTCCCAGTTAGATTCCAGCGGAACTCATCGGACCCTTGTGATAACTGAACTGAAGCCAGTCGCCCTAACAAGGCATTCCACAACACAAGACGTGGTCCATAAAGAGTTCGTCTGAACGACATAGTTGGAGGCGACGTTTGCATAACCGAAGCAAGCGTATCGCTCTTATGTCGGACAATATCGTATAGAGTTGGATATTGTTCTCGGAGAGTGGTATTGCCTAACCATTTATCCTCCCAGAATCGAATTTCCGTCCCATCCTTAATATCAAAAGTCCCATAACGAAAGAAAGATTTCTTGGTCGCCATGAGGCCGGCCCAAAAGTGAGAGTCTCCAGGTTTCCAATATACCTGAGACAAAGCTTTCGAGCCGACATACTTTCTTCTGAGAAGTGTTTGCCATACACCATCCTCAGTTAGCAACTTAAACAGCCACTTACCAAGAAGAGCAGTATTCTTCACCTGAAGGTCATTAATTCCCAAACCTCCTTGGTCTTTTGGGCGGCAAACAACCTCCCACTTGGCCAGTCTATACTTTTTCTTCTCACTATCCCCTTGCCAAAAGAATCTTGAACGGAAATAATCCAGTTTCTTCGAGACTCCTTTTGGTAGTTGAAAGAAGGAAATCATATACAGTACCAAATTACTTAGTACTGAGTTAATGAGAACCAATCTTCCACCTTGGGATAATAATTTTCCTCTCCAACTACTCAACCTAGCCTGCAGACGTTCTTCGACATGCTTCCATTCGGCTTTGGTCAATCTCCTATAGTGTATTGGAATACCCAAATACCTTATAGGAAATTGCCCCTGTGCACAACCAAAAAGTTCGGCATACTGCACAGCCGCTTCCTGGGCATCGCCAAAGCAAAACAACTCACTTTTATGGAAATTAATCTTAAGTCCCGATAATTGCTCGAATGCTGAAAGAATTAATTTCAGATTCGCAGCTTTTTCGAGATCATGTTCCATAAAGAGGATCGTATCATCTGCATATTGAAGGATAGATAAGCCACCATCAACTAGATGTGGAATCACCCCTTCAAAATGGCCTTCAGTTTTGGCACGCTCGATCATGATCGCCAACATATCAACCACTATATTAAATAGTATAGGCGATAGTGGGTCACCTTGTCTCAAGCCTTTCTTTGTTTGGAAATAACGGCCAGTCTCATTATTGACTTTAACTGCCACACTACCTCCAGAGACAAATTGCCGCACCCAAACACACCACTCCTTCGAGAAACCTTTCATCCTCAGCGTCTGCTGGATGAACGGCCATTTGACCTTGTCATATGCTTTCTCGAAGTCGATTTTGAGTATGACTCCATTGATCTTTTTCCGATGTAACTCATGAACCGTCTCATGTAATATTGCCACCCCATCCAAAATATTCCTTCCTTGCATGAAGGATGTTTGGGTTGGCCTTACCACATGATCCGCCACCGAATTAAGTCTCAATGTTGCCGTTTTTGTAAATATTTTGAAACTCACATTAAGAAGACAGATTGGTCGATATTGTTGAATCCTTTCTGCCTCATTAATTTTTGGTAACAAAATAATCTCCCCGAAGTTAAGGCGAAACAGTTCCAAATTGCCCGCATGAAAGCAATTGAAAAGTTCCAACAGGTCCGATTTGATGGTCTCCCAGAAATGCTGATAAAATTCAGCTGGAAAGCCATCTGGACCTGGTGCCTTATTATGTTCCATTGAGAAGACCGCCTTCTTAACCTCCTCCTCAGTGAAAGGCGAAGTTAAAAAAGCGTTTTCCTCATCAGACACCTGGGGAATATCCGCTGTTCGGGACTCGTCTAGGGAAAAACTCCCTGCATCCGGCTCTCCAAACAGCGTTTTATAATACTGGGTAATGAATGATTTCAATTCATCCTGCCCCTCGATCACACCCTCATCCTGATGTAAGGAGTGAATAAGTTTCTTCCTGTGTCTACCATTTGCAACACTATGGAAGTATCTTGTATTCGAGTCTCCTTCAAGGATAAATTGAGCTTTTGATCGCTGGTACCATTGTGCCTATAGCATCTTAAAATTATTCATTGATCTGAATTTCAGGCCTTAGGAGACTTCCAAAATGGGCACATCTGACGGAGCTTCACAAATCTATAAAATTGTGCGAGCATACTCTGCTTTATGGAAACTCAACATTACTTTCTCTTGGCCCTCAACAAGAGGTAAGGTTTATTGTCTTCTGTTAGATTATAAATGATCTAATGCTGTTCTGATTCAGCTATGCCCGTGTGGAGCCAGGATCCAACCAAACCCCAGGCCAACTTTGTGTTAAGCATTGTAATTAGGCTAAATTATGGGGGATTTGATCATTTGCCACACTTTACTTTTCAATTTGATAATTTTCCATGTCCTGTGTCACTGAAAAACCAAAATAACTATTTCTACTAACATATAGGTACAAAAAAATTTAAGCTGAGGTGTGTGGCTCCGCCCCTGCTTACTTGCCTATTGGGCTCTTTTTAGTCTAAAAATAAGTAAATAACAGCTTGTGCTTACACGATACGTAATTATAGGTCACTATAAGTCAACCTCAACATGTTTGTTACTGCACATTATCGTCCCCCTTTTCAAATTACATTTTGTCTGCCTGTGAAATAATTTTTCCCTGTACCACTATATGGAATGATACTGTCAACTTTTGCTTGCAGGCTGATGTTTACACTGATCAGTCAGGAGGATGTGTTGCATTCCTAGCTAACATTGACTCAGAAAAGGACAAAGTTGTCACCTTCAGGAACAAACAATATGATCTTCCTGCTTGGTCAGTTAGCATCCTACCTGACTGCAAGAATGTGGTTTTCAACACTGCAAAGGTATTCGATTTTCCCTTTTTCATGGTTTTCAGAACTAAAACGCATTCAGCCTCGTCACTGAAATTGATAACATCCTCCCAAGAAAATGAAACAGGAAATAACAGAAGAACTGAACAGGAGAGAAGTATATAGCGAACATCAGATTATTCAATGTTTAATTGAGAAACACAATGTTTAGCACGCCTCTTTTGCTTAAACTGATAACTTTGGCTCTTGATAATTGATCATCTTTAGGTTCAGTCTCAAACTTGGATGATGGACATGGTTCCGGAAACTTCGCAAGTACCAAAACCTGATCAGTGGAGCATTTTTACAGAGAGAATTGGTATCTGGGATAAAAAAGACTTTGTACGAAATGAATTTGTAGACCATATTAATACAACAAAAGACTCCACTGACTACCTGTGGTATACAACAAGGTTGGTATTCTAAGGGCTGTTTCATGTATGCTTATTGTGTATGTTGGTAAGCATACTCGATATATTTCATTTTGCGCCATCCTGTGCACCGCCAGTTCTGTGTGCGACGTCGTGATCCGTTCTTTTGATGAAATTCGCAGCTTTAACGTCGACAGAAGTTACCCTGCAAGTGGGAACCATCCAATTCTTAATATTGACTCCAAAGGCCATGCTGTTCACGCTTTCCTGAATAATATACTTATAGGTCTGTTGTTTACTCTGATTTAAGCTGAGAAACCACATTAAGTAGTATTTTTGACTAGACGTTTGCTGGGATGTTTCTGCAGTTCTAATTCATCTTATATGGATCTTCTAAGTACCAACTTTTTCTGTGTGGGTGAAAAAAAGACTTATGAAGTAGATCGCCTGTTTTTGGCGTCATTATGACATTTAAAAAAAAATGTTAGTAGCGTACATCGTCGAATGTACCTTTCACCCTTAGATGCTAGTAGCTCTTTAAACTTTACAGTTGCCTTCAATTTGAGTTTCTCTGTTTATAATCTCAGGTAGTGCATATGGTAATGGCTCAAAATCAAGTTTCAGCGTGCATATGCCCATTAACTTGAAGGCTGGGAAGAATGCCATCGCATTACTGAGTATGACTGTTGGATTGCATGTAAGAGTCTACATATGGAAATTGTTAACATTCATATATGTATGCTGCTGTTTACGTGCTCATGATGTTTTATGTGCAGTATACTGGTTACACACTTTTGAGAAGAAACTTCGTCTGTTGGGTCAATTCAAGTTAAAACTGCTTTACCTGATTAAAACTTTGTGCAATTTGTTAGAATGCAGGAGCCTATTATGAATGGGTAGGAGCTGGTCTTACAAGTGTGAACATCTCTGGAATAAAAAAAGGAACCATAGATTTGTCTTCAAATAATTGGGCATACAAGGTACTTTCATCAAGATTCTTCTTTTGACATTTCTTATGGAAGTACATCCAACCTTTTGTTGCCACATCTGTTTCGGCCCAGTTTTGTGTCCAGAACTTGAGACAATCGAGGTTGGTGTTTATCTGTGCTCCCTCCTTTATGTATTTGTTGGTAGATTGGGTTGGAAGGTGAACGTTACAGTTTGTTCAAGCCCGATCAGGGGAATAACCAAAGGTGGAGGCTACAATCTGAGCCACCAAAAGATCAGCCTTTGACATGGTACAAGGTAGCATTTACGATCTTTATTCTCGACGAATTTGTCACATCCTATTACGTGCACTAATCCAACATACCTCTAGGTAAACGTTGATGTTCCACAAGGAGATGACCCAGTTGGGATAGACATGCTTTCTATGGGGAAAGGGCTGGCTTGGTTGAATGGAAATGCCATAGGGCGGTATTGGCTCAGGACTAGTTCTACTGATGACAGGTGCACTCCCAGCTGTGACTACAGAGGGACATTTTCTCCAGAAAAGTGCAGGACTGGTTGTGGGAAGCCAACTCAAAGATGGTACTGAGATATCATTTGGCACAGCTCATAATCCTAATTATTTCATGTCATTATTCTCTTGCATTTCACATTTTTATTTTACTTTTGGTCAAGGTACCATGTCCCAAGGTCATGGTTTCACCCATCAGGGAACACCCTTGTGGTTTTTGAGGAGCAGGGTGGGGATCCCACGAAGATTACATTCTCACGAAGAGTCGCAACAAGTGTTTGCTCCTTTGTGTCAGAGAACTATCCATCCATAGACCTGAAGTCCTGGGATAAAAGTATCTCAGATGATGGAACAATAGCGGCAAAAGTACAGTTGGCTTGCCCTAAAGGCAAAAATATTTCTTCAGTTAAGTTTGCGAGCTTTGGGGACCCCAGCGGAACCTGCAGATCCTACCAACAAGGAAGCTGCCACCATCCAAGCTCTCTATGTGTTGTTGAGAAGGTAATATTTACAACCTCTTGATACAAAAACGAACGTGATTCTAATCTCAGAATTTAAGAACCATCAAATTTGACTTTGTTAGAGGTGTTGATGCATGTGGATTTGGATCAGTGCACATGAAATTAGTCTTAGAATGCGCTTATTGTCAGTTCTGACTTCGCAGACTGCAGTAGTGGTACAATTGGAATCAGATTGGACATGTAGGAGGTTTTGACTTCCATTTCAAAGCTACCGTGTGTTCCATCCGAGTTGTCTTTTAACTATTTCTGGATTATAATTATATATGGATCTTTTCGTCAAAAAAAAATTATATAGGGATCTAGCCTTCCCTTGTATAAGAAAAAAGAGATCTAGATTTAGTTGACCATTCCAATTTTGTACAGTGTTTCCTAAGCAGTCCGTTATTCTCTGCAGGCATGTCTGAACATCAATAGCTGTACAGTTTCACTGTCAGAACAGGGGTTCGGAAATGATATATGCCCTGGTGTCACCAAAACCCTTGCCATTGAAGCAGACTGTTCTTAGTGAGTTCTACTCAGCTAAGATTTCCACCACTACATGTGTGCGCATCAAGATTTCGCAGGAACACAATTGTCATGCTCACGTCCTGGATGCTCTGGAAGGAAAGGAGCAGAAATCTTCAAATCCCACTCGAGCTCTGCTCCCATGGTGGCTGGTGCGATTTTCACGGAATTAATCCGCTGACCTGTGAGTGACCAAGTGGTTCGACCCGCCCTGGAAGTTTAATACTACTCGGTCCTGTCTGTAAATATTTTATTTACTTGCATCTTGTAAACTTCTCCTTAATGAAAGGGAAAGCAGTGCTGTCTGCATTTAGGTAATATATGACAACCTGGAAGTGGAAGTCTACCTAGATTTAGGTTCATATTTCTTGTGAGCAGAATATAACCCTTTGTTTCGTTGAGATTTCTTGTTGGACGTTGAACTTGGTACTATTGTCAGGTGACAATTCAGGATACTGACCAATTTTTATTCGAGAATTAGGATACTGACCATATGAGCAAATGCATGGCAGCCGTCAGCGATTCCCGGCTGCGAGATGGGGAGACATAGTCACCGATGAAAATCGAGCCGACTCCGGTCCTGGCCGACCAGTGGCGGGCCCAGGATTTCAATGGAGTGTATTCAGAATTTTGAAGGGCATAAAAATATAACAGTCTAAACGCTTGGTTTTGGCATGTATGATTGTAGCATCATCATATAATTCTACTATATAATACATGTATAAAGGATATTACACAATATTTGACACAATAATATGAGCATAATATCATAAGTTTCTAGAACATATCATAACTAGAAATTGTTTAAATCATATAGGTACCAATTGTTTATAACGAGTATTAAAAAAAGCAAAATCTGAATGAATAAGAGTAAATATAAGAAGGACCCGACTATACGTAAGGCACCCTATATTTGGCAAAAGTGTAGACAGTAGCATAGGACCACATCGTGACGGTGGCATGCGCGTTTCATGATCCCAATCGAGCGTTGGACAAGCAAATCCCATGCATGCACTAAATGACGAAACTGCTGATATCATCCAGCATTAAATGCAAAATGCGGAAATTTAAAACATTTTATAGCTCAAACCGTTCATCCGATTTATGATCCGTTTTCACCGTTAGACTAGTCGCGTCGAGATCTTTAAAACTAGATCCCATGTTGATATGTTCCGATGATATTTTTTTGACCCGAAAGTTACCAATGACTTAACACGTAAGTTACCAAGCTGTAATACGTAAGTTACCACCCTACACTATATAATGGATGGTAATTTCATCGGTCTAGAGAGGGTTATTCTATCGGTTTAGGGTGGGTAACTCCATCACCATTGGGTGGTAACTCTATCAATTTAGAGTGGGTAACTCCATCGGTTTAGTTTGGGTAACTCATTCAGCATAGGATGGTAACTCTATCAATTTAGAGTGGACAACTCTATCGATTTAGGTTGGGTAACTCCTTCACTATAGGATGGTAACTCAATCAGTTTAGGGTGGGTAACTTCATCGGTTTAGGTTGGATAACTCCTTCAGTATAGGATGGTAACTCAATCAGTCTAGGGTGGGTAACCCCATCACTAATGTGTGGGTAACTCCATCACTATCGGTTGGGTAACCCTATCAGTCTAGGGTGGGTAACTCCATCACTATTGGGTGGATAACTTCTTCAGTCTAGATGGATAACTCCATCACTACTGAGTGATAACTCCTTCAATACCGGGTGGTAACTCCATCAATCTAGGATGAAAACTCCATTAGTCTATAGTGGGTAACATCTTTAGTACTGGGTGGTAACTCTATAACTACAGGGTGGGTAACTTACATGTTATGGGGTTAGTAACTAACTTGTTATGGGATTGGTAACTTTCGGGTTCGGAAAAACATTTATCAAAACATAGCAACATAGAATATAGTTTCAAAGATCTCTACGCGACGAGCCCAACGGTGAAAACAGATCGTAAATCGGATAAACGGTTTGAGCTATGAAAGTTTTTGAAATTTCGAATTTTACATTTAATGCAGATGATGTCATCAGTTTTGTTTTTTTCTACATGCATGCTAAATAGCCTCTACACGTACTTTTTTCGGGTTGGTAAATTATGTGTTAAAGCCGGGTAACTTACATGTTATGGGGTTGGTAACTTTTGGTCCCGAAAAAAATTTCGTTGAAACATATCGACATGAGATATAGTTTCGAATATCTCGACGTGAGAAGTCTAACGGTGAAAACGGATCATAAATCGGATAAACGATTTGAGTTACAAAACTTTTTGAATTTTCGAATTTAGCATTTAATGCGGGATGACATCACCAATTTTGTCTTTTACAAACACTCAAACGTGAGCAATCTTCATTGAATTGGTCTGCATAGATCCCAACCATATATTCAGTTATCTACGATCCACATTGCGTCTGAAGATTTGCCAACCGTAGGGCGCCCTATGATTAGATTTTCCCATATAAGACGGACGAGGAGCCAAGGACGAGTGCGGCCTCCTATGTCGGTGCTAGGGTTCCGCCGCCGGACTTCGCTTGTCTAGGGCTCCTCACGAGTCACGACCTCGTCTGATTCAATTCGGAACGGCCGATCATGATTTGGGGGAATACCGAATTCGAAACTACATGAGGAGCCATCGCGACGCTAAAGAACAATGTCGTATCTGTCGTGCTACGCTCGGAACATGCCAGAGGCCAAGCCATAGAGATCATTGGGCCTGCTAGATAGTTGGGCCACGATGAGGGAGAAGGGACGTGGGTTGAATATGCTGTCTACTTCCTATTTATCTGTTTTTCTTCATACATATTCTGATTATATACTCTATACATCTAGTTTTTGATAAAAAATTGGGTATTCACTTGAATACCCTTGAATTGAAGTGGGCCCGCCCCTGTGGCTGACGATGGCGGCGTTTACGTCGTTTACCTTGATGGAGGCATCGTCGAGTGACTATTGTCAACTCGCTCGTGCTGCTCTGGGGAAACCCTAGATCTGATTCCCGGATCGGACGATGTGGCGTCTTGGGTGTCGCTCTCCCTTGTGAGGGCATCATTTTTGGAGCAGCTGTTCGATGGTGGAGGCATCTTCTGGAGTGGTGTATATCTACCGCAAGGCCGACGGTGGGTCTCGGCGGCATGGTGCTGTAGGGTCTCGGTGGTGGCCGCGTGATGGTGAACGCGCACAGGTGGTGGATCTGTCTGGCACCATGGCGGTGTCGATGACAGGCCTAACAAGAGTAATGCTTTGGATAGTCCTGAAGATGAAGATGGGTCAGAGGAAGACGTCGGGTCTGATGGACCAGTTGTGCCCCTTGCTCGCTGTCTGGCGGCTTGGTGTGGCGATGCGCGTTGGTGTGTTTGCAGAGCATACGGCCCTGTTCTTGTCCACCTCCTTCATCAGTGGTGTAGGTGTAGCGAGCTGTCGTTAGTTTGGTGGCTTTGTTTCGGGTTTATCTTTGTAATACTCTTGTAAGGTTGTGTTTTTGAAAACTTGGCAATGAAATAAGTAGGAGGTTGTGTGCATCATTTTGATGCAGAGGCCAGGGATCCGCACCCCCTTTTCTAAAAAAATAAAATCAGTATTCTTATACCTAATGAGTATGACTTAGAACCATAAGAAAACTACCACGGAGCATGTTGGACAATGCATCATGAAGCCTGTGCAGGATTTTCTATGGGTGGGTGCTCAAAAACTTTCCGCAGGGAAGTGTAAAATAATCGGTGAACACTTTGTCGCCCAACCGACCTTGGAGGCCCCGGGATCCTAGACACTAGAAATTTTAGAAGAGATCTTTGTCTCCGGTACACTTGGTTCGAGTGGACGGACATGACAAAAATTTGGGTTGGCATGCGAAATATGGACATTTTCTATTTGTCGAGGGATTAACTCGACAGTGCCCCTCCTTGAGGGACTTGGGTTAATTGAGAACTTCATGACGTGGTGACACCGGCGGCTAACAAGGAAGACAGGGAATCCCCGAGTTCGGATCCCCGGTGAAGTAAAGCGATTTGTATTCTCTTGCTGAATTCTTTACGTGTTACAGGTTGCCGTAAGGGCTATGGTGGCGATGCGATCTCTCGATCCCTCTACCCGGCAGCTCCTCCCAACCATTATAATAGGGTGGGTCTCGGGTATCCGCATCCGGGTAGGTTACAAGGTGTACAGCGTAACCCTAACCCTAATTTGGCCAACAAGGGACCTTGCGCTGCCTTTTCATGGGCCTGGGCCTTCTTCCAGACGTGCTTGCTGACGAGCCTTTCGAGTAATGGCTACCGGGTACCCGACAGGTGGGACCCGATGACCATAACCATGTCAGTAGCCCCGAGTCTTCAGGTGATTCGCAGAATCGGGTGGAGACTCTAGTTCGAGTACCCAATCATTACATAGTTCTTTAACTGAGAAACCATTACACAAGCCCGGAAATAACATCGGAACAAGGAGATTCGTGGGGATATCACTTTAGCGAGTCTGGAGTACTCGATAGTTTGAGTCCAGCTAACTGCACTTGGACAAAACAGCGCTAAGCTAGTTCGAGTTTGGGTACCCGGACCTGAACCCGGAAAGGCAAGCGAAGCCGGACTCAAGCTACTTATGGTCTTACAGACTCCCGACTCTTGCATGGAAAACACTGACCAAGTCAGCCTATAAGTAAGCAGGGGCTGAAACCCGAGTCCGGAAAAAACGTCGGAGTAGGTGGATTCGTGGGGATGATACTTAGCGAGCCTGGAGCACACGACGGATCGGACCCAGTTAACTGCACTCGGGCAAAACAGCACTAAGTTACTTCAAGTTCGGGTCCCCGGACCGAACTCGGAAAGGCAAGCGTAGCCGGATTTATGCCGCTTGAGGTCTTCAAAATCTCGACTCTTGCAATGTGATGGGTACCCAACACGTCCGTCAGGGTTTTCTTCGCACCGTAAGCGCGGATATTTACTGGGTACTTCATAGTCTGAGGTGAGTCCCAGGCCAACGGAACTGATCCGTTGGTCTTACCTTCACATCGTGGACGTGGCATCCAGAGATCTGTTGCCGCGGAGGCAATCTGGGAAGATATAATTTGCCTAGGATGTGATTAACTGGGGCTTAGTCGAATGACGTGAGTACGGTTCACAGGAAAGGAGCCGGAAGCCTTATGATGTCATAGACGACGTCGCCTCTGGGCACATGATTTGACATAGCTCTGCGATGGTTGCCAGAGCAAGACCACTTTACACTTTACATCTGTGGTTAACTTGGAATTTTTGGAGGATTGTTTCCATTTACCTCTATCCAATCAGGCCATACCAGGGAATTTATGCAACTTGAGTCTATTTGGAGATGTGCCAACAGAGAGCCCAGACAGGTGAAAGTGATGTCTAGAGTTATTTATGGGGCAGCAATGTTTATTCAGCCAGTAAAGCTTATAATTCAATGATTGGTCAAAACAATGCTCCAGTACAGTTCACTTGGATTTGGAAAAGCTCTTGTCAAGCTAAACACAAGGTGTTCTTCTGGCTCCTTCTTCATGACAGACTGAATACTAGAGATCTTCTTGCAAGGAAAATTTTTACCCTTCCATCATATGAATGTGCTACCTTACAATGCAACCAACAGGAGACTCTGATTCACCTGTTCTGGGATTGCCCTTTCGCTAGTCAGTGTTGGGATTTCGTCTGTCCAATGAGAAATACAAATTTGTCACCTTGGAAGCAGTCCATGACATGAGGGACAAGATAAATCAACCGTTCTACATGGAGTTAATTATCCTGGCAGCATGGGGAATCTGGATGGTCAGGAATAACAAGATCTTCAAAAACATAAATCCCAGTTTCCATGAGTGGAAGTCAATATATTTCAGAGAGCTTACATGCTTAAACTTTAGAATAAGAGCTAAATATGCTCACAAGTTTCGGCTTGGCTGCAAACACAACTTTAGTTCATTACTTTTATTTTTTATATCCATTTTTTTGAGGTGGCAATCATGTAAATACCCTCTTTTGTAATATTTAAAAACTGCAGTGGGATTTTATCCCACTGTTTTGCCCTTCAAAAAAAAAATTGACCGCCCATTGCACAAATACGGAGCGACACCCTCGATTCCCGCGCTCGGCGGAGTAGTGGGGAGGGCGCCGGTTCATTTCCTGACCGACANTGAGCACTTTGTGTGCTCTGCCTTTTGTATTTGTTGCATCGGGTTGCTCTCTCCACGGTGATACGTGAAGTTGAAGGTTGAGAAGCTTGTTACTCTTGGGTGCATTGGTGTTCCCAAGAGCTTGTTGCCTCTTGGTGCATTGTGTACCCGACGGTTGGAGGTGCCGCGAAGACTTCGAGTTGTGAAGCTTCGGCACGAGTTTGGGAGCCCCCAATTGAGTTGTGGGGTGTGTGCCCCAAGAGAAGTTGTAAGGGCGCTCCGGAATCCGCCCCGAAGGATTCCGATAGTGGAAGGTGAACCAATCCCTTGGGTGAGGTTCATCGGAGAATGGGTGAGGCCTTTGTGGCATCTTGAGTAGGCCTTTTGTGGCGAGCTCACACCCCTCCAACGAGACGTAATCCCTTAACAAGGAGGAACTCGGGAATACATCCTCGTCTCCGCGTGCCTCGGTTTATTTCTATACCCGAGCTTTACTTATGCAATTTACATTGTGATAGCCTTCGTGCTTGAAGTACATATCTTGCTATCTCCTTGTTGCTTGAATTGCTTAGCATAAGTTGTTGGTGCACATAGGTGAGCCTAGTAATTAGGTTGTTGGCTTGTTAATTTAAACACAATAGTTTTATTTCCGCAATTATCAAGCCCCTAATTAGAAAAAGTTTTTAATCGCCTATTCACCCCCCCCCCCCTCTAGCTAGACACCTCGGGCTTAGTTGTTCTTTCAATTGGTATCAGAGCCTCGTCTCTCTTGTTTGGCTTTACCGCCTAGAGAGTAAAGATGTCGTCTAGGGATTTAGTGCACAATTCCTTGTTTAGATTTAATGGCACAAATTTTATGTTTGGAAAACTCATATGCTTAATCACTTACGGTCTTGGACCCCAATTCGAGCGATCTTAGATATAGGTTTTTCTCCTCCAAAGGACTATGCAAGTACGACTTAGAGGATGAGAAAAACTTATATCTAGATGCTCTAGCATCTAACGAGTTTGCAAGTTTGTGAGTGTAGTTGTGTTTGAGTCAATCATGCCTCTCCGGGATGCTCATGAGCTATGGACCAAGCTCCAAGATAAATATGGAGTGTCCAACTCTATTGAGGATGAATGCTCCCGCACCTCCGGCCGTGACGAGTGGCTCGTCTTCGTGCTACTTCACCAAAATGTGGTAAGCCACAATCCAATGTAATGGTGAGTAGTGATAGGCTTTGCAATTTGGATAGTGAGCTCATTGTTGATGATCATTTATCTCTATCTTGTTGCAATGCTTCATCTTTGGACCTAAACACTCGTAGCACTATAATGATTTACATGCTAGTGCTGATAGTCCTGCATATCATCAAAACATTGCTTGGATGAATCTCTTTATGATATGCTTGCTTTATCTGTTGCCATGATAAAAATGATCGTGTTCCCTCTAACTCTTGCATGAATAATAATGTAGAGGAAACCCAACTTGCTATGCAACAAGATATGAACTTGAGTAGTTCAAAAATGAATTATTCCCCTTCATCCACCCATCATTGTCTTATGCTAAATCTTCTAGCAATGATAATAAAAATGATAATAATGATGAAGAAGATGTTGAGGAAATAATGATGCCCTCCTTCATGATAAAGGTGTAATGATCCTTAAGGCTCTTTAAAAAAATAAAATGCTTGTGATAACCTCTATGAAATCATGAGTGCCCTTGTTGAGCGTGGGGGAAACTATTGAGGCTTTGGAAGCAAGCCTTGAAGAAAAGGGTAAGATTGAAAGGGATGATGCTATGGAGAAAGCATCGTTAGAAGATGCTCTTGTAGAAGAGCAAGAGACTCGTGCTTCTCTAGAGGAGAAACTAGAATCTATCGAGAGTCTCATAATGAAATAATTGCTAAAATTATTAAAGAACGTGACCATGCTCATGCTAAATATAAAGTCACGAAAATGAAAATGCTAGATTAAAAGATGAGCTTGCCAAGTTGTCTTCTTCTATCCCTAATGTAAATGATGCTTGTGCTACTAACTCATTTATTGTGAAGCATCTACCTTGAGGAGAATGTTGAGCTAAGGGCTCAACTTGAGTTGCTACTAGCAAGTATAGGGAGTTAGAAGAAAGTCATAAAAAGCTATCTAGCTCTAATGATGATCTTCTAGCATCCTATGCTAGTCTAAAGTTAGCTCATGAGGCAATCACTACCAATGTAAAATCTTGCGAGCCTCATGTGGATAATAGCACAACCATAACTAAAAATGCTAAAATGCCATGTGCTAGTCCTAGTAGTTCATCCACTAAAAATATTGGTACATCATGTGATGAATTACTTGCTTTGCCTTGTTGTTCTAACAATGAAGCTTCTACTTCATCTAGTGTTTTTGTTGCCACTAACCATGTAGAGGAAATAAAAGACCTCAAGGCCCAAGTCGCTTCTTTGAAGAAGGGTTGGAAAAGCGTCATGGGAGAAGAGTGCACTTGACAACATGTTGAGTGTGCAACAATCCCCAAATGACAAGAGTGGACTTGGATTCAACTCCAAAACAAGAACAAGTCCAAGGTTGACAACAAGAAGAAGGGCCAAGTTCAAGTCAAGAATCCGGCCAAGATCACTTGCTTCAAGTGCAAGGTTGAAGGGCACCACGTTCGGGATTGCCCAATAAAGAAGAAGAAGAAGCCTCTTAGTGAGAAGCAACTAGGGAAGCTGCCTCTTGTTCAATCTCGTGCTCAACCACGAGTTGAACAAAGACCACCTCCCAAGAAGACTCAAGTTATTCCTCAAGTTGAGGAGCCTATTAAGAAGAAAAGGAAGAGTCGGTGTTGCTACCTTTGCCGTGGCAAAGGTCATTTTGCTTCTTCATGCACTAACGGTACCTCATCCAACCCTATCATAATTGATGATGCTTATTATCTTGGGAAGGATAGAGTTGGCAATGTGTTTGCCAAGTATGTGGGAGCTCAAAGTGGTGTCAAGAAAAGCACCATTTGGGTTCCCAAGCCTATTGTGACTAACCTCTTAGGACCCAACTCGGTTGGGGACCAACAAGCTTCAACTTGATCAATAGGTGTTGTGGAGGACATTGGTGACTTGGCTATTTTTGAAGAATTAAGGGATCTTCATGGATTTATTTCTCAAGCCAAGTCAATTGGAGGATCACAGATCTATCTCATATCCAATGCTTCCTCCTTGCGGTAACATGTATTTAACTCATATATACATTGAAAGTTGCTTGCTCCCTTGCATGTGCTAGTTTTGTTCCTAGCATGTGCTTGTATGTGATATGCTACCCTCCTACTTGTCTTGATAGTCAAGGTTATGTAAGATAGTTGTGTATCATGTATGTGTAACTTTGTGTTGAGTTTTATTGAATCTTGTGTGGATTTCATTTGGCTCTTAGAGTTATTAATGGACTATCCCATTTTGGGGAGTGATGTGCTTTGTGCACATCACAAACCTAAAATGTGTGTACATGAAGCACACCACCTAGTATTGATATTTCATATTATCTAGTTACTATGTGGTATGTCATATCATGAGAAATTCAAATTCTACATGTCCATTGATTTCTCTAGTTGGTTTTTATTTGCCTCTTGTTTAAAAATAAAATGAAGTATCACATTATGGGGGAGTAATAAGCTATATGCATATTATAATCCATAAAAATGTGAACATTTAAGGTTTGCCACTTAGAGTTGATATTGTACATTATCCATTTCCTATGTGGCATGTTTACTCAAACAAGTTCCATTTTTCCTTGTGGTTACCCTTTGGTTCTTGTTTGTGTGAGGTTGCTTGGTGTGGTTTTCTCTAATATGCATTCCCTATATTATGTGAGAAACCATTTGTTTCCTTTATTCTAACCATGGCTTTGCCGGTTGGTTCGAATAATTGAAACTACCAACAAACCTCTTTAAAAAAATGGTGTTTTTATTCCTATCTTTTGCCATTTGCTAGTTGTGGTGAAGTTGGTCTGTACATCATTCCTTTATACCACCGAGAAATATCTCATATACTCCTTGTCCATGACAAGTGATACTAGTAATTGTGGTGGATTTTGTAGACCATCTTCACATTGGCTCTTGCGTTGATTTGCTTTATCTATTGCCCTCCTTGCCTTTTGAATGGATCCTATCTTCAATCGGTAGTGTTTAGTGTTTTTAGATAAAATATGGAGAGTAATGAACCCTTGTGCATGCATTTTGTATTCAAAGCAAATATCTAAGATAATGCATTAATCTTGGGGGAGCATTCCTTTATTTAGAACACTATTCTTTCTATCAATTTTTGATCCTCTCAATTGGCATTGATTCTTTATCTTGTGTTGGTACCTTCAATTGGTATTAATTGGAATTTAATATCTCCTTCATAGATATTTGTTCCAATTGATATTTATTGGGGAGTCTCGATACCTTTTTGCCTTTTTCCTTTACTTGATTTCGGTCAAGTATCACCCTCTTCTTGGTATCTTTTCTCCTAAATGACATTGTTGTTTTAATTGGTATCTTATTTTCAATTGGTGTCTTATCAATCATTTGTTGTGTTGATTTGATCCTTTGATGTCACACTTCATGTGTTGATTTAGATTTTGATATAATTTGGATAAACTTTTTGGTTCACTTTTGTGTTTCATCCAAATGTATCTCTTTTGGTTCTAGAAAACCTTTGCATGCTCGGTTACTAATTTATATTATTTTAGCATGCTTATCTTCTTGATCCAATATATAGGGATACTCCACCGAATCCTAAATCGGCTAAGATGTGCATGAAATTCAATTTCATATCTATATGCACATATTTATTGGAGTGTTTCCTATATATTGTAGTTGATCTAACTACTATGGAACCCAATGAGTTTGGGAACCATTTTGTATTCTAATTTTGTTTTAGGTACAATGGAGATGCATTGGATGCTTGCCTCATTCATAAGAAGGTGTTCTCACCGTGTGATTGTCGGAGTCAAGCTTTGATGACAAACCAACTCTCATCATCTTCATCTTCAATGCATCTTGGTAACAAGTATCTATCCCATGCATACCTTTTAGTATCCAAACTTGTGTAGGTTGCCTCTTGGCATGAAAAGCTTTTATATGCAATTGTTGTGGTTTTGGCCTTTTCCTTCACTTAATATATCTTGTGATTGTGTGTTGAATTTGCAAAAACCTTTCTTCAATTGATATTATTTCCTTGTGATATTTGTTGCCTATTTCAAAGCATCTTCACTATCTCTTGTTCCCTTTGTGATATGTGTGATGCATTTGATATATTTGAAGTTCATTTATATACAATGAGATAAATTTGAGCTATGTGCTATACTTTTAAGCAATAATCTCATTTTTATATTTATGACTTCCTTTTGGATACCTTGTTATCTTTTTCCGGACCATTTCGTATGTATATGTTTCTTTGCGGATGTATATCTTCAATGTTTTGTCTAATAAGAAACCTATACATGTGAGAGAGGTCATCTTTTAGTTGGTATCCTATTCCTTTTGAGCCACCTTGTTTTTCATCTATAATTCTTTGGTGGTTCCAAATTGTCTCATGAGTGCTTGTCTTATGTTTATTGGTATCTTGCACACTCATGTATTTCTTGAAGATCTTTGACCTCATGCCTACCATGGTGAGCATGTTGAATTTTATTGGCTAAATGCTCTCACTAGCTTTTGGCATTTTCAATTGGTTTTAGTTTCCAATTGGTATCCCTAGCGTGTGAACATATTTCTTTAAAGATCTCTTTTCTCGGTTGGGCCTATCTTACGATGAATTTTTTTAAAAATTGGTATCTACTTATGGCTCAACCACATCTTTGGTGCAAGTGCTATGATTTGCTTTTGCATTATGCACTATTGCACTTGTTGCGTGTTCTAGATGATTTGGGGGAGTGAGGATACCATATTTGTGCACTCTCATTTTGTGCATAAACATTGGGGAGCTTCTCCATTTTTATTTGGAACTCTTGCTTTGGATCTTTTTGATTGCCTTTCTCCTTTGTGGAGATGTTTAAAATGGTTTCATTTTTTGTTGCAATCTTTGGTTCCTCAATATAGTTTGATTTCCTCTATTTATTCATCAATGAATAAGTGCATTTGATTTCACTCATATCTTGAGTAATGCACACCTTTATGGAGGAACTCATATTATATTGGCTCTCTAAATTTTTCTTCCCATTTCGGCAATCGATGCCAATGGGGAGAAGTTAGAGGGTTTAAGGGAATTTGGGTTTTATGCTTTTGTTGCATTTGCCTTTAATGCGCTTTGCTTCCTTGCTTGTTTGTCATGCAAGGTTGCTTTATTCTTTTTTTAAACCCTCTTAACGGGATTGTCATCAATACCCAAAATGGGGGAGATTGAAAGTGCATGGTTGATCCCATGCATGGTTTGGTAATTAATGACAATCTCTATGGACTAATATTTGCTTGAGCTCTATGTGTAGGTTGTCCTTTAGCTTGTGTCAAGATCATTTGTGATCAAGGCCAAGCTTGCTTGTCTCCATTGGTTGGAGTCAAGGTCAAGGTAGAAGATCATTGTTGATCAAGGCAAGCTTGTCTCCATGTGTTGGAGTCAAGGTGCTTGCTTGATCTCCATTTGTTGGAGTCAAGCTCAAGGGAAGAAAAGTGTTGGGTTGATCAAGACTTTGTGCGGGTTGATCAACTCTCAAGTTCAAGTGAAGATATGCCGAAGAGTGCTCTCCCCATCTTGGTGTATGGGGGAGCGTCATGTGATTCTTCACCAAGCGAAGCGCAATCAAGAAGATGGTTCGCCTTGAGGAGATGAAAATCGTCTCCATCGATCTCAAGTGGATTAATGTGCAAGGCAAAGGTATGATCTTGGTAGGGCTTTTATTTTACCGGTCTCATGTTGTTTAGTGAGAGACCGGATTATAGGATAGATAGCCGTACTATCAAGAGGGGCTCTCGACCGGGTATCGTGATCGTATCGTTGTGGAGAGCTCAAACCTTTGCATCCATGCAATCATCTTTATTGGTTCTTATTTGGCTTTTATCCATGTGAGAATTTAGAGCTTGTGTTCATCTCCATACCAAGCTCTAGTTCATCAAAAACGGATCTCATGAATATCTCTTGCGTTTTTTATATCGGAGGTTTTACCGTTTGTCTCTTCTACGAGAGGTCAAACTCTCTCCTTATGATTCCTCCTCACATGACAGACTATGATGTGTATGCATGATCTTGTAGGGCTTGTGATTATCTTCGAGACAAGCCCAAGATCATTGAAAACGGAGTCTTGATGAAAAGCTTGTGCGTTTTCGGTGTTGGAGATTTTGCCGGTTCATCCGCTTGGAAAGGTCTCACCATTCCATCCCTCCGCACAATCTCCTTTGCTTGTTTTCATATTTTCAGTTTTTGTAGGGTAAGCTCTTGTCATCCAGACCTTGGCTTCACGACGGAAAACGGGAATCGTCCGATATGTGCGGGGATCGGGAACGGGAAACTGCTTCACGACGGAAAACGGGAATCGGGAAACAGATTCACGACGGGAAACGGAATCGGGAACGGCTTCACGACGGGGACGCAGATCGGAACCGTCACGACGGGGAAACGGGAACGGAAACGGGGAGCGGCCGTCGGGAACGGAGACATCGGGAACGGCATCGGGGAACCGGAGACGGACACGAGACAGCAACAGAGACAGCACCGGGGAACTCTTCCCGACGGGAACTCGACAGGGACACGGGGCTGGGAACAGGGACGTGCAGCAGCACGGGTAGGGTAGCGGGCGCGGCACAGGAGACGTCCACGGACAGGAGGCCGGCAGAGGACGGGGCGAGCTTGAGGAGGGAGGAGATGGAGCAGGAGGATGCAGACGGAGCGGAGGCGGCCAGAGGGGAGAGGAGAAGGAGCTCCTGGCGGCGTCGAGTTGGCGGCGAGGGCCGGCCATGGCAGGTCGGGCGCGGCCCGGCCAGAGGCGAGGACGGGCATCACGTCCGGTGGAGGAGCGGCCGACCGAGGCGCAAGGGGGAGGAGCAGGCGCAGGAGACAGCCGGTGATGCGCGGGGTAGGAGGAGGCGACGCGCGAGTCCGCGGGGAAGAGGAGAAGACGACGGAGTAGCTGGTGGCGGGGACGGCCGGCGCATCTGGAGCTCGGGTGGGAGGAAAGCAAGGGGAGAGTGGCACGGTGAGGAACGGGACGGGCGGCTAGGGGGCGTCCGGCGGGGTCGAGGCAGGCGGGCGCGCCCTGGAGAGCCCGGAGGAGAGAGCGCGGCTGGGCGAGGCGAGGATGGTGGTGCGCTGTGGGCTCGAGACGACGGGGATTGAGCCGGAGGAAGGAGATGGGGTGCGGGCACGGGAAGGAAAGGAGAAGGAGAAAAGGGGAAAAAAGAAGAAGGGATAAGGAGAGGATAGGGGAAGCAGGGACCTGATTGCAGAAGTAAAGGAGCAGATCGAGAGGTGGAAGGGCAATTTCACGAAACGACGAAAACAGATGAGGGTGGCTGCGAAAGGCAGGGGGTGGGAAAGAAAAACTGCCAGGGGAAGGATTAGGGTTTTGGAGATTAGGTGGGCTTGGGCCAGGTTTTGGGCTACTCTCTCGTGTCTCAAAACATTTTATTTTGCAAATTTAATTTGGCAAATAATTTTAGAAAACGGAGACGACAGTCTCGGTAAAATATTTTTCCGACAATTTTAGAAAAATAAAATAGGTTTTAATAAAAAAATTTTTGCTGCCAAAAACATGCGATGCGATGATGCTGATGTCATGATGATGCAAAAACAAAAACAAACAAAATCTAATTTGGGAAAAACCCCGGGCATTGCACATCTTGTGCGGACGCGCCTGCAGCGGGTATATCCACCTAGACAACCACGCCAGGGTTAGGTCCCTGGATGTTAGGCCGGCCTCCACCAACACCTTCAGCCGGCCAAACAAAGCGCTCTCGAGATTCCCATCCACTGGCGGCTTCCGAATCCAGGACTTGGACGCCGGCAGCGAATGGAGAAGGCTGGAAGGCCGATTCGGTCGATGTCAGTGAGACCGGACGTAGAAGTAGGTGCTCTGCCACTTCTTGATGGAGTCAGGCAGGTTAGTCTTGGGCAGCGGCGTGTTCTTCGTGCTAATGGAGACGCTGCCGCAATCGCGCTGCTGCCCGGCGGTCGTTTGAGCCCGCAGAAAGAAGAACATGCCGAATATCTCCATGCTGGGCCAGATGCCCAAATACGCTTCGCACAGTGTGACGAAGCAGGACAACTGAGTGATGCAATTTGCCCCTAAATGATGGGCTGCAACCCGTAGAAGCGCAGGAATTCCGAGAAGAAGGAGCTCGCCGGGAGCCCCAATCCCCGCTCCAAGTGCGCGGAGAACACGGCGAACTCGCCTTCTTGGGCGCCGGCGAAATCTCTCCTTCAGGGGGGGGGCGCGGTGTCGTGGGGTTGTCACGGCAAGTTCTTCCTCAGGGAAGATGAGTTCTGGGGCCATTGGTGATTGAAGTACGTGGAAACGGTTAATCTCGCCGGGGAACAAGGATTTACCCAGGTTCGGCCCCTCTGTTAGAGGTAAAGACTACTTCCTGCTTCTATGTTATTGCTCTTGATATCTCGATTACAATGACCCGGCTCCCACAACTCAGGAGCCGGCGACTTCTCTCTGGTGGCTAGGGTTCCTCTCTACTGATTGAACTCATCGATCTAAGGTCCAGGACCCTGCTTATAAGGCTGCCGGGTCCCTGGACTTACAGGCTACCGAGTCACACTAGAACACGGAGTCCTACTCTACGTCTTGGTTTCCAAGTTAGACTCCGGGTTGTACTTGGACTCCTTCTCGACGGGTCCTTCTCCACACGGGCCTGTCTTGGTCTCCAGCCCAGCCCATTGCACTCGACGCGTGACTCGGCGTTGGCCTTCTTGGTCTTGGCGGTCTACTTCCGGGTCCATGGGCTACCTATAAAGTACTCCCCCCATCAGTAGCCCCCGAATTTATCTTGGGCGCAGCTTGGCGGCTCCCTCTGACTTGCTGGTTCGACTCCTTGGGTCGACTCCTTCCACTTGAGCCACAGGCTCCAAAGTCGCTGCTGCTAGCTCCAAGATGAATTCCTGCATAAGACTTAAGATATAAAAGATGAATCTATCCTCATTCCTTGTTCAAGTCATCACCCTTGCCCTTACATACGCTGGCCAGGGTTTTGTTGTGACTCTTGCGAACAAGGACTAGATGGCTTGACTTTTACTGCCACAGGACTCGCCACTCTGGGACAAGCCGGCTTTTTTCCACTTCGCGACTTTAACCTTTAACTGTTGACTCGTTACCACGATTTTACCGCGGGCCACCACTGTAATCCTCTAGGGTTTTTACCCTCTTATAAATGTCAAAGGTAAGAACCAAAGCCTCAACTGCCCTTCATTCCCCAATCTTTCTGCGTTCCCGCGCTCATCTCCTTCCCGCAGCGCGCTCCCTCTTGCACCGCACGTACGCCATGGCCCCCAAGCGCGCCACCAAGGGCACCTCTAAGGCCAAGGCCCCTCTGCAAGCAGGATCGTCGACATTGCCCGAGGCGCCGCCGCCGCCGCCCTGCCTCGAAGAGATCTATCTCCGCCGATTGGGGGTTCAACCATCACGGCGGAGCAACTGAAATCACACCGCCTAGCTGGCCTCTTCCTCAAGCGTCAAGGCACGAGCTCCTGGGGATGAATCGGTGCCCTCTCCGGCGAAGGGCGAGGTCGTCATCTTTGCGGAGCACCTTTCCGCGGTTTCACGCCCCCGGTAACTTGTTCTTCCGCCAGCTCCAGTTCTACAAGCTGCGCATCATGACCTCGCTCCCAATTCCGTCCTTACCCTTTCCAATTTCGTCGTTCTCTGTGAGGATTACCTCCAGATTAAGCCTGACCTAGATTTATGGCTTGAACTGTTTACTGCAACCCACAACCCGAGACATCTGGAGGCCTCTCTTACAGTGCGGCGCTGTGGCTCTCCAGCGTCGCCTGAACTCTGTATTCCCAAGCCAGTTTTTCCCAACCGCATAAAAGACTGGCAAAAACTTTCTTTTACTGCAAAGATACATCTCCTGAGGACGAGCCCAAACTTCCTTTGTTCACTGAAGACGCTTAGAAGCGACTCCTGCCATGAAGGCCAGGTGCTCAGAAGCCGCCCGTCCCAAAGTCGAGTCACTGATTCTTAGAATTCGGGCTCTTCTTTCTCATAATCTGGAGAATATGGATCTCGTCCGTTGCTGGACAACATGGAGGATCCAGCCGCTGAGTCCTAGGACTCGGCTAATTGCTCTTACACTAGATGTGTCACTGATGATCTCAGGACAACTGACAAGTGTCTGGCCCTGAACTTGGTCGATTGATCAAGAAATTGACCGGAAAATGGTGAAGGACCAGGCCCACTTTGGGCTCCAGCCTTTTGCTCCACTGCCCAGCTCCTGCTGTAAGTACTTTAACTGTCTTTCCTTCTTACTTGCTTGTACTGTCTCAATTTACTACTCACACTTTCTGTTTCCTCTCTGCAGCTTACCGACTCCTTCTGGAGTCGGCCCTTGAAACTGACAAGGGCAAAGGGAGCACCTCTGCTGCTGCAGAGATTGTTGAAGAAGAAGAGGCCAGCGAGGATCCCTCTAAAGAGGCTACTGCCGCTGGTGAAGAGAATGAAGATGAGGAGTCCTCGCCTGAGGCTCCCACTGTCAATGTCATTGAGGAGGAGTCCTCCTCTGAAGCACAGTATGCTGACGAAGAGCACACTGAATCAAGTCCTGCAGGAGCCCAACCAACTCCATCTGAGGAGTCATCAGATGTCAAGAGTCGCTCCCCGACTCCTCCAGTTCCGAAAAATGGGTCCCGGGCTGCTGTGCCTAAGGTACCCGCCTCGCGAGTCCGACAATCTAGCAGCTCCTCCAGCGAGCCTGAAGAAATCGCTGCACAAGTTCTTGCTGCCAAGAAAAGGAAACTGCGCTCAAGTGGCCCTGCAGAGACTCCTCCGTCTCTACCTGTATCACACAAGAGGAAGTCGATCTCTCCTCCTGAGAAAGCTGACTCCTATGAGTCAGGAATGTCAATCTTTTCCTCTGACTCTCAAGCCTCTTTGGATCTTGAGACAAATGTTGGGTATGACTTTTCTCCTTTATCTTTACTAGCATGACATCTGTATTTACCTTTAATCAATATCTGACTTTTAATCTGTCCTGTCTCAAAGCCCGGCCCTGCGCCAAGGTCTCCAAGCTACCAGGAATGACCGACGTGACTTCCAGCCGAGGGGCTGTACCGCCGTCGACTTCTCAGACGACGAGTACGAAGACAGCCCCTACGACTCCTGCATCTGCTGGTGCAACAACCACTGGGACTCCCCCTGTTCCCGAGTCCGCTCCAAGGACTCGGTTGGAGACTCCTTTGGTGATCCCATCCTCCTCTGCGGGTGGGACTCCAACCACTACAATTCAGATGCCTCCGAGTCAAGAAAAAGCGGCTCCCACTTCTCAGCTGAACACCGAGCCAGCAAAGTCCTCAACTGACTACAGCCGGCTCAGGATATCTGACAATAAATCCTTCAACGAGGCCTATATTGAGGCCATAGAACTGAATGATCAAGCCTCCAAGCTAAAGGATGAGGAGCAAGTAGCCCTCAGAGCCCTTGAAATGATTCATAACGTAAGTATTCTAACTTGTGCTCTTTATGCTCTCTCCATTAGTCTCCTATTACAGTAGCCCCCAAGCACCTTATCTTTGGTGACTTGGAGCTAAGATAGGTGCTTCATCCTGAACTCAAATCACTTGCTATGTGAAAACAAAACAAAAAAAACTTGCACACTGTAGCCCCCAAGACCTGAGTCCTTAGCTCTACTAGGACTCGGGGCTGCTAATTTACTGTCTGTCGGGTCCTTAGACCAAAAACTTTTGCACGAGTAGCCCCCAAGCGCCGAGTTGTCAGCCTGCGACAACTTGGAGGTACCAACATGTGCAATTTACTGATATCTTACTTGAAGAAAAATTTCTATTCTGCGAGTAGCCCCCAAGCGCCAGGTTGTTAAACTGTGACGACTTGGAGCTGCTAACCCTCTTCTTAAGACTTGTGTGTCTGTGAAAAAATCTGATTCCTGAGTAGCCCCCAAGCGCCAAGTTGTTAACTTGTGACGACTTGGAGCTCATGAGTTATAGAATTTGACTTGTAAAAATCTGACTTGCGTTTTTTCTGACTTGCTGCTTGTCGACTTGTACTTTGCTGACTTCTACTTTTCCTGACTTGTGCTTTTTCAGACTGTTGTCTCCAAGATGAAGAGAGACATGAAAAAATTGGAAGACCAAGCAGCTTCCAGTGCCAAATCTGCTGAATCTGAGAAACAGCATTCCCTCCAACTGGAGAAAGACTTACAAACCCTAGCTGCTGAGCTAGAAAAAGTGAAGAAGGAGTCGACTGAAGCAAAGAAGGCCGCCCAAAAGGCGCACACTGATCTGAGAGCCATCTTGGACGTATGCCAGAAAGGAATTAAGGCTATGTGCCATCATATCTTTGGTAAGTTACTGCACTGCCTTCTTTTAGCGTGATACAAAGAACTCAGCTGCTTATTACTCTTGACTTCTCTTATTTTGCAGGGGCTGACTCCCCAAAACTCAAGCTGCCCACAAGCCAACAACTCCATGCCATGCTAGACCACTGCCATGGGCTGCAGGAGGGTGCTCGCTCTGTAGTAAAGTATCTTAACTCCAAGGGCAAGTACCCGAAGGAGCCTGAACGGTTGGTTGATGAGTTGTCCAGAGCTCCAGGGTATATGCACTTGTGGAAACAATCTGCCATGAGGAGATCTGCCATAAGGATACTTGCACTGGCACACAGCTACTACCCAACCGTTCTGGAGCCAGCAATGCTCACTATGGGGAAGCCTGAACAGCATGAAGATGGCAAAACCCTTCACCCAAGATGACTTCAAGGCTGAGGAGAAGTTAGTGCGGCCTTACGCCTGCGAGATCGCCAATAAGATGGACCCGGAGGTATGGGTTCATCATTATGACTTGGACAACAAGAGGGTTAATCCAGGAGTTCCTCCAATCGTAAACTTTGGGCGTCCCTCACAGGACATGGCTGGTGCCCCATCAACTGTGCCAAGCTCTTCCACTCCAGCGGCTCCTGGGACTGGTGACTCGACTGGTGCAGAGCCCACGCTAAAGACTCCTGCTGCGCCCACTCCCTCAAGAGTCGCAACTGGCGGCTCCCAAGTTCAAGAGGAGTTGAGCAAGCACATGAAGAACCCGCGGGGAACTGGCTTTCAGACGAAGAAAGTTGCCACGAAATCCCCTGCAAAGTCGACTTCCACATCTGCTGCACAGGCGAAAGACAAGTCTCCAGCTAAGGACTCCACAGCTCCAGTCAAGAACTCAGCTCCTGTTAAGGACAACTCTCTAGATGACTCTAGTTTGTAATGATGTACTTCTGATGATTTTAAACTATGTAGCTTGTTAGCTACTTTGGGCTGTAATGATGCACTACTGGTGCTTTAAACTATTTAGCTTGTTAGCTATTTTGAATTTGTGCCAATCGGCTTGGTTCTTATAACCCGTCTAGTTTTTCACTGATGAATAAGTAGGCCCTGCATGACTTCTCTTACAGTTTGTGCTGACAGGTTCTTAACTCATATGTTCCTTAGGATCCATAAGAGAGAGAAACAAGTCATGCCTGTAGATAGATCATATTGTGCAGGATGCATCTGACTTACCAGCGAAAAGACTAGGAAAAGTTTGGCCACTGTGCCGGGTCCAAGAGTTTAAGCTTAACTTTTTTCACTGAAAAGCAAGCCCCCAAGAACCTGATGATCAAAATTTAAAGAACAAAGCGCACTCACTGGGTGACTCGACTAAAGGACTCATGTTCACAAAAGCCGGCTTTATTTCATTTGATCATAACAATGCGATTACATCTAGGCATGGCTCACTGGGCTCTTTGCCTTGCAACTCATAAAACTATTACAACTTAAGTATAATATGGACGCAACTGAGCTATGTTCCAAGGCCTCTTTGCCTCTGCATAAGGATCTAGTGTGTGAGCTGTATCAGCTCCTTTGCCTACACTTGCCGGCTCTCGCACATCCATTAGATAGTACGACCCATTGTTCAGATTCTTGCTTATGACGAACGGTCCTTCCCATGGTGGAGATAACTTGTGCATCCCTTCCTTATTCTGGACAAGGCGAAGCACTAAGTCTCCTTCCTGGAAAGTCCGGGTCTTGACTCTGTGTGCGTGATATCGCCGCAAGTCCTGCTGATAAACTGCTGATCTCTCAAGGGCTAACTCCCTTGCTTCCTCAAGTGCATCAACCGAGTCCTGGCGGGCGAGTTTGTTTTCTGTCTCAACGTAATTGGCGACTCGTGGCGAGTCATGCAACAAGTCGCTTGGCAAGACAGCTTCTGCTCCATACACCATGAAGAAAGGTGTGAAGCCAGTGGATCTGTTAGGAGTCGTCCTGACGCTCCAAAGTACTGCTGGTAACTCCTCAATCCAACTCCCAGCGGCTCTTAGCAGGGGAACCCGTAGTCTAGGTTTAATCCCCTTTAACAACTCCTGATTTGCCCTCTCGGCATGTCCATTGGACTGTGGATGTGCCACTGAGGCTAGGTCGAGTCTGATGTTGTTCTCACCACAAAACTTGTCCATCTCCCCAACTGATAAGTTGGTACCATTGTCTGTAATGATGCTATAAGGGTATCCAAAGCGTGTTGCTATTTTCTTGAAGAATCTTACAGCTGATGCACCGTCGACTCTGCTGACGGGTTCCACTTCCACCCACTTGGTGAACTTGTCAACTGCTACTAGCAGATGGGTCTTCTGACAAGGCGACTTTGAGAAAGGGCCCACCATGTCGAGTCCCCAAACCGCAAATGGCCAAGTGATAGGGATGGTTCTGAGTTCTTGAGCTGGCACGTGGTCCTGCCTTGCGTACCTTTGACATCCATCACAGACTCGAACTATCCTCTCTGCATCCAAATATGCTGTCAACCAAAAGAACCCGTGTCTGAAAGCTTTTGACACCAAGGATCTAGTGGATGCATGATGACCACAATCTCCTGCGTGAATCTCTTGCAATATTTGCTTGCCCTCTTCTGGAGACACACATCTCTGGTAGACTCCAGTAACGCTTCGTCTGTACAACTCGCCATTAATGACTGTGTAGGACTTGCATCGCCTGATGAGTTGCTTTCGCTTGACTTCATCCTTTGGGAGTTCACCCCGCAGGAGATATGCTAGGTAGGGCTCTGTCCACGTTGGGATTGCTCGTGTTGCTGCTACCAACACCGACTCTGGGTCTGGAAAGGCTAACTCCTCCTCTGAGGGTAATTTGACTGAAGGATGATGGAGTTCATCCAAGAACACATTTGGTGGTACTTTCTCTCGACGAGAGCCGAGTCGTGATAACGCATCAGCAGCCTCGTTCTTGCGTCTGTCAATATGCTCCACTTGATAACCAGAAAAGAACCCGGCTATCTGTTCGACTGCTCTTCTATAAGCCGCCATATTTGCATCATTCGAGTCCCAAGTTCCAGATACTTGCTGAGCTACGAGATCCGAGTCTCCAAAGCACCTGATACGCTTGATGTTCATCTCCTTGGCCAAACGCAGGCCATGTAGCAAAGCCTCATACTCTGCCATGTTGTTTGTACAATCAAAATGCAACTGAAGGACATATGCCAACTTATCTCCTTTAGGTGAGGTTAACACCACGCCGGCTCCTGAACCCTCTAGCTGTCTGGACCCGTCAAAGTGCATTGTCCAATACTTGGTGCAAGGGGTATTTGGTGAAGATGTAAAATCTGTCCAATCATTGACAAAATCAACCAAAGCTTGAGATTTGATCGCCGTCCTAGGCTCATATGTGATATGATAAGGACCCAACTCAATTGCCCACTTGGCGACTCGCCCTGTTGCCTCTCTGTTGCGTATAATATCTGCCAGCGGTGCTGAACTCACCACCTTAATTGGATGCTCTTGGAAATAATGCTTGAGCTTTCTACTTGCAAGAAAAACTCCATAGACCAACTTCTGCCACTGTGGGTATCTTTGCTTTGACTCTGTGAGAACTTCACTGATGTAGTAGACAGGTCTCTGCACTGGGTACTCCTTTCCTTCCTCTGATCGTTCCACCACTACTACTGCACTGACAACTCTCTCGTTGGCAGCTACATATAATAGCATGGGCTCCTTATCTGTAGGAGCTGCAAGCACTGGTGCTGTTGACAAAGTTTTCTTCAACTCCTCAAAAGCACGGTCGGCTTCTTCATCCCATAGGAATTTATCTGACTTCTTCAGGAGTCGGTAGAGAGGACCCGCCTTCTCCCCGAGTCTTGAAATAAACCTGCTTAGAGCTGCGACACATCTAGTGAGCTTTTGAACGTCCTTCAGACAAGTCGGCTTCTGCAAGTTATGGATAGCTTTGATTTTCTCTGGATTTGCCTCGATGCCTCTCTCTGAAATGATGAAGCCTAGGAGTTTGCCCGCAGGGACTCCAAAGACACACTTGGTTGGGTTGAGCTTCATCTTGTACTTGCGTAGGTTCTCGAAGGTTTCTGTCAGGTCTGCTATCAGAGAGTCGGCCTTCTGAGACTTGACCACTACATCATCCACATAAGCGTGAATATTCCTTCCAATCTGTTTCTTGAAACAATTCTGAATACATCTCTGATATGTAGCTCCTGCGTTCTTGAGTCCAAAGGGCATTGTTGTGTAGCAAAATGCTCCAAAGGGCGTAATGAAGGACGTCTTCAGCTCATCCTCTATGTTGAGTCTGATCTGGTGGTACCCTGAATATGCATCCAAGAAACAAAGCAACTCTGACCCCGCTGTGGAGTCAATGATCTGGTCTATGCGAGGCAGTGCAAACGGGTCCTTAGGGCAATGCTTGTTTAGGCCCGTGAAGTCGATGCACATACGCAACTCCCCTGTTTTCTTTGGTACTAACACTGGATTGGCCACCCACTCTGGGT
Source organism: Puccinellia tenuiflora (assembly GCA_012064385.1). Taxonomy (NCBI): domain Eukaryota; kingdom Viridiplantae; phylum Streptophyta; class Magnoliopsida; order Poales; family Poaceae; genus Puccinellia; species Puccinellia tenuiflora. The sequence goes on along the minus strand of QRDG01000063.1, from coordinate 292,515 downwards.
GAAAGACCTCCTTGATGAACTCGGCTGCGAGGAGCCGAGCCACCTCTTCTCCTATGGCTTTCCTCCTGTCATCATGAAACTTGCGCAGACCCTGCTTAACCGGTCTTGCATTAGGATTAACATGTAAGCTGTGCTCGGCGAGTTCTCTCGGGACTCCTGGCATTTCAGATGGCTTCCATGCAAAAACATCCCGATTCTCACGGATGAACTCGACGAGCGCGCTTTCCTATTTATCAGAGAGGTGTGCCCCAATGGTGAACTGCTTGGAAGAATCACCAGGGGTGAAGTCGACTTGCTTTGTGTCCTGAGCTGACTTGAATTTCATCTTCTCCTCTGTGGCCGGTTTCTTAAGGACCGAGTTGTCCTCCGGGTCCACGTTTGCCTTGTAAAACTTCAACTCCTCTTGAGCACAAGCTGTCTCAGCCATAGCTACATCACCTAACTCACACTCCAATGCCATCTGTCTGCTGCCATTAACTGTAATGACTCCTGCTGGACCTGGCATCTTGAGCTTCAAGTAAACATAGCATGGTCTGGCCATAAACTTAAAATATGCAGGTCGACCAAAAAGAGCATGGTATGGACTCTTAAGATCCACTACCTCAAAAGGCATAATCTCTGAACGAAAATTCTCCACTGTACCAAAAGCAACCTCAAGATAAATCTTACCAATGGGTTTGGCCGACTTCCCTGGTACTATCCCATGGAACACTGTCTCTGTTGGAATTAGCTGTCTATCTTGTAGCTGCATCCTCTTGAATGTGTCATAATATAGGATGTTGATACTACTTCCACCATCCATAAGCACTTTGTTCAATGTATAGCCCCCAACTTGAGGTGCCACCACCAAGGCTAGCTGCCCTGGGTCGTCGACTCTTGGAGGATGATCTGCCCGACTCCATGTGATGGTTTGCTCTGACCACCTGAGCCATTGTGGAAGGGCCGGCTCTACTGCATTAACTGCTCTAACCTTTAACTTCTTTGAACGTTTGGACGTGCTTGTTGTGAAGACATGGTAACTGCCACGACTCGGGTGTGGCTGCCGAGTTGTGACATAATATTGCCCATTGCCATCATGAAGCTGCTTCGGGTTCTGCTGGAACCCGCCCTGCTGGTTGCCTCCTCCTGGAGGTTGGTTTGGGTTATTGCCGGCTCCTCCACCGTTATTGCCGGGTCCTCCGGCTCCATTGTTTCCTCTATACCCACCATTGTTGTTACCTCCTCCTGGCCCTTGGAACCTGGCGCGCTGCAAATCTACGCACTGTCCCAAGGTATGACCGCATCTACCGTTCTTGGCATGTTTAGGGCATGGAATCCTCAAGACCTCCTCTGTGCTTGGAGTACGGCCTTGGTATCCACCAGAATTATTGTCCTTGCGTCTTACCCCAGTGTTTGTGTTGGCCACTAGGTCAGAGTTGTCTCCATACGGCCGCTTGCCACCACCTTGGTTCTGGTTTTGATTCTGGTTCTGACTCTGACCATTGCCACCTTGTCCTTTAGTCCCTTCCTCCTGATCCTTTGTTTTGTCTGTGGCAGCGTGCTTATTAGCACCTGCCATGATCTCACCAATCGTAAGGGGAATACCTTGATTCAGGCTCTCCTTCATACGACCTAGCTTCTAACTCAAGGGATTGTAACTGCAATTTCTCTCCATCGCCAATAACACTGAAACTGGTGGGAGCCCTTGTGAGGAGTTAATGATCTCTGAGACCCGCTTCATCCAGTGCCTTGCTGACTCGCCCTTCCTCTGAACACACCGCTCCAGGTCCTCGATGGTACTGAGCTTTTTGCATGTGCCCTGGAAGTTCTGAATAAAAGCCGCCTTCAACTGCTCCCAAGAGTTGATTGACCTAGGAGGCAAGTTGCGCATCCAAACCTTGGCTGCTCCCTCCATCATAAGATACATGAACTTGGCACACAGATTACCTGTGGCATTGCGAATACTCATTGCCATCTCGTATGTACCTAACCAAGAGGTCGGGTCCATGTTGGGCTCATAATTTGGAACCTTACGCGGCTCCTTGAAACTGCTGGGGAAGGACTCGGACCTGATGGCATCAGACAAACACTCTGGTCCTGTTAACGCTGGGGAAGCACCAGGAGAAGTCACCTCCTCGTGCATCCAGGTTGGCTGAGGTGGGTTGGCTGCACCCACTAACGCTCTGTCCCTCTCTGCCTCCCGAGCTCTTGCTGCTTCTCTTTCTCGTCGTTGCCTTGCTTCATCAACCACTAGCTGAGCTTGTGAAGTGGTTGGCATGTTTGCACGATTCCTCTCTAGTTCCCGACGCCTTGCACTCGTAGAGTTGGCCGGGTTGGACTCACCGTGCCGACTCCTCGTAACTGAGTTAAAGGGTGTTGAATGTAGTCTACTTGCATCTGGAAAAGTTGGATACAAAGCTTGCTGAGTCAAAGCTATCTTCAGTAGCTCGATAGCCTCACGAGTCTCCTGTCCTACTGGTCCCTCTGGTACCACAATATTCTCCAATCTCAGAGTCGCCACATGAACGTTGTCCATAGGATTAGAGTAATGTCCCTCTGGAGTATGAAATCTGTTAGGCTGAGACCCTAAGCCACCAGATGCTCCTCCTCCGACTCCTCCTTCAGGCGGTGGTCCGTTGGTACGGCTGCCTCCCGGTCCTTCTGGGGGTGGTGGTGGTGGTGGTGGTGGTGGTGCTCCTGTTCCTCCTCCTGCGGCGCCTCCTGCTGCCGCTGAGCCTCCTAGTCCGGCTCCTCTGCCTGGACCATTAGGTGTGGTGAATAAATTGGTTGGATTGATGTGGACTCCATCATGCAAGCGACTCCTGGCTCTGCGGTGTTGAATTGAAGTAAGCTCCTCGCGGCGCCTCCGCACAACTTGAGCTTCATCCTGGACTCGGGCCCGCTCTTCGGCCAATCTACGGTTTGCTTCTGTGATATCAGCTAGTTGCCTCTCCAACGCAGTACGAGCATTGGTTAACTCAGCCGCCCTCTCTGCGGCATTACTTGCATTAATTTCCTTTGTCAATAGAGTCGGATCAAACTGACTCCCAGTGTTTCCAGACATGTAGACTCCCACAACACGAGCACATACTGGCGACTCCTCATAATCCTCTTCCTCTATCCCATACCCAAGCCGATGTTCAAACAAGGGTAGGATAGACTCCGAATCTGCATCGTAATCTGAATCTAACTCTTGAAGCATCTCTGGTTTCTCAGCTAGGGGTTCCTCAGACTCGGCGATGATGCCGACCTCTAAAGTTCCGACCGACTCCTCGCCGTCGGACTCGACGACAACGGTTGGCTCTGATACTGATTCCGCCGAGTTCGCGCGAAGACCCGACGCGCAAACCATCCCGACGAACACGTTGATTCCTCCAAAGACAAGCTGGTAGCCTTCGTCGACTTCGTTCATCTCCGAAGTCCAGCCTGAGTCATCGATCTCGGTCTCTCCATGCTCGTCAGTGTAGACCCGCCCGATGGCGAGCTTCTCCATAGCCCGACGAGCAGCTCCAACGATCTCAACTCCTTTCGTCACCATAGGCCCCACGGTGGGCGCCAACTGTCGTGGGGTTGTCACGGCAAGTTCTTCCTCAGGGAAGATGAGTTCTGGGGCCATTGGTGATTGAAGTACGTAGGAACGGTTAATCTCGTCAAGGAACAAGGATTTACCCAGGTTCGGCCCCTCTGGTTAGAGGTAAAGACCTACTTCCTGCTTCTATGTTATTGCTCTTGATTAGGTCTCGATTACAATGACCCGGCTCCCACAACTCAGGAGCCGGCGACTTCTCTCTGGTGGCTAGGGTTTCTCTCTACCGATTGAACTCATCGATCTAAGGACCAGGACCCTGCTTATAAAGGCTGCCGGGTCCCTGGACTTACAGGCTATACCGAGTCACACTAGAACACGGAGTCCTACTCTACGTCTTGGTCTTCTAAGTTAGACTCCGGGTTGTACTTGGACTCCTTCTTTGGACGAGCCTCTTTCTCCACACGGGCCTTGGTCGGCTTGTCTCCAGCCCAGCCCATGTGACTTGTCTCGTGACTCGGCGTTGGCCTTCTTGGTCTTCACGGGTCTACTTTCCGGGTCCATGGGCCTACCTATAAAGTATCCCCCCATCATGCTCCTTATCAGCCAAGGCCAACAGGGTAAGCTCCTCGTCAGCCTCCAACTCCAGCAACGAGGTATCCTGGTGATGTCTACTACACGCTTCTATTCTTGTAGAGTTGTTGGGCCTCCAAGCGCAGAGGTTTGTAGGACAGCAGCAAATTTCCCTTAAGTGAGTAACCCAAGGTTTATCGATCTCAGGGAGGTGTAAGGTGAATGTATCCTCTCTCAAGTAACCCTGCAATTAAGATACAAGAAGTCTCTTGTGTCCCCAACACACCTAATACAATTGTCAGTTGTATAGGTGCACTAGTTCGGCGAAGAGATATTAAAATATGGGTAATATGGATGGTAAAACAAGGTTTTGTAATTCTGTAATAAAAATGGCAGCAAGGGAACAAGTGACAATTGTGACTAAAAACGGTGTATCAATGCTTGGAAACAAGGCCCAGGCTTCATACTTTCACTAGTGAGTACTCTCAACATCATTAACATAATTAAACACATGATAGTTCCCACAAAAACACATGCATGGTAGACGTTACTCGGAGATCATTCTTTCGTGGATCAAATAGGACGAGAATTGCGTAGGGCTATGAAAAGCACACCTTAAAGTTCGTATTCCACATCTATGGAAACTTCATGCTGTCACTATCCGCATCCAAAGATAGTACTAACAAACACCACTTATTTCTTGAATAGTCTCTTTCTTCAATAACACAAGCATCAATAAACCTCATGATCTATTCAATCCAACAATAATAAAGAACAAACTCATGATGAAGATCCCTCTAATCTTGGTGCATAGAGCCACACACGGCACCCTCACTGTCACCGTGGTACCGTGATCACAACGGTGACTCCGCAAATTATACTAGATAACACCATTTGAGCAACATCATATCCATTACACATAGGGAAACATCATGTATTCAACTATACTAATAAAGCTCATGATCACAACGAAGATCACATCATGGGAGAGAGAGATAACCGCATAGCTACTTGTATAATCCTCAGCCCCGGTGAGGGACTACTCCCTCCTCACCACGGGAAGCAGCGGTGTTGATGGAGATGGCTCCGGCGGTCGATCCCCGTCCCGGCAGGGTGCTGGAACAGGACCTTCTGAACTCTCGAAACTTGTCGGCGATGGCGGCGGAGCTATGTATCGTATTTGGGAAAATCGTTCGGGGGTTAGGCTTTTTTCGTCGGGGATAATTTTATAGGTGTTGGAGGCGGCCGAGAGGTGCCCCACAGGGCAGGGGTGGGTCCCACCCGCGGGTGGACCCTAGGCCGCGGCCACAGGTCGCCCCTGGCCTGTGGGCTGCCCCTGGGTTGCCCTTTTGGCTCCGGTCTTCATTTGTCCAATAAAAAATCCCCGTAAATTTTCGTCCAATTCCGAGAATATTTCCATAAGTAACTTCCTGCAACAAAAACATGACAAAAACAGGGAACTGGCACTAGGCATCTTGTCAATAGGTTAGTCCAATAAAATGCATAAAAATGATGTAATATGATAGTAAAAACATGTGACAACATCACGAAATTAGTATGGATCAATCAAAAATTATAGATACGTTTGACACGTATCAGCATCCCCAAGCTTAACTCCTACTCGTCCTCGAGTAGGTAAGTGATAGCAAAATAATTTTTTATGAGACATGCAACCAACCCAATCTTGATCAAGATAGGAATGTAAAGCATAGGACGTGATTGAAGTGATACACAACAATTGTCTATAGTTGATAGCAAGAAAGCAATGAATAACCAAGTTGAATCATTCAAGCAAAATCTTTCATAAATAGTACGTTAAAGACATGAAAGCAATGTGACCCACATATTTGATTAATTCTAAAAGGTAATAGTTCCATGAAAAAAGTGTTTGAGAATCAAAACAAAGAAGATGTAAGTATTAGCAAAAAACTTCAACTTCCAACGGTAAAGTCAATATAAAGATTCATGTTTAATCTGACGATGCAATATGATCAATGATACCCAGGGTCAATGCTATATGTTTACTTCAGTGGAGATAGAAGGAAAAGGAAAAGTGACTCAACATTAAAAGTAAAAGAAAGGCCCTTCGCAAAGGGAAACGGGTATTAGTCATGTGCTAGAGCTTTTTGATTTTGAAAAAGAGAGATAAAAACAATTTTGAGAGATGCATGCTTTCGTTAATGATTTCACAACAGAGAAGCTATCTAGTCCCCCATAACAAGCAAGGCTTTTAGACTTGTGAGAGCAGCTGGTTTTAGAGGAACGAGTACATTCCTCTTTCTCCTTGGTTTCACCACTGTCCAATGTTTTGAGCTGATTTCTCAGATTTTCATTGCGCGGAGGAGAATGGTGAGTTGTATTTATATTTTGCTTATGATGCTCTCGGGTTGATTCAAGTGAAGACGTAAACCATCGACACCGGGTGAAAGGGGGGAAATGACCTTGCTTGTCACAAGTTATATCTAGCTCTCTACTGCTTCCTAATGAGCTTAAAAACAGTGTCACAAAAAAAGGAGTATTTTGAATATTTTAAAGATAGCTCATGACAAATTTACTTGGAATGGCAAGAAATACCATGGATAGGTAGATATGGTGGACTCAGCTGGCAAGATAGTTTGGCTTCCGGATTTGGATGCACGAGTGAACTCTACACTCAGTATGAATTTTTAGGCTTAGCAAAAATGGTATTTGAAGTAAACATCTAACATTAACCGGTAACAGAGTAACATAAGACATTATCAAATCATAACCATAAACACTCCATACCGTCTCCCTTGTTGACCAAACTGTTCTTTTGATGGAAAGATTAGCTTTATGAATTAATAACTACGAAACACCACACAGTTTTAAGCTTTTAACTGTATTTCTTTACTAATCAATTCCACTCAAATAACCAGCAAGTTTAAGCATTCATCTTAATATCTCAAAACAATTGAGAAGCATAAAATATCAACACAATGATCTACAAGACTATGCAGCCTTTCATTTCATTCCAATGTCACATGGATAGCATTTTGTCACTTTGATAATTCAAGCAATTTATCAAAAACAACTCTCCAACAAGTATAAGTGAAGAACAAGAGAGTTTAACATCACAACAAGCACCCCTAAATAATATAAAAGCTAAAAGCGAGAGCTTACTAGCAAACAAACAGTAGCTAAGAATATTCAACAAGATATAACCGAAGCAAAGGAGTATTCAAATGAAAAAGCGGAGCGTGTCTCTCTCCCACACAAATAAAGCTAGGATCCAACATATGGCCAGCAATCAAACAAACAAAACTGAAAGCAAAAAGACACTCCAAGCATAGCACATAATATGTAAAGTGATAAAACTTAGTTCAACGAAGACGACCTCATGATAGTCGATGAAGAGGAGGGGATGCCTTGGGCATCCCCAAGCTTTGACGCTTGATGGTTCTTGATATTCAGAGGGGGTGCCATGGGGGCATCCCCAAGCTTGAGCTCTGATCCATCTTCAAGTTCTTCATTATCCTCTCCTTTGGAACTTAAAAACTCGCTTCACACAAAACTTCTCACAAACTGATTAGAGGGTTAGTTCTCATAAATTAAAATGCACATGTGTTCAACTCAAGACGAATTGCAAACAACTTTATTGGGCATTAGCTACTGTTTACTAAGCCTCAATGTGTTACTCCTCCTCTAGAGTATCACATTTGACGATAGTAAAAGAAACGAATACAAATAAAAGTAGAATCTGTCAAAAACTGAACAGTCCGTAAAGATTGAATTTTTCTAGGCACTTCTGTAGCTCAAATCAGAAAACTCAAAACTAACGAAAGATAGAAAAAAGTATCAGGCTTTCTGTATAAAAATATCAGAAAAAATATAAAGTATAGGGATTTTCTGGATTTTCGAACAGTGAAGGACAGAAATCTGTTTCTGGACAGCAAAACAATACCTCGCACTTTCAATGCATTAGAGGCTAAACTTGGCACAAAAAACCAAAAGAAAAAGATAAAATGAAGTTGCTACAGAGGAAACAACTTCATGACTCAAGAAAAACAAAAACAAAACTGAAAGAAAAGAAAACATGGGTTGCCTCCCAAGAGCGCTTTTCATTATAGCCTTTTAGCTAGGCTTGAGATTTTAATTATGCTATCATAAGAATATGAATTGAAACACAAAAGAGAGAATCAAGAAGCAAATATCAAACACTTTTAAGTCTAACACACTTCCTATGCATAGGAATCTTGTAAGAAAATAAATCATTGAAGCATAAAGCTAATAGCATAGGAAGGCAAAGCAAATGCAACATTAAAACCTTCAACATAAAGAGAGGGAACCGAATATTATTGAGATATTTAGAGCCATATTTCCCTCTCTCATAATAACTTTCAGTAGCATCATGAATAAACTCAACAATATAGCCATCACATAAAACATTCTTATCATGATCTACAAGCATAAAATTATTATTACTCTCCACATAAGTAAAATCCTTCTCATTAGTAATAGTGGGAGTAACACAATCATAGCTATCATTGTAATCATCATAAATAGGAGGCATATAATTATCAAAATAAACTTTATCCACAAGAGTAGGTGGAACTAAAATATCACAATTATTATGATCATCATATATTGGAGGCAAAGTATCATCAAAGCAAATTTTCTCCTCAAAGCTTGGGGGACTAAAAAGATCATATTAATCAAAATCGGCATCCCCAAGCTTTGAATTTTCCATAGCATTAGCAACAATGGCATTAAAAGAAATCATACTAATAACATTGCTACTAGCATGATTATTGTGCAAATAAAGTTCCATAGGTTTTTCAATTTTCTCTTCAAAAGCATCATGACCAATTTCAAGATAGAGTTTATAAAGCTCTCTTATTTTGTTGTTGTTTTCCATTAAGCCTAACTAGTGAAATAAAAACAAGAAACAAAAAGATATAATTGTAGAATATAAATAAGATACCTTCAAGCACTCACCTCCCCAACAACAATGCTAGAAATTAGCTTCGTCGTCGGAGTGTGAGTACCGCTTACCTTTCCTCCCCGGCAACGGCGCCAGAAAAGAGCTTCGTTGACGGGAGAGGAATTGTAGTGCGCCCTCTTACTCCCCAGCAACGGCACCAGAAAAGATCTTGATGTCTACTACACGCTTCTATTCTTGTAGACTTGTTGGGCCTCCAAGCGCAGGTGTTTGTAGGACAGCAGCAAATTTCCCTTAAGTGAGTAACCCAAGGTTTATCGATCTCAGGGACGTGTAAGGTGAATGTATCCTCTCTCTCAAGCAACCCTGCAATTAAGATACAAGAAGTCTCTTGTGTCCCCAACACACCTAATACAATTGTCAGTTGTATAGGTGCACTAGTTTAGCGAAGAGATATTAAAATATGGGTAATATGGATGGTAAAACAAGGTTTTGTAATTCTGTAATAAAAATGGCAGCAAGTGAACAAGTGACAAATGTGACTAAAAACGGTGTATCAATGCTTGGAAACAAGGCCCAGGCTTCATACTTTCACTAGTGAGTACTCTCAACATCATTAACATAATTAAACACATGATAGTTCCCACAAATAGGACGAGAATTGTGTAGGGCTACGAAAAGCACACCTTAAAGTTCGTATTCCACATCTATGGACACTTCATGCTGTCACTATCCGCATACAAAGATAGTACTAACAAACACCACAACTTATTTCTTGAATAGTCTCTTTCTTTAATAACACAAGCATCAAGAAACCTCATGATCTATTCAATCCAACAATAATAAAGAACAAACTCATGATGAAGATCCCTCTAATCTTGATGCATAGAGCCATACACGGCACCCTCACTGTCACCGTGGTACCATGATCACAACGGCGACTCCGCAAATTATACTAGATAACACCACTTGAGCAACATCATATCCATTACACATAGAGAAACATCATGTATTCAACTATACTAATAAAGCTCATGATCAAAACGAAGATCACATCATGGGAGAGAGAGATAACCACATAGCTACTTGTATAAGCCTCAGCACCGGTGAGGGACTACTCCCCCCTCATCACGGGAATCAGCGGTGTTGATGGAGATGGCTTCGGCGGTCGATCCCCGTCCCGGCAAGGTGCCGGAACAGGGCCTTCTGAACCCTCGAAACATGTCGGCGATGGTGGTGGAGCTCTGTATCGTATTTGGGAAAATCCTTCGGGGGTTAGGGTTTTTTTGTCGGGGATGATTTTATAGGCGTTGGAGGCGGCCGAGAGGTGCCCCACAGGGCAGGGGCGGGTCCCACCCACGGGTGGACCCTAGGCTGCGGCCACAGGTCGCCCCTAGCCTGTGGGCTGCCCCTGGGTCGCCCTTTTGGCTCCGGTCTTCATTTGTCCAATAAAATTCCCCGTAAATTTTCGTCCAATTCCGAGAATATTTCCAGAAGTAACTTTCTGCAACAAAAACATGACAAAAGCAGGGTACTGGCACTAGGCATCTTGTCAATATGTTAGTCCAATAAAATGCATAAAAATGATATAATATGATAGTAAAAGACATGTGACAACATCACAAAACTAGCATGGATTAATCAAAAATTATAGATACGTTTGACACGTATCACCTGGCGGCCCAACAAGTATGACAGGTCCCCGTCCATCGCTGACTTGTTTCCGTTGTGGTCAGCCTGGTCACTTCTCAAGGGAGTGTACTCAGAAACCTGGTTATCCACCTCAGCCTGCTCCATACCGTGTTGCTAGTCGTGGATTTCCTCCTCCTCAGAAGGTTACTAAGCCACCCACTGTTGGACGTGGCCAACTGGCTCACATCACTGCCGAAGAAGCTACTGAGGATTCAAGCGTCCTTATGGGTACGCTCCGACTCAACTAAAATCTTGTAATAGTATTGTTTGATTCGGGAGCATCGCATTCATTCATGTCGCATGATTTTGCTAGAAAAACAGTATATCTTTTACGGAGATGTCTACTCCTTTAAGGGTTCAGTCTCCAGGTTCTAGCTGGCTAACTACAAAGGTTACGCCTGAGCTATTGCTTGGTGTAGGGAGTTTGTTGTTCCCTACCATACTCATCGCTCTGAATTCCACTGACATGGATGTCATCTTGGGTATGAACTGGTTGGTGAAGTATCAAGCTATGATCGATTGTGCAGCCAAATCTGTCACTTTGACACATCCTTCTGGTGAAGTTGTTCGGTATTGGTCGCCGCTATCAGTACCTCCATCAGCACGTTTTCAGCTCTCACCTGAACTTGAGTTGTATGCTATGGAAGGTCAAACTCCTCTAGAAATCCACGAAGTTCCGGTGGTCTGCGACTTTTTCCTGATGTCTTCCCTGCAGAGTTGCCCGGCGTGCCACCTGATCGAAACATCGAGTTGGTTCCTGGAACTACTCGTACTTCCAAAACACCTTATCGCATGCCTCGAGAAGAGTTGGTTGAGTTGAAAAGACAACTTGAGGAGTTAGAAGAAAGGAATTTCATTCAACCTAGCACTTCCTCGTGCGGATGCCCTACTCTCTTTGTTAAGAAGAGGGATACCAACGTTCCGCGGTTGGTTGTTTATTATCGGCCGCTGAGTGCTGTGACCATCAAGAAAAATATCCTCTTCCACGGATCAACGATCTGTTCGACCAATTAGCTGGTGCAACTGTCTTTTCCAAGATGGACCTGTGATCAGGATACCATCAAATCAAGATCAGAAAGGAGGACATTCCGAAAATGGCTTTTACAACTCGTTATGGTCTTTACGAGAATATCGTTATGTCTTTTGGTCTTATGAATGCTCCAGCAACGTTCATGTGTCTTATGAACTCTATTGTCATGGAGTATCTTGACAAGTTCGTCGTGGTCTACATCGACGACATTCTGATCTACTCCAAAACCGAAGACGAACATGCTGAACATCTTCGTTTGGTATTGATGAAGCTTTGTGAGCATCGTCTCTATACCAAGTTTTTCAAATGTGAGTTTTGGTTGAAAGAGCTCATCTTCCTTGGGCACGTTGTGTCCTCTGAAGGTATTACAGTCATCCCAGATAAAATAAAATCCATTTTGGACTGGGATACACCTAAATCAGTCAAGGAGGTTAGGAGTTTTCTCGGACTGGCTGGTTACTACCGTCGATTCATTGAGATTTTCTCCAAGATCGCCAAGCCAATGACTGATCTTCTCAAGAAAGATAAAAATTTTGTGTGGTCAGAGAAGGCTGAAGAGAGCTTCCAACTCTTGAAAACTAAACTGACTACTGCTCCTGTGCTCGTAATACCTGATACAAGCAAGGACATTGTTACCATTTGTGATGCCTCTCATCAAGGACTCGGCTGCGTGTTAATGTAAGAAGGTCATGTGGTGGCTTATGCTTCTCGACAGTTGAAACCGCATGAGCTCAACTATCCAACTCATGATCTCGAACTTGCAGCTGTGATCCATGCCTTGAAATAGTGGCATCATTACCTTCTTGGTAACCGTTGTGAGTTGTATTCTGATCATCAAAGTCTGAAGTATCTCTTCACACAACCGGATCTGAATCTCAGACAGAGACAATGGTTGGAAACAATCAAAGACTATGATTTGGGTCTCAACTATCAACCCGGCAAAGCCAATGTCGTGGCTGACACGCTAAGTCGGAAATCTTATTGCAACAATCTGATGATTCAGGAACATCAACCTTCTCTTTGTGAAGAGTTCTCCAAGCTAAACCCTGAGCTAGTTCCTTCTGGATATCTGGCTAATCTGGAAGTGAAACCTTCTCTTGAAGACAAGATCAAAGAAGCTCAAAAACGCGACCTCAGTATACCGAGATCAAGGAGAACATTGCTAGTGGGCATGCTAAATGTTTCTCCGTTGATGATCAAGGCACTGTTTATTTTAGTACTCGTTTGGTTGTGCCGCAAAAGCTGAATCTGAGAGAGCTGATCCTTCAAGAAGCCCATGAATAACCTCTTTCAATCCATCCTGGTAGCATTAAGATGTATCGGGATCTCCGTCAAAGATTCTGGTGGTCTGGAATGAAATGAAAGATTGCTCAGTTTGTTGCTGAATGTGACGTTTGTCGTCGTGTCAAAGGTGAACATCAAAGGCCAGCTGGTACTCTTCAACCTCTATTTGTTCCTGAAAGGAAATGGGATGAGATCGGTATGGATTTCGTTACTGGCCTTCCCTCTCAAAAGGGTCGCAATGCCATTTGGGTAGTGGTTGATCGCCTATCCAACGTTTCTCACTTCCTTCCTGTCCGTGAGGATATCAGCGCTATACAACTGGCAGAACTGTATGTCTCTCGGATAGTGTCTCTTCATGGAGTTCCTAAGAGGATCGTCTCTGATCGTGGAAACTTATTCATCTCCAAATTCTGGGGAAGTCTCCAACAAGCTATGGGAACTCATCTCTCTTTCAGTACCGCCTATCATCCTCAGACCGGTGGTCAAACTAAGAGGGTGAATCAAATTCTTGAAGACATGCTCCGAGCTTGTGTTATATCTTTCGGTAAAAATTGGGAAAAGTGCCTCCCCTTCGCCGAGTTCACCTATAACAACAGTTTCCAATCCAGCTTGGGCATGGCTCCATTTGAAGTTCTTTATGGCCGAAGATGTCGAACTCCGTTGAACTGGTCAGAAACCGGAGAAAGATCTTACTTTGGACCGGATATGATCATTGAAGCTGAAGAACAAGTCCGCATAATTCATGAACGTCTAAAAACAGCTCAATCTCGTCAAAAGAGGTAATATGATCGTCATCATCAAGATGTTCATTATGAAGTTTGCGAGAAAGCTTATCTTCGAGTCACACCTTTGAAGGGTGTTCATCGCTTCGGTATCAAAGGCAAACTAGCTCCTCGTTACGTTGGACCATTCCGCGTTCTTGCTAAACAAGGTGAAGTTGCTTATCAGTTGGAGTTGCCTTCCAACTTTCCGGATGTTCATGATGTCTTTCATGTTCCCAACTCAAGCGTTGCTTCAAGGATCCTATGCGTGGTGTTGACCATGAAGAACTTGATCTCCAGGAAGATCTCACTTATCGAGAATATCCTGTTCGTATTCTTGATTAAGCCGAAAGAAAAACTCGACGCCAGAGCATCATGTTTCTCAAAGTTCAGTGGTCTCATCACTCTGAAGCTGAAGCAACCTCGGCTCGGAGCGAGAAGATCATTTACGATCTGAGTACCCGTCCTTTTCTATAACCTAGGAATCTCGGGACGAGATTCTTGTAAGGTGGGTAGACATGTAACATCCCAACTTTGCAATAAAGTGTAAATTAGTAAATCATGTCCATGGCATGCATTATTTTTGCCCTAAGAAAATTTTTCATTCCAAAATAATTAAAGGAAGTCATAAATGCAATAACTCTTCCTCAAATCTTCAAACTTCACCAAATTTCAAAAATTCAAAATAAAAATATGTGGAGCCTCCTTATAATATTTTAAGGCTCCATGATTTTTCTCATAATTTTTACACTGGTTTAGTAGCCATAAAAAATGCAGGAAGTTACTGTCTTAAAAGCTTTAGTATTTACGGAAAAGTCCAGGGGGGTTTTGAAAAGTTATTTTCTTTTCATCTTCTTCCTCCTTCTGGCCGAGGACAAGCCACTGTCGTGCTGCGCCACCTCCACCCTGCCTCCTTGCTTTGACTCCATGGAAAGGATAAGACCAGGCCAAAGCCGTGCTCTCCTCTCCTCCTCATCTCCTCTCACTCGTCCTCGCCTCCCTCTCTCTCCTTCCTCTTCCGACCGCGGCCGAACCCTAGCTTCACCGTCGCCGCCGTTCGCCGCCATTCCCGACCGTCCCCGACGAATCAAAGACCACAACCAGGACCGCCGCGAGATCCTCTTCCTCCTCCTCCACTCGCGCTTGCTGGAACGCTTCAAATCGCCGACAGTCGCCGACTTCTTCCTCACGGCCGGCGAGCCTCCGCCTCCCGATTCGCCGCACCGTGACCTCCTCCGCCTCCCCCGACCGCTACATCGCGCTTCTGGTGAGCAGGGGATCCTCCCCGTGCCCTTTACCCTCTCTCTCTCGCCTCCGGCCGTCGAAACCGCCGTGCACCTCCTCTGGCCGCCGCGCGAGCTCGTCGCCGAGCAAGCTCCGGCGACCCAAAAATAGCGGTGCCGCCCATTCCTGGCAGTGCACGCCCATGCGCGTGCAACGTGCCCTCGCGCGCTCGCTCGCAAGGCCTCCTCCGTCGAGCCCGTGCTCGACAGAGCCGTGCCGCCATGGCTGACGTCATGCTGATGTCACTATGGGGCCAGCCTGTCAGGCTTTTAATAATTAGAAATGTTTTCCAACAATAATAAATCCCTGACGGGTCGGACCCGTTGTCAGATTTTCAATGTTTTCATAAAATGATGGAAAATTGTAAATTCAATAACTTGTATTCTGTAAATTAGAAAAATAAAATAATATGTCAAAATGTTCAGAAAAATACAACCTATTTTTTATTCCAAATTCATGCACGTTTGAACAAACCAAATTTAAAAGAAATCAGAAATTAATAAATTTTTAGAAATTAATTTGACTTAATTTGGACAATTAAATCAATAGATATAAAAGAAATCAGAAAATAGAAAAAAGAAAAAGGAACGAGAACAAAAAAACCTATTCCAAAAGCCCATTTAGACCCGGTTGGCAATGCCAACCAGGACTAAAGATGGGCTTCACGCGCGCAATTTTCACGGCCAGCCCGAAACTATCTTTATTCTCGGGCGGTACCACGAACCGGGACTAAAGGTCCTTTAGTCTCGGTTGGTGGTTGGAACCGGGACTAAAAGTCCTTTAGTCCCCTTTCTTTCCAGGACTTGGAGCAATTGGCGTCCCCGACCCATCTTCTTCCTCGTCGCAGTTGCTCCTCTCCCCTACGCATCGGCTTCCCCGACCCATCTTCTTCCTCGTCGCAGTTGCTCCTCTTCCCCGACCCATCTTATACCCAGACGCTCCTCTCCCCTACGCATCGGGGAGGCGGAGCCGTGATGTCTACTACATTCTTCTATTCTTATAGACTTTGTTGGGCCTCAAAGCGCAGAGGTTTGTAGGACAGCAGCAAATTTCCCTTAAGTGAGTAACCCAAGGTTTATCGAATCCACGGGAGGAAGAGGTTGAACGTATCCTCTCTCAAGCAATCCTGCAACTAAGATACAAGAAGTCTCTTGTGTCCCCAACACACCTAATAGAATGGCTAATTGTATAGGCGCACTAGTTCGGCCAAAAGATAGTAAAATGCAAGTGATATGGATGGTAAAAGGTGATTTTATAATTCTGTAATAAAAATGGCAGCAAGCAAACAAGTGACAAAGTGGCTAAAATCGGTGATTCAATGGTTGGAAACAAGTCCTAGGCTTCATACTTTCACTAGTGACTACTCTCAACATCATTCATATAATTAAACACATGATTGTTCCCACAAAAACACATGCAAGAGAGATCATTCTTTCGTCGATCAAATAGGATGAGAATTGCGTAGGGCTACGAAAAGCACACCTTAAAGTTCGTATTCCGCATCTATGGACACTTCATGCTGTCACTATCCGCATCCAAAGATAGTACTAACAAACACCACAACCTATCTCTTGAATAGTCTCTTTCTTCAATAACACAAGCATCAAGAAACCTCATGATCTATTCAATCCAACATAATAAAGAACAAACTCATGATGAAGATCCCTCTAAGCTATTATCATAGAGTCACAAACAACACCCATCCTGTCACCGAGGTACTGTGATCACAACAGTGACTCATGAACTTATACTAGATGACACCACTTGTGACACCACTTGTGCAAAATCATATCCATTACATAAGGGGAAACATTATGTATTCAACTATATCAACAAAGATCATGATCACAACGAAGATCACATCATGGGACAGAGAGATAACCACATAGCTACTCGTACAAGCCTCAGCCCTGGTGGAGGACTACTCCCTCCTCATCGCAGGATGCATCGGTGTTGATGGAGATGGCTTCTGGTGGTCGATCCCCGTCCCGGCAGGGTGCCGAAACAGGAACAATCTGACCCCTGAAACTTGTCGGCGATGGCGGCGGAGCTGTGTATTATATTTGGAAAAATCCTTCGGGGCTTAAGGTTTTTTCGTCGGGAATTAATTTATAGGCGTCGGAGGCGGCCGAGGGGGTGCCCGAGGGGCAGAGGCGGCCTGCACACACGGGTCCAGGGGCGCGGCTGGTACCCGCCCCTGGCCTGTGGGCCTCCCCCGGGGATGCCCTTTGATGACCCACAAGTGTAGGGGATCGCAGAGTATCTTCGAGGGAAGTAAAACCCAAATTGATTGATTCGACACAAGGGGAGCCAAAGAATACTTATAATTCTTAGCAGTTGAGTTGTCAATTCAGCCACACCTAGAAAAACACTAGTAACAGAAGTGATGTGAAAGCAATAGCAATATGAGAGCAATAGTAACAGTAAAGTAGCAGCAGCAATAGTAACAACGGAGGCAATGGTGCGGAAAATAGTTGATGGCGTAGTTTACGGATGAATATGGACCAGGGTTCCCAGCTTCGCTAGTGGTAACGCTCCATTAAGAAAGAACACGTGTTGGGTAAACAAATTACAGTCGGGCAATTGACAAAATTGTGGGCGCATAACAATGCTATCATGACAAGGTATTGAACTATTTAATTGGGCATTACGTCAAAATACATAGACCGTTATCCAACTGCGTCTATGACTAATAATCCACCTGGGATCGCTATCCAGCCTGTCACCCGGAAGTATTAAGTTGCAAGCAATAGATCATCGCAATAAGCATGCTGCATAATGTAAGCAATGAAACAACACAAGGAAGTAAACACCGATGTTTTACCCCTAGTAGCAACAGCACATCATTAGTCTTGATCGTTTCTATCAACCCGAGCTCAGACAAAAAGAGGCATGAACCTACTATCTAGCATAAATACTCCCTCTTGGAGATACACAAGTAATTACGTGATCAAGGCAACCACAAGGATCGGAGAGCATGCAAGATCTTAAATAAAAGATAGATATAAGTGATGAACAAACTTGATCATAATTCCACAATTAATCGGATCCCAACAAACACAACATCGATTACATCAGATGAATCTCAATCATGTAAGGCAGCTCATTATACTATTGTATTGATCAACATGGGAGAGAGAGAGTACCATCTAGCTACTGCTAGAACCCGTAGTCCATGGGGGAACTACTCACGGAGCATCATGGAGGCGGCGTAGTCGAAGGAGATGGCTCCGGGGGCAATTCCTGATATCTACTACGCGATTCTATTCTTGTAGACAGTGTTGGGCCTCCAAGTGCAGAGCTTTGTTGGATAGCAGCAATTTTCCCATAAGTGAGTAAACCAAGGTTTATCGAATCCACGGGAGGAAGAGGTCGAATGTATCCTCTCTCAAGCAACCCTGCAATCAAGATACAAGAAGTCTCTTGTGTCCCCAATGCACCTAATACAATTGTCAGTTGTATAGATGCACTAGTTCGGCGAAGAGACTGTAAAATACAAGTGATATGGATGGTAACAAGTGAATTTGTAATTCTGTAATAAAAATGGCAGCAAGCAAACATGCAACAAAAGTGACTAGAAATGGTGTTTCAATGCTTGGAAACAAGGCCTAGGGCTCATACTTTCGCCAGGGATCTCTCTCAACATGTTAGCACAACTGAAAGCAAGCAAGTGCTACTCGGAATTATCCTTCTCCTTGATAAAACAAGGGTACTATGCGTAGGGCTACAAAAGCACACCTCAAAGTCCGAGTAAACAAACACCATAATTCCACAAAGAATAAACATGGTAATTATCACTCTAGATAATCTATCAAGGAGTCACACACGCACCCCGTTCTGTCACCAAGGCTTTGTGTTGTCACTAACTCCGGAAATTATACTTGACAAACCAATGAGCAGCATAACATTACATAAGAATTCAGCCGTACTAACAATGCTCACGATCACATAAAGATCACACCATGGGAGAGAGAGAGAACCACATAGGTACTGGTAGAGCCCTCTTCCCCGATGAAGAACTACTCCCGCTGCATCACGGGAGGCAGCAACGGTGACGAAGATGACTCCGGGGGCAATTCCCAGTCCCGACAGGGTGCCGGAACAGGAACTTCTGTACCCCGAATTAGGGTTTTTGGTGGCGGCGGCGCTCAGATGTGTTTCTGGAGAAAAGCTTCGATGTTCCAGCATTTTTAGGTCAGGAGCAAATATATAGGCGAAGAGGCGGCGTGAGGGGATGGGCCTCCCCTGGACTTGTCCTTCTAGCTCTCGAAGTCTTCTGGCAAAAAGAATTTCTGTAATTTTTTGGGAATTTTCCAAGCAATTTGGATTTTGGACTTTTTCTACAATGCACAGACATAATAAACAGAAACTGGCACTGGGCATCTTGTCAATAGGTTAGTTCCATAAAATATGCGAAAATGATGTAAAACATAATAAAAACATGTGGCAATGATATATAATCAAGCATGAAACATCAAAAATTATAGATACGCCGGAGACGTATCAGCATCCCCAAGTTTAACTCCTGCTCATCCTCGAGTAGGTAAGTGATAATAAAATAATTTTTGAAGTGACATGCTACCAACAACAATCTTGATCATGTAATCATGTAAAGCATATGAACTGAATGCATTGATCCAAAACAAAGGTTCATTTAATGAAACAAACAATGATTAACCAGGTGTAACATCTAAGCAAGAACTAACTAGAAAAGAGTACTTTGGAGATTTAAAAGCATAACACTTGACAATGATTGATATCTCACAAAATAATATTAGTTCAACAAAGGAGTTTGGCCAACAGAAAGGAAGATTTAAGTTTTCAGCAAAAAGCTTCAACTTGCAACTTGTTTATCTCAATATAAAGTCAATACAAAGTTTTCGCAGTTATACACAAAGATAAGATGAAGTAAAACTTGAACCAACGTTGATACCAAGTGATTGCTTGAGGGGGTTAAGAAGGAAGAGGAAGACTGACTCAACATAAAAGTAAAAGAAAGGCCCTTCGTGGAGGGAAGCAAGGATTAGTCATGTGCTAGAGATTTTTACTATTTTTATTTTTATTTTTGACAGAAGTAAAACAGTTTTGAGATATGCATGCTTTCGTCAACAACTTCACAGTAAAGAAACTAGCTTGTCCGCCATTTCAAGCAAGGCTTTTAGACTTTTGAGAGCGACTGGTTTTAGAGGAACGAGTAAATTCCTATTTGTCCTTTGTTTCACCGCTAACCAATGTTGAGCTGATTTCTCAGATTTTCATTGTGTGGAGGAGAATGGTGAGTTATATTTATGTTTTGCTTAAGCCGCTCTCGGGTAAATTCAAGTGAGGACGTGAACCATCAACACCGGGTGAAAGGGGGGAAATGACCTTGCTTGTCACAGGTTATATCTAGCTTCCTACTGCTTCCTCATGAGCTTAAAAACAGGGGCACAAAAACGAGAATTTTGAACATTTTAAAGATAGCACATGAAAAATTTACTTGGAGTGGCAGGAAAATCATGTAGGTAGGTATGGTGGACACAAATGGCAAAGATATTTAGCTCAGGGAGTTGGATGCACAAGAAGTATTCCCTCTCAGTATGGAATTTTTGGGCTTAACAGGATATCAAGCAAACACATAACATCAACTTGGTTCAATCAATGACTACATATATACATCATGCATAACCACTGGACTTCACACCGTCTACCTTGTTAGCCAAACCAACTCTTTGCAAAAAGAATATGTAGACTTTGAGAGCTACCAAGCAGGACAAGCACCACAATTTTAAAGCCTTACGGTAGTTCTTTACTAATCCATTCTTACTAGATGATCCACAAGCTTAAGCATTAATCTACTTCGTATCTCTAAACAATTGACAAGTATCAAAAATTCAAGACAATGATCTACAATATTAAGCAAGCACTTCTTTTCACACTTCCTACATGATAATTTCTTTCAACCAAACATCAATCAACTCTCCAAGCAAATATAAGTGAAGCAAGAGAGTACTTTATATAAAAGAACTATTAGCTATGAACAAGAGATACATGAAAAGCAAGAGCTAGAAGCTAAAAATAACGAAAACTAAATACTCAACATATATAAGTGAAGCACAAGAGTATTCTACGAAAAAGCAGAGTGTGTCTCTCTCCCAAACAAGAATAATAGGATCCAACATTGATATGACCATAGAAAAAAACACAAACAAGCTGAAAGTAAAAACAAACTGACGCTCTAAAAACATCACATAATGAGTAAAGGAATAAAAGTATAGTACCATGAGAGAAACTGATGATTGTTGATGAAGAAGAGGATGCCTTGGGCATCCCCAAGCTTAGACGCTTGTGAATTCTTGAATATTTCAGAGGAGGGTCCATGGGGAGCCTCCTCAAGCTTACTCTTTTATCCCTTCTTGATCTTCCTTCATCACCTCGCACTTGGATACTTGAAAACTTCCTTCACGCAAAACTTATAGCAACTTCATTAGAGGGGTTAGTCCACAAACAAAAATATCTTCCTTCAGTTCCAAAGCACGTATCATGAACTTATTTTTTTAAACATTAGCTACTGTCACAAAGGTCTAAGTAAAACTCTAGCTTTGAAAAAGCTTCACTTTGCCCGTGAAAGAAGCAATGCAAAACTAAGGACAGAATCTGTCAAAAACAGAACAGACTGTAAAGATGAATTTTTTCGGGGCACTTCTGGACCTCAAATCAGAAAACTTAAAACTTTAGAAAGGTAGACAAAACCCTTATTCTTGCTTTCAAAAATTTGCAGCAACAAATGAAGTTCTGTGATTCTGTGGATTTTCGAACAATGAAGAACAAAAATCTGTTTCTGGACAGCAAACTCACAAATTAGTCTCCCTCTCTTTAGAAGCTATTCTTGGCCCCGATGAAGAACTACTCCCACTGCCCCGATGAAGAACTACTCCCACTGCATCACGATGAAGAACTACTCCCACTGCATCACGGGAGGCAGCAACGGTGATGAAGATGACTCCGGGGGCAATTGCCAATCCCGGCAGGGTGCCGGAACAGGAACTTCTGTCCCCCGAATTAGTGTTTTTGGTGGCGGCGACGCTCATATGTGTTTCTCAAGAAAAGCTTTGATGTTCCAGCATTTTTAGGTCAGGAGCAAATATATAGGCGAAGAGGCGGCGCGAGGGGGTGGACGAACCATCCAGGTGGCACCCGGCCGCCACCCCAGGTCCAACCGCGCCTGGGTGGCACCTGGAGGCAGTGGGCCTCCCCTAGACTCGTCCTTCTGGCTCCCGAAGTCTTCTGGCGAAAAAGAATTTCTGTAATTTTTTGGGAATTTCCCGAGCAATTTGGATTTTGGACCTTTTCTGCAATGCACAGACATAATAAACAGAAACTAGCACTGGGCATCTTTTCAATAGGTTAGTTCCATAAAATATGCTAAAATGATATAAAACATTATAAAAACATGTGGCAATGATATATAATCAAGCATGGAACATCAAAAATTATAGATACGTCGGAGACGTATCAGTTCCAAATCCCGACAGGGTGCCGGAACAGGAACTTCTGTCCCCCGGATTAGGGTTTTTGGTGGCGCCAGAGATCAGATGCGTTTCTGGAGAAAACCTTCGATGTTCCAGCGTTTTTAGGTCAGGAGCAAATATATAGGCAAAGAGGTGACACGAGGCGGTAGACGAGGCGGCGAGGTGGGGCCCACGCGCGGCCAAGCCTGGGCTGCGCCTGGGGGCCTCCTGGGGGCTGAGAGCCCCTCCCGGACTTGTCCTTCTAGCACCTGGGGTTTCTGGCAAATTAGAATTTCTGTAATTTTTTCGGATTTTTCGGAGCACTTTGGATTTTGGACCTTATCTGCAATGCACAGACATAATAAACAGAAACTGGCACTGGGCATCTTGTCAATAGGTTAGTCCAATAAAATATGCCAAAATGATATGAAAACATAGTAAACATATGTGGCATTTGATATAAAACAAGCATGGAACATCAAAAATTATAGATACGTCTGGGACACATCAGCATCCCCAAGCTTAATTCCTGCTCGTCCTTGAGTAGGTAAATGATAACAGAATAATTTTTTAAGTGACATGCTACCAACACAATCTTGACCAAGTAATCATGTAAAGCATATGAACTGAATGCATTGATCCAAAACAATGGTTCATTGAATGAAACAAACAATGATTAACCAGGTGCAAGATCTAAGCAAGAATTAACTAGAAAAGAGTACTTTGGAGATTTCAAGTATAACACTTGACAATGATTGATATATCACAAAGCAGTATTATTTCGGCAAAGGAGTTTGGCCAACACAAAGGAAGATTAAAGTTTTCAGCAAAAAGCTTCAACTTGCAACATATTTATCTCAAGATAAAGTCAATACAAAGTTTTCACAGTTAGACATAAAGATAACAATGAAGTAAAACTTGAACCAAAGTTGACACCAAGTGATTGCTTGAGGGGTAGAGAAAGAAGAGGAAGACTGACTCGACATAAAAGTAAAAGAAAGGCCCTTCGCAGAGGGAAGCAGGGATTAATCATGTGCTAGAGCTTTTTATTTTTTTTATTTTTGACAGAAGTAAAACAGTTTTAAGATATGCATGCTTTCGTCAACGACTTTACAGTAAAGAAACTAGCTAGTCCCCCATTTCAAGCAAGTCTTTTAGACTTTTGAGAGCGGCTGGTACTTAGAGGAATGAGGTCACTCCTCGTTCTCCTTTGTTTCACCACTAAACAATGTTTGACATCACTATGCGGAGGAGAATGGTGAGTTATATTTATATTTGCTTAAGCCGCTCTCGGGTCAAATTCAAGTGAGGACGTAAACCATGAACACCGGGTGAAAGGGGGGAAATGACCTTGCTTGTCACAGGTTATATCTAGCTTCCTAATGCTTCCTCATGAGCTTAAAAACAGAGGCACAAAAAGGAGAATTTTAAAGTTTTAAAGATATCACATGAAAAATTTACTTGGAGTGGCAGGGAAATACCACATGTAGGTAGGTATGGTGGACACAAATGGCAAAGATATTTGGCTCAGGGAGTTGGATGCACGAGAAGTATTCCCTCTCAGTACGGAATTTTTGGGCTTAGTAGGATATCAAGCAAACTCATAACATCAACTTGGTTAATGAATGACTACAGATATACATCATGCATAACCACTAGACTTCACACCGTCTACCTTGTTAGCCAAACCAACTCTTTGCAAAAAGAATATCTAGACTTTGAGAGCTACCAAGCAGGACAAGCACCACAATTTTAAAGCTTTACGGCAGTTCTTTACTAATCTATTCTTACTAGATGATCCACAAGTTTAAACATTAATCTACTTCATATCTCTAAACAATTGGCAAGTATCAAAGATTTAAGACAATGATCTACAAGATTAAGCAGCACTTTTCATACTTCCTACATAATAATTTCCACTCAACCAAACACCAATCAACTTATTTGAAACAAAACTAAAAGGGTGAAACAACAAGGGCAATACTTCCTAACTACAAAAGCTAATAGCTCTGAACAAGAGATGCTTGAAAACAAGAACTGGAAGCAAAATAATAAAGGCTAAACACTCAACACATATAAGTGAAGAACAAGAGTGTATAATGAAAAAGCGGAGCTAGTCTCTCTCCCAAACAAGCATTCAAGGACCCAATTTATTGCAAAGACCAGATAACAAGACACAAACAAAACTTAAATTAAAAACAAACTGACGCTCCAAGAACAGCACATAATGCGTGAATGAATAAAAATATAGTACCATGACAGAAACCGATGATTGTCGATGAAGAAGGGGATGCCTTGGGCCTCCCCAAGCTTAGACGCTTTTGACTTCTTGAATATTTCAGAGGAGGGTCCATGGGGAGCCTCCCCAAGCTTAGTCTTTTATCCCTTCTTGATTTTCCTTCATCACCTCGCACTTGGATACTTGAAAACATACTACACGCAAAACTTATCACAACTTCATTCGAGGGGTTAGTCCATAGAAACAATATCTTTCTTCAGTTCCAAAGCACATATCATGAACTTATTTTTTAAAACATTAGCTATTGTCACCAAGATCTAAGTGAAGCTCGAGATCTCAAAAGAACCTCACTTTGCTGGTAAAAGAAGCAATGCAAAACTAACGAAAGAATCTGTCAAAACCAGAATAGATGGTAAAGATGAATGTTTTTGGGGCACTTCTGGACCTCAAATCAGAAAACTTAAACTAGAGATAACGTTCTGTGATTTTTTGGATTTTCGAACAGTGAAGAACGGAAATCTGTTTCTGGACAGCAAACTCACAAATTAGTCTTCCTCTCTTTAGAGGCTATTCTTGGCACAAAAAACAAAAACAAAAATATACAAGGGAGTTGCTACACATGTAACATCACCCAGAAAAGGAACAAATAAAAAAGAAATAGAAGGTAAATATGGGTTGCCTCCCATAAGCGCTTTTCTTTAACGCCTTTTAGCTAGGCATGATAATTTTAATGATGCTCTCATAAGAATAAGAGTTGAAACACAAAGAGAGCATCAAGAAGCAAATATGAAACACATTTAAGTCTAACCCGCTTCCTATGCATATGAATCTTGTAAACAAAAAAATCCATGAAGAACAAAGTATCAAGCATAGGAAGGTAAAACAAGAGCAGTTTCAAAATTTTCAACACAAAGAGAGGTGTTTTAGTGACATGAAAATTTCTACAACCCTAATAATTTCCAGTAGCATCATGAACAAACTCAAAAATATAATTATCACTTAAAGCATACTTTTTATGATCTACAAACACACAATTTTTATCAAGTTTCAAACTAGTGGGATCAAAGTTAATTAAAGTTATGATCTCTCGAAACCCACTTTTAACAACTTTATAACAAGATGAATGATCACTCTTAAGAGGTATGGGACTCCATTTAACTAAAGTCAAAACCTCTCCAATCCCATTTTCAACAGTAGCACAATTAATATCATCAAGCAACATAGGACCATCATCTAGAGATTTATCATAAAAAAATTCTAAGCAAGACTCCTCCTTACCATGCATATCAATAGTAGGAACAAATAGAGGATTATCATAAGATTTATCAAAATAGCATGGATTATCATAAATAACAATAGCATAATCATTTTCACAAGTTTCATTCATAGGGACATCATACCCATAAGCATAACATGTATCAGTTTTATCAAAAAGGGATATTTCAAGAAATCCATAGGAACATAGCATTCTTCCTCCTTTGGTAAGCATGGTGGGCAATCAAATAATGTAGGAGTTGAGGATTTACTATCATTAGAAGGTGAGCATGGGTAGCTACTCCATTCTTCCTCCTTTTGTTCGTCACTCTCTTCCTCTTTTTCATCCAATGAGCTTTCAGTTTCAGCAATTTCTTCTTCCACGGTTTCCTGCAAGGCATTAGTCTCTTCTTTCGGGGGAGATAAACCCTTAAGATATTCAGTAATATAAGCATTACGATCCTTGTAGTTATCATAACAATATTTAAGTATAGCAAGATTTTCAGATTCGTAAGGGGCATCATCAACATTTTGAAGGAAAGAAGCAATTTCATAGGCACCCTTAAAAGCAGCAAATTCTTCAATTCTTTCCATATCATAACAATTATAGTAACCTTTAACATAAGAAGCTATGGTTTCATTAACATTACACGCACATTGGAAAGGAAAGTGTTTAAAATTCGTATGACATTCAGATTCATCAAAGCAAAAACGATATGTCAAATATAGAGCATAAATTTCTAGCATACATCTCTAGTTGATTTATTAATTTGCATATGTATATCCCTTTTTGAGACAAGGGGTATCCCTTATAATATTTTTGTTCATCCTCCGTGGACCCACCTTGCCAATAAGATCTAGTTTCAAAGAAAGTAACCATGTAGCAAAAGTTTTTATAATTTTCGGTTTTCAAATTTTTATGGATTTTCGGGTATATAAGAAAAATAAAACTAAATAGAACAAACCTAAACAAAAGTAAACAAAGTAAAACAAAACTAAGCAAAAGTAAACTAAGCAAAAGTAGACTAAGAAAAACAAAACAAAATCGAAAAAGAGAGTGAGAGGTAGAATGTGCTCCCCAAGTGAACTTATGAGTAGAGCTATGCTCCCCGGCAACGGGGCCAGAAAATAGTCTTGATGACCCACAAGTGTAGGGGATCGCAGAGTATCTTCGAGGGAAGTAAAACCCAAATTTATTGATTCGACACAAGACGAGCCAAAGAATACTTATAAGTCTTAGCAGCTGCGTTGTCAATTCAGCCACACCTAGAAAAGCACTAGTAACAGAAGTGATGTGAAAGCAACAGCTATATGAGAGCAATAGTAATAGTAAAGTAGAAACAACAATAGTAACAAAGGAGGCAATGGCGCGGAAAATAGTTGATGGCGTAGTTGACGGATGAATATGGACCGGGGTTCCAAGCTTCGCTAGTGGTAACTCTCCAATAAAAAAGAACACGTGTTGGGTAAACAAATTACAGTCGGGCAATTGACAAAATTGTGGGCACATAACAATGCTATCATGACAAGGTACTGAACTATTTAATTTTGCATTATGTCAGAATACATAGACCGTTATCCAACTGCGTCTATGACTAATAATCCACCCCGAGATCGCTATCCAGCCTGTCACCCGGAAGTATTAAGTTGCAAGCAACAGATCGTCGCAATAAGTATGGTGCATAATGTAAGCAATGAAACAACGCAAGGAAGTAACACCACTGTTTTACCCCTAGTAGTAATAGCACATCTTTATTCTTGATCGTTTCTGTCAACCCGAGCTCAGACAAAAAGACGCATGAACCTACTATCTAGCATAAATACTCCCTCTTGGAGATACACAAGCAATTACGTGATCAAGGAAACCACAAGGATCGGAGAGCATGCAAGATCTTAAATAAAACATAGATATAACTGATGAACAAACTTGATCATAATTCCACAATTCATCGGATCCCAACAAACACAACACCGATTACATCAGATGAATCTCAATCATGTAAGGCAGCTCATGAGACTATTGTATTGATCAACATGGGAGAGGGAGAGTACCATATAGCTACTGCTAGAACCCGTAGTCCATGGGGGAACTACTCACGGAGCATCATGGAGGCGGCGTAGTCGAAGGAGATGGCTCCGAGGGCAATTCCCAATCCCGGCAGGGTGCCGGAATAGGATCTTCTGTCCCCCGGATTAGGGTATTTGGTGGCGGCTGAGATCAGATGCGTTTCTGGAGAAAACCTTCGATGTTCCAGCTTTTTAAGGTTAGGAGAAAATATATAGGCAAAGAGGCAACGCGAGGCGATGGACGAGGCGGCGAGGTGGGGCCCACACGCGGCCAAGCCTGGGCCACGCCTGGGGCCTCCTGGGGTCTGTGAGACCCTCCCGGACTTGTCCTTTTGGCTCCTGGGGTTTTCTGGCGATTAGAATTTCTGTAATTTTTTCGGATTTTTCTGAGCACTTTGGATTTTGGACCTTATCTGCAATGCACAGACATAATAAACAGGAACTGGCACTGCGCATCTTGTCAATAGGTTAGTCCAATAAAATATGCCAAAATGATATGAAAACATAGTAAACACATGTGGCATTTGATATAAAATAAGCATGGAACATAAAAAATTATAGATATGTCTAGGACGTATCACCCTTCTGGCTCTGGTCCTCATTTCTTCAATAAAAATCGTCATAAATTTTCGTCCAATTCCGAGAATATTTCCAAAAGTAACTTTCTGCAACAAAAACAGGAAAAAAATAGGGAACTGGCATTGGGCATCTTGTCAATAGGTTAGTTCGACAAAATGCATAAAAATGATGTAATATGATAGTAAAAACATGTGACAACATCACAAACTAGCATGGATCAATCAAAAATTATAGATACGTTTGACACGTATCATGGTGTCCCGATCCGTCGCCCCGAGCAACCGCTCGCACGGGGAAGAGTCCTCCTGCCAGCACACCATCGACGCGATCACTCCATAGGTTATGAACGACTCCGATGAGTGAATTGAGCTAGAACCAAGAGACGAAGGGAAAACAAGCAATGATGGCGAAGAAAATGTTGGACCCTTACCAAAGTCCGGCGAGGTATATTAAGTCTCTGGTGATCACTAGATACATTAATTGATTTGTATAAATATATATATATATATTCACAAATCTTTCTTGTTTTG
Source organism: Puccinellia tenuiflora (assembly GCA_012064385.1). Taxonomy (NCBI): domain Eukaryota; kingdom Viridiplantae; phylum Streptophyta; class Magnoliopsida; order Poales; family Poaceae; genus Puccinellia; species Puccinellia tenuiflora. The sequence continues at coordinate 263,327 of QRDG01000063.1, read as the reverse complement.
GCCCTCCGGATCGAAACAATCTGCTAGAAGGCTCGCTACCTCGTGGATGATATCACGGAGAGGAAAAATTATGAGCTACATCAGTCAATGAAGAACATATCCATGAAGGTGGCGGTAGGCTTTGCTTTACCTTCTGAACCTGGAGAATGCTTCCATGGCTGTCAGATTCCATCTGGCTATGCTCGTGTCGGGGTGGATGAAGTTCTGAAGGGATATGAGACACTGGAGCTTGACATGCCTGCGGGTGAAGGGGAGACGACACTGGGAGAAGTCACGCATGCTATCATTCTATGGAAAAAGAATACATCATGTTTGCAGACTCGGCGCCAAAGGCCACCGATTCCTCCGAGTAGCAATCCACCTCTAAGTCCACCCCTCCTCGAGAGGGACACCAGCGCGAGCCCATCTCGATCTCCGGCGCGGCAGCCGACTCCACCCACAAAGTCCCAGGGGCAAAAGTGGAAGACCACCGCTCCATCGACTAGTACTAATCGGAAGAAAGGTACAAATAAGAAAGCCAAGGACAAGGATCCTGCCAAGTTAGTTTATAAAATGACTTGTGAGGATTGCAGAACGGTCATGGTTGCCGAAGTGAAAAGCCATTTTGCACCGGTACAGCCCCAGCCAAAGGAGAAAATACCTGCGAAAAGCGTTCAACACTTTGTAGACTTGCTTGAGCGACCATCATCACATGTGGCTAATATGCCATCAGACTATGACCACTGTATTAAGAAGTCATATAACGAACAAATGCAGCAGACAAGAAGTAGTGCAAGCGGGAAAAATGCGGTGACCCAGCACACCACTGCATGGTGTAGTGTGCAAGTCGTTGACATAATACTCACAGAAGGACCTATCCGTGGATATTACATCCTTCAAAGTGGTACAACAGAAACATAGCAGGTCCAAGGTAACACTATAGGATTACAACAATATTCATTACAAAATCTCGAGAACCTCCTCGATACATAGAGGATAACCTTGTGCAAATGAAATCCAAAAAAGAGCCAATTCGTAGCACTAAGTTGGAGATTAACTCTAGCTCTAAAGTCCTAATCCACTACTGCTGTTGTCACAGCTTTAATCTACTCTTTCTGGAGTATCTCTATCGAAGATGGTACTCATCCTTCTAATAGACGTGGTCGCCTCCATTGGCAGAGTGGTCTCCTTGATGTCGCTGATATTGCTTCTGGGTTGCTATAGTTATCGTTGTTTTTCGGTTGGTGAAGTAGCGGTTGACTCCTTGATGAAGATCTCGATGTCGTGATGGACCACTGTCAACTCCTTTGATAGCTCCAAAATCTAAGCAGGGGGTCAAATGGGGAAAGGGTGAGTAACCAGCGTTACCCAGAAAGTCCATTATGTACGGTGGGAAGTTTGATGCACTAGCTACAGCTTTAGACTCCAGGGAGCCTTAAGCTTAATGCAAGGTTTTTGTAAACATTTCTTCAAGAGGTAGCTTTTATTCTGAAAACTATGCCCATCATCCTTCACAGGGCTAGAACTTCATGGAGTTCCTCTCCTGCAGCGTTCACAGCTCCTTCCCGGAATTACACTCTGCAGAGGTGCGTTACTTTACCCATAAGAGATCAAGACTTTGTTGCACAACCGGGCGATCTTTCCCGTCCACACTCTCTTTGGTGTGGGGCCTAGTTTTTGATCCAAGTCATTTACTGTGCTTCTCCGCACAACGCATGCCCACCCAATTCATGCATAGCAGAATCACCCCTGATGCTCTACCCCTCACGGTAGACACCTAGGCACCCTCTTGCAGACCATCATAGACACCAGAGTCCGTGGGCATTAAGGGATCCCACCCATGTTGCATGTAGTCGCACATGATCTACAGCGTACGGCTCTGGCTGCCCGTTGACATGCATCCGAGAGAAGTATCACAGATGGCATTTCCCGTCCCATTCCAGGTCTTATGGTTAACGCGTCTTTACGGCAAAATCATTATGATTGCATTTGTTGTTAAATCCTAGGTAATACTTTCCCTTGCAAATGGAATCTCCAGACCTATTCTTCTTACCATGGTCCCATCTGCCAACCATAATAGGTTACCACCACTCAGGTAGATAGCCAAATAGTCATATTATTAAAGAAATAGGTTTTATGCTTTCTTTTGTGTAAAGATGATAGTATACTAAGGTTTTGCAAATAGTTTTTGTTGTGGGGTTGTCATGGCAAGTTCTTCCTCGGGGAAGATGAGTTGTGGGGCCATTGGTGATCGAAGTACATAGGAGTTGTCAATCTCGCCTAAGGACAAGGATTTACCCAGGTTCGGCCCCTCTTGATGGAGGTAAAGACCTACTTCCTGCTTCGGCTTTATTGATATGGACTAGCTCTCGATTACAAGGATCCGGCTCCTCTCTGGGGAGTCGGCGACTTCACCTCTTTGGGGTCTGGTCTGGTGTTGCGAGTTCTGGATTGCTTATTGATCTAAGGTCCAGGGCCCTCCTTATAAAGGCGGTCGGGTCCCTGGGCTTACAAGTTTACACCGGGTCACACTTGGACACGGAGTCCTATTCTATGTCTTGGCCTTCCAAATTAGAACTCCGGGTTGTACTTGGACTCCTCCTCGACGAGTCCTTCCTTCTTTGTGGGCTTTAGCCGACTTGTCTCCAGCCCAGCCCATTTAACTTGAAGTGCGACCCGGCTGTGGCCTTCTTGGTCTTGGCGGGTCTACTTTCCGGGTCCATGGGCCTAGCTATAAAGTATCCCCTCATCAGTAGCCCCCGAATTCATCTTGGGCGCAGTCTTGGCGGCTTCTTCTGACTCCTTGGTTCGACTCCTTGGCTCGACTTCTCCGACTAGAGTCACAAGCTCAAAAGTCGCCTGCTGCTAGCTCCAAGATGAATTCCTGCATAAAAAACATAACACATATATATATGAGTCTTTCCTCTGCCTTTGCTCAAGCTCACCACTCTTGCCTTTGCATCAGCTGACCGAGTTTGTTGTGGCCCTTATAAACTAGCTCTGAGGAATCTGACTCTTGTCACTTCCTGCAGACACAGGACTCGCCTTTCTGAGACAAGTCGGCTTTTCTTTCCGCTGCTGTGTCTTCACTTTACCATATTTACTCTGTTTTGACTTTGGCACCCGTATCTTTGACCACGGAATTTCCGCGGATGTCTCCACATTTACCGTACTGTTAATGTGGAACATCCCCATAACTTTCTAGGGTTTAACCCCTTATAAATTGTCAAGGGTGAGGTCCAAAAACCCTCACTTGCCCTTCTGCTTCCAATCTTCTTCTTCCCGCTCACTCTCTTTCCCGCGTGCAGCACACTCCGCACGTTTGCCATGGCCCCCAAGCGCTCCAAGGCAGCTTCCAAGGCTAAGGCCTCCACGTCCAGCCGGACGATTGACATCGCCGCCGCCGCCGCCGCCAGGATTTCCTCGTCCAAGCGATCCATCTCCGCCGATTGGGGGCGGATCTACCACAACGGCCGAGCAGATTAAGGCGCGTCGGCTTGCCGGCCTTCTCCCCTCCAATGTCTAGGCTCGGGCTCCAGGAGATGAGGTGGTGCCCTCTCCGGCGAAGGGCGAGGTCGTCATCTTCTCCAAGCACCTATTCCGAGGATTCACTCCCCCGGGTAACTTGTTCTTCCGCCAGCTCCTTGATTTCTACAAGCTGCGCATCCATGATTTTGGCACCCAATTCTATCTTGACCCTCTCGAACTTTGTCACCCTCTGCGAAGATTACCTCCAAATCGAGCCAGACCTTGATCTCTGGCTCGAGCTTTTCTACTGCAACCCCCAGCCTGAGACCTCTGGGGGTCCTCTTCTTCAGTGCGGCGTTGTTGCTCTTCAGTGTCGCCTAAATTCTGTCTTCCCCAAACCTGTCTTTCCTAATCGTGTCAAGGATTGGCACAAAACCTTCTTCTATTGCATAGACACATCCTCTGCAGATGAGCCCCGTCTTCCTCTTTTCTCCGAGGATCGCCTGGAGGCGACTCCTCTTTTGAAAGCTAGATGCTCAGAGGCCGCCCGGCCCAAAGTCGAGTCCTTGATCACCCGGATTCAAGCTCTCCTGTCACACAAGCTGGAGAACATGGATTTGGTGCATTGCTGGACGACTTGGAGAATTCAACCGTTGAGTCCTAGGACTCGGCTGATATGCCAGTACACACGTTGTGTGACTGATGATCTCCGCACAACGGAGAAACTGTCTGACGGCCCTGAACTCGGCCGATTGATCAAGAAACTGACCGACAGGCCAATGAAGGATGAAGTAAATTTTGGACTTGAACCTTTTTGCTACACCAACAAAGCTCCTGCTGTAAGTATTTTATTTATTTCACTTTAATCTGCTTTCTCTACTCCGGAAGCCAGCTTCTAAACCTGCAACGGAGGTTGAGGCCGATGAGGAGGTAGAAGAGGAGGCTTCTGTCACAGAGCCAAATGCTGGGGCAGAAGATGTTGAAGATAACGCTGACGAGGAGTCCTCTCAAGAGGCTCCCGTTGAAGATGACGATGATGAGGGGGAGTCCTCCCCGGAGGCTCCTGTTGAAGATGTTACTGGGAGGGAGTCCTCTCAGGAGGCTCCTATTACTGGGCAAACACATATGGCTTCTAGTCCTGCCGTTACCCAGCCAACCTCATCTGAGGAGTCCTCGGCCGCGAAGAGTCACTCCTCTTCTCCCCCGGCTCCCAATAAGAATGGGCCTCGAGAGGCTGTCCCCAAGGTACCTCTCTCACGAGTCCTTGGATCAACCAGTTCACCTGCTAAGCCTCAAGAATGTATGCAGAACGTTATTGCTGCTAGGAAGAGGAAGCTGCGCTCCGATGGCCCTGTGGACACCCCTGATCCTCTGCCAATTTCTCACCAACGGAAGTCGACTTCTCCTCCTAGCCAAGACAACTCCTATCACTCTCGCATGTCTATGCCTTCTTCCGACTCTCAGGCCTCCCTAGACCTTGAGACTAATACTGGGTATGACTTCTCTGCTGACTTGCACTCATATGACTTCTGTGTTTCCTTTTCATGGAATTGTTGCTGACTTCTGACTGGCTGAACCAAGCTCCAGAACATGGCTGATGTTACATCAGCTCGTGGATCTATCCCTCCTTCGGCTTCTCAAACGACAAGCACAAGGACGGCTCCTTCAACACCTGCATATGCAGGTGTTAACACTACAACTGCTCCCACTGTCCCCGAGTCCCTTCCAAGGACTCGGGAGGAAACTCCAGTGGTGGTCCAGTCCTCTTCTGGGGTTGAGACTCCTACGGCCATCCCTCAACCTTCCCGGCTCCTCATCAGACGGCTTCTACAACCCAACTCAACGAGTCGGCCAAGTCCTCCATCGATTACAGCCGACTTCGAGTGGCTGACAACAAGTCCTTTTCTGAGGCTTGGATAGAGGCCGTTGAATTGAATGATCAAGCAGCCAGATTGAAGGATGATGAGCAACTGGCCATTAGATCTCTTCGACTCATCCATGAAGTAAGCTTTCTGACTTCTAGTCTTTGTATTCTCTGGTAGCCTCCTATTGCAGTAGGCCCCAAGCACCTTATCTGTGGTGACTTGTGACTAAGATAAGTGCTTTACTCTGAACTTTAACTCAATTGTTGTGTTGAAAAACTTGCACATTGTAGCTTTCAAGCACTGAGTCCTTAGCTTTTCTAAGACTCGGGGCTTTAACTTGATGACTCTTAGGTAGAGTAATTAAAAAGTTTTCCACGAGTATCCCCCAAGCGCCGGGTTGTCAGCCTACGACAACTTGGAGCTGCAAATGGATGTAAATAACTGATACTTAGCTTGTGGAAAAAATTATGTTCTGCGAGTAGCCCCCAAGCGCCGAGTTGTTAACTTGTGACGACTTGGAGCTGCTGACTTGTTGGCTAGGACTTGTGAATGTTGCATCTGAGAAAAAATCTGACTCCTGAGTAGCCCCCAAGCGCCAAGTTGTTAACTTGTGACGACTTAGAGCTCATGAATTGTATATCTGACTTGTGCCTGTATGACTTGTGATTCCTTACTTGTGAACTCTGACTTGTATTTGCAGAATCTTATCTCCAAGATGAAGAGAGGCATGAAAGAGCTGGAGGACCAGGCAGCTGCTAGTGCCAGGTCTGCTCAATCTGAAAGGGAGCACTCCCTTCAACTGGAAAAAGATTTGAAGATTGTATCTGCTCAGCTGGAGCAGGTCAAGAGGGTTGCCCCAGAGACTCCTGCAGTTGTAAACTTTGGTCGCCCCTCACAGGCAACGGCAGGTGGCTCAAGCTCTGCTGGACCGATTTCTTCTACACCGGCGGCTCCTGTTGTTAGTAACCCGGCTGGTGCCGAGCCTGTGTTGAAGACTCCTGCTGCGCCCACTCCTTCAAGAGCTACTACTGGGGGTTCCCGACCTCAAGAAGAAGAGCTAGCTCAACACATGAGGAGCCCACGAGGCACCGGTTTTCAAACGAAGAAAGTTGCCACCAAGCCTTCTGTGAAGCAAGCTCGTGACTCTACTGCACAAGAGAAGGACAAATCTCCTGCCAAGAAGGACTCCCCAGTTCCAGCCGAGAAGTCGACTCCTCTGAAGGATCATCCTTTGGATGATTTTTAGACTTTTGTAATATTGCACTGCTGGTGTAAACCTTTTGGTTTTTTGAACTAGTTGTTCTGAAATTGTGCCAATCGGCTTGTAATGACTTGCTTGTTCCACTGTGACATTGATATGTCTCATCTATGCAAGTCACTGTTTGGTTCTTATAACCCATCTAATTATTCACTGATGAATAAGTAGGCCCTGCATGACTTCTCTTTAAGGATGGCAATGGGTAGGGTATGGGCAGGGTAGAGCAATACCATACCCATACCCATATAGTCTATGGGTACAAAATTCTACCCATACCCTTACCCGCGGGGATGAAAGTATACCCATACCCATACCCGGCGGGTACCCGTACCCATTGGTTACCCGTTGGGTAGATCAAGTAGTACACAAATTGTTCACACTTTTACATTTGTTGGTAACACATTTGATAAAAAAATCAATTATTTCAACTCAGTAATAGGTAGATGAATACATGACAATTATCTAACTTTGGAAATCACAATCTCATAGTCATATCTAGTAAGTCAACTGAGTAGGGTCCATATGTTAGTATAAATGGGTAGGGTATGGGTATACCCACGGGTCTAGGGTTGTACCCATGCCCTACCCGCGACTTGGCGGGTAGGGTATGGGTATTACCCATGGGTATGAAAATGTGTCCATACCCTCCCCATATGGGTACGGTACCCACGGGTACCCGTACCCATGGGTAAAATTGCCATCCTTACTTCTCTTGCAGTTTGTGCTGACAGGCTCCCAACTTCTTATGTCCTTTAGGATTCATAAGAGTTAGAGACAAGTCATGCCTATAGATTATTCATATTGTGCAGGCTGCATCTAACTTACCAGCGAGAAAATTAGGAAAAGTTCGGCTACTGAGCCGGGTTCAGGGGTCTAAGCCTGACTTTTTCTCTGAAAAGCAAACCCCCAAGAACCTGAAGATCAAATATAAAGAATAAAGCGCACTCACTGGGTGACTCGACTAAAGAACTCGTATTCAGAGAAGCCAGCTTTATTTCCTTTGATCATAACAATTTGATTACATTTAGGCATGGCTCACTGGGCTCTTTGCCTTTCAACTCATAAAACTGTTACAATTTAGCTATAGTAAGGACGTAACTGAGCTATGTTCCACGGCCTCTTTGCCTCTGCATATGGATCTAGTGTATGAGTTGTGTCAGCTCCTTTACTTACACTTGCCGGCTCTCGTACATCCATTAGATAGTACGACCCATTGTGCAAGTTCTTGCTTATGACAAACGGTCCTTCCCATGGTGGAGATAACTTGTGCATCCCTTCCTTGTTTTGGACTAGGCGAAGCACCAAGTCACCCTCTTGGAAAGTCCGAGTCTTGATTCGACGAGCATGATATCGCCGCAAGTCCTGCTGATAAACTGCTGATCTCTCAAGGGCTAACTCCCTTGCTTCTTCGAGTGCGTCCACCGAGTCCTGACGAGCGAGCTCATTCTCTGTCTCGACGTAATTGGTGACTCGTGGCGAGTCATGCAGCAAGTCGCTAGGTAGGACGGCTTCTGCTCCATACACCATGAAGAACGGTGTAAAGCCAGTGGACATGTTAGGAGTCGTCCTGATACTCCAAAGTACTGCTGGCAGCTCCTCAACCCAACACCCAGCGGCTCTTCACAAGGGGACTCGAAGCCGGGGTTTTATTCCCTTGAGCAACTCCTGATTTGCCCTCTTTGCTTGTCCATTGGACTATGGGTGTGCCACTGAGGCTAGGTCGAGTCTGATGTTGTTCTCACCACAGAACTTGGACATCTCTCCAACTGATAAGTTGGTCCCATTATCTGTTATGATGCTGTGAGGATATCCGAAGCGTGTGGCTATCTTCGTGAAGAACCTCACAGCTGATGCTCCATCGACTCGGCTTACGGGTTCGACTTCTACTCACTTGGTGAACTTGTCAACGGCTACTAGAAGGTGGGTCTTCTGACAGGGCGACTTTGAGAAAGGACCCACCATGTCAAGCCCCCAAACTGCAAACGGCCAAGTGATAGGGATAGTTCTGAGTTCTTGGGCTGGCACGTGGTCTTGCCTTGCGTACCATTGGCATCCATCACAAATTCGTACTATCTTTTCTGCATCCAAATATGCTGTCAACCAAAAGAACCCGTGCCTGAAAGCCTTTGACACCAAGGATCTAGTGGATGCATGATGACCACAATCACCTGCGTGGATTTCTTGCAAGATTTGCCTGCCCTCTTCTGGAGACACACATCTCTGGTAGACTCCAGTGGTACTCCTTCTGTACAACTCGCCGTCAATTACTGTGTAAGACTTGCACCGTCTGATGAGTTGCCTCTGTTTGACTTCATCCTCTGGTAGCTCACCTCAGAGGAGATATGCAAGGTAGGGCTCTGTCCATGCTGGGATTGCCCGTACTACTGCCACAAGTGCTGACTCTGGGTCTGGGAAGGCTAAGTCCTCCTCTGAAGGTAACTTGACAGATGGATGATGGAGTTCATCCACAAACACGTTGGGAGGTACTTTCTCTCTACGAGAGTCGAGTCGTGATAACGCATCAGCGGCCTCGTTCTTTCGCCTGTCAATATGCTCCACTTGATAACCAGAAAAGAACCCGGCTATCTGTTCGACTGCTCTTCTGTAAGCCGCCATATTTGCATCCTTCGAGTCTCAGGTTCCAGATACTTGCTGTGCCACGAGATCTGAGTCCCCGAAGCACCTGATGCGCTTGATGTTCATCTCCTTAGCCAAACGGAGTCCATGTAGCAAAGCCTCATACTCTGCCATGTTGTTTGTACAATCAAAATGCAATTGAAGGACATATGCCAACTTATCTCCTTTAGGTGAAGTTAAGACCACGCCGGCTCCTGAGCCTTCTAGCTGTCTGGACCCGTCGAAGTGCATTGTCCAATATTTGGTGCAGGGTGTATTTGGTGAGGATGTAAAGTCAGTCCAGTCATTGACGAAGTCGACCAAAGCTTGAGACTTAATGGTTGTCCTAGGCTCATATGTGATATGATAAGGACCCAATTCAATTGCCCACTTGGCAACTCGCCCTGTTGCATCTCTGTTGCGTATGATGTCAGCTAGTGGTGCTGAGCTCACCACTTTGATTGGATGCTCTTGAAAATAGTGCTTAAGCTTCCTACTTGCAAGAAAAACTACATAAACTAGCTTCTGCCATTGAGGGTACCTTTGCTTTGAATCTGTAAGGACTTCACTGATATAGTAAACAGGCCTCTGCACTGGATACTCTTTTCCTTCCTCTGAACGTTCCACAACTACTACTACACTGACAACTCTTTCATTGGCAGCCACATATAATAGCATGGGCTCCTTATCTGTAGGAGCTGCAAGTACTGGTGCTGATGATAGGGTTTTCTTCAAGCCCTCAAAAGCATCGTCGGCTTCTTTGTCCCATAAGAATTTGTCTGACTTCTTCAGGAGTTGGTAGAGAGGACCCGCCTTCTCTTCGAGTCTTGAGATGAATCTGCTTAGAGCTGCAACACAACCAGCGAGTTTCTGAACATCTTTTAGACAAGTCGGCCTCTGCAAGTTGTGAATGGCCTTGATTTTCTCTGGGTTTGCTTCAATGCCTCCCTCTGAAACAATGAAGCCGAGGAGTTTGCATGTAGGGACTCCAAAAACACACTTGGCTGGGTTGAGCTTCATCTTGTACTTGCGCAGGTTATCAAAGGTTTCTGTCAGGTCTGCTATCAAAGAGTCGGCTTTCTGAGACTTGATGACTACATCGTCCACATAAGCATGAACATTCCTTCCAATCTGTTCCTTGAAACAGTTCTAGATACACCTCTGATATGTAGCTCCTGCATTCTTGAGTCCAAAGGGCATTGTCGTATAACAAAATGCTCCAAAGGGCGTAATGAAAGATGTCTTCAGCTCATCCTCTATCTTGAGTCTGATCTGGTGGTACCCTGAGTAGGCATCCAAGAAACAAAGTAACTCTGATCCAGCTGTGGAGTCAATGATCTGGTCTATACGAGGTAGGGCAAACGGATCCTTAGGGCAGTGCTTGTTGAGACCCGTGAAGTCGATGCACATACGTAGCTCTCCTGTTTTCTTTGGTACTAGTACTGGGTTGGCCACCCACTCTGGGTGAAAAACTTCCTTGATGAGCTCAGCTGCAAGGAGCCGAGCCACCTCTTCTCCAATGGCTTTTCTTCTGTCATCATGAAACTTGCGAAGTCCCTGTTTTATAGGTCTTGCATTAGGGTTAACATGTAAGCTGTGCTCGGCGAGTTCTCTCGGGACACCTGGCATGTCAGATGGCTTCCATGCAAAGACGTCCCGGTTCTCACGGATGAACTCGACGAGCGCGCTTTCCTATTTATCAGAGAGGTGCGCCCCAATGGTGAACTGCTTGGAAGAATCACCAGGGGTGAAATCAACTTGCTTTGTGTCCTGAGCTGACTTGAATTTCACCTTCTCCTCTGTGGTCGGCTTCTTGAGGACTGAGTTGTCCTCCGGGTCCACGTTTGCCTTATAAAATTTCAGCTCCTCCTGAGCACAAGCTGTTTCGGCCATAGCCGCATCTCCCTGTTCACATTCCAATGCCATTTGTCTGCTGCCATTAACTGTAATGACTCATGCTGGACCTGGCATCTTAAGCTTCAAGTAAACATAACACGGTCTGGCCATAAACTTAAAGTATGCTGGTCGACCAAAAAGAGCATGGTATGGACTCTTAAGGTCAACTACCTCAAAGGGCATAATCTCTGAACGGAAATTTTCCATTGTGCCAAACGCAACCTCAAGATAGATCTTACCAATGGGTTTTGCCGACTTCCCTGGCACTATCCCATGAAAAACTGTCTCAGTTGGTATCAACTGTCTATCTTGCAGTTTCATCCTCTTGAATGTGTCATAGTATAAGATGTTGATGCTGCTTCCACCATCCATGAGCACCTTGTGATGCTGGGTCGTCGACTCTTGGTGGATAATCTGCTCTACTCCATGTGACGACTTGCTCTGACCACTTGAGCCACTGTGGGACTGCTGGTTCCACTGCATTAACAGCTCGAACTTTCAACTTCCTGGCACGTTTGGACATGCTTGTTCTAAAAACATGATAACTACCCTGACTCGGGTTCTGTGGTCGAGTTGTTACATTGTATTGCCCTTGGCCATCATGAAGCTGCCTCGGGTTCTGCTGGAACCTGCCCTGCTGATTACCTCCTCCTTGCTGTAAGTTAGGATTATGACCGGCTCCTGCGCCATGGTTGCCGGGTCCTCCATTACCATTGTTTCCTCGATATCTATTGTCGGTATTCCTATTGCCTGGTCCTGCGACTCTGCCACGCTGCAGATCCACACACTGTCCCAAGGTATGACCACACTTCCCGTTTCTGGCGTGTTTAGGACATGGACTCGCCAAAATCTCCTCTGTACTTGGCCTACGCCCTTGGTATCCTTGAGAGTTGTTGTCCTTGCGTCTGTACCCAGTGTTTGTATTAGCTACCAGGTCAGAGCTGTCTCCGTACGGCCTCTTAGTGCCACCTTGGTTTTGATTCTGACTTGGTCCGCTGCCACCTTGTCCCTTTCCAGTTTCTTCCGGGTCCTTGGTTTTGTCCGTGGATGCGTCCTTATTGGCTCCAGCCATAATCTCTCCAATGGTGATAGGTATGCCCTGATTTAGACTATCTTTCATATGTCCCAACTTCCAGCTCAAAGGATTATAACTGCAGTTTCTCTCCAACGCCATCAGCACAGATATGGGTGGGAGTCCTTGCGATGAATTGATGATTTCTGAGACTCGCTTCATCCAGTGTCTTGCGGACTCGCCCTTCCGCTGGGTGCATCGCTCTAAGTCCTCTATGGTGCTCAAATTTCTGCAAGTTCCTTGGAAATTTTGCACAAAAGCTGTCTTCAACTGCTCCCATGAGTTAATGGACCTGGGAGGCAAGTTCCTCATCCAAACTTTGGCTGTCTCATCCATCATAAGATACATAAATTTGGCGCACAGCCCTTCTGAAGCGTTTCTGATACTCATTGTCATCTCATAACTGCTAAGCCACGAAGTCGGGTCCATGTTTGGTTCATAGTTGCCCACCTTGCGTGGTTCCTTGAAGTTATCTGGGAAAGCCACAGCTCTAATTGCCTCTGAAAGATATGCAGGTCCTGTTAGTGATGGAGAACTCCCTGGTGAGGTTACCTCAGCGAGCGCACGATGCGGCGGGTTCATCACTGGCGCTGCTGTTGCTGGCGCTGGCCCAACGGCTCCTCCGGCTTCTGGGATTCTGGCCTCAGCAGCTCTCATGTTCCTTGCTTCGTCGACTCGCCTTTGAGCTTCCGAAACAGTGGGTTGATGTGGTTGGTTCCATGCCAGTTTGCGGCACCTTGCGCTCGTCGACCCGGCCGGATGAGACTCGTCATGTCGACTCCTTGCTCTGGAGTTATACGGAGTGGAATGAAGTCGGCTTGCGTCTGGGAAGTTGGGATAGAGAGCTTGTTGTGCCAATGCTGTTTTTAACATATCTATGGCGAGTCGTGCCTCTTGACCTGTTGGGGTTTCCATGAGTGGGATTCTGTCCAACACCATGGTTGCTGCGTGTACATTATCTATTGGGGCTTGAGTAGTGTCCCGCTGGTGTATGAAACCTCTGCGGTGGTGGACCCATACCGCCGACTCCTCCGCCAGGTGGGGGGGTGGTGCATTGGCTCCAGCTCCTGTTCCGACTCCTCCTTTTCCTCCTGGTGGTGCTGGTGGTGGTGGCGGTGGTGGTGCGGTTCCTGCACCGGGTGTAGGTCCTTCGACTCCTGCGCCTGTTGGCGTTTGAAACAGGTTGGTTGGATTGATCAAGACTCCATCATGGAGTCGACTCCGAGTCCTCCAATGCTGAACTGAGGTGAGTTCCTGTTGGCGATTGCGTACTGCTGCTGCTTCTGCTTGTACGCGCTCATGTTCTGCTTGTATGCGAGCCTGTTCAGCTTGTATACGTGCCTGCTCTGCTTGTACAAGGGCTTGATCTGCCACCAATCTACGATTTGCTTCTGCAACATCTGCCAACTGCTTCTCTAATGCCTGACGAGCCGTCAGCAACTCCTCAGCTCGAGCCGCCGCGTTTTCTGCTGTGATCTCCCTTGTCAGCAGATTGGGATCGAATTGACTTCCACCTGCATTATCTCCACCGTTTTCAGGTCCAGACATGTACACTCCAACATGATGTGGACGTACTGGTGATTGCACGCACTCTTCCTCTATTCCATACCCAAGTCGATCTTCAAATAAGGGCAAAATTGACTCTGAATCTGCGTCATAATCTGGCTCCATATATGGCACTGTCAGCGACTCCTTCCCATTGTTGATGATAAGCTGTTCCTCTGGTTCGGGTACTATGCTGACTTGTGATGTTCCGACGGACTCCTCTCCATCGGACTCCACCACAGCTGTTGACTCTGAAACAGATTCCAACTCATTAGCACGGTTACCTGCGGTGCTGACCATGCCAACGAACACATTGATCTGGCCAAAGATGAGTTGATAGCCCTCGTCGACTTCATCCATCTCCGAGCTCCATCCTAGGTCATCGATCTCTGTCTCTCTAAGCTGATTGGTGTAAAGTAGCCCGATGGCGAGTTTCTCCATACCTCGGTGAGCTTCACCCACGATCTCAACTCCTTTCATCTTCTGCCCCACGGTGGGCGCCAACTATCGTGGGGTTGTCACGGCAAGTTCTTCCTCGGGGAAGATGAGTTGTGGGGCCATTGGTGATCGAAGTACGTAGGAGCTGTTAATCTCGCCTAAGGACAAGGATTTACCCAGGTTTGGCCCCTCTTGATGGAGGTAAAGACCTACTTCCTGCTTCGGCTTTATTGATATGGACTAGCTGTCGATTACAAGGATCCGGCTCCTCTCTGGGGAGTCGGCGACTTCAACCTCTTTGGGGTCTGGTCTGGTGTTGCGAGTTCTGGATTGCTTATTGATCTAAGGTCCAGGGCCCTCCTTATAAAGGCGGTCGGGTCCCTGGGCTTACAAGTTTACACCGGGTCACACTTGGACACGGAGTCCTATTCTATGTCTTGGCCTTCCAAATTAGAACTCCGGGTTGTACTTGGACTCCTCCTCGACGAGTCCTTCCTTCTTTGTGGGCCTTAGCCGGCTTGTCTCCAGCCCAGCCCATGTAACTTGAAGTGCGACCCGGCTTTGGCCTTCTTGGTCTTGGCGGGTCTACTTTCCGAGTCCATGGGCCTACCTATAAAGTATCCCCCCATCAGTTTTCTAACAAATATTTCAAGAGGTATGAGCAAGTGATGAACTTGCCTGTGATAGAGATGGCAGTTCACGTCCTTCGGGGTTCCAGGGTTGCGTCAAAACCCCGAGATCTGAAAATAACAAAGTAGTCCGGATAAGGACTACATGAAACACTTTCAAGATGCTATTATGCATATATATGAGACGCATCGTAAATAATCCAAAAATACCCAAGCTCCCAAGTCGCTTTACTAAATACTTTGTTAACTGAAGTGTTTAAGGTTTAAGGATTAGTTAGTTTATAATTTGCGGAGTTGGTAAATTACTTTGAATTGTTATGACATTCAGACTTAAGTGCTTGTTATGACCATCAAAGTAATAATATTAATCTATGTGATTAATAAATAACTTACAGATCCTTACTTAAGAATTGCATTTATTCTACAATTTTTAATTACTCTAACCGCTAGTAAATATTACTAACACCAAAGTGGATGAATTTATAATGAATTCTTTTTTGTGTGTTTTATCTAGGATGAGTAACAGGACAGTCATTTACAAAATATAATAGAGTTCAAATTTTATATTTTGAACTTATATCTCAAATTATCTTTCTTTTTGAAAATAATTGTTCTTTGGGAATTTTTAATTGTTTTTAAAGCTTACTTTAAGGAGCTTTGTTTTTATCACACAATTTTAATTGAGTTATTGTATTTAGGAAAACCATAAATATTGTATTTTGAAATATAGGAACTAGTGGTTATATTTTTCTTAATTTAAAATAATTTTTATTCAATTTTAACTGGAATATATGAAATTATGTTAATATTTAACCAAAAGTGGCATTTATGTAATTCTAGATAACCTGTATTTAAAGTTGATTAAATAATTATGCAATAATTATAATCTGGTAGATTTTATGTTTATGATCATTTTGATATTTTATTTGTAATTTTCTGATTTAGGAATTAAAACTTATGAATTTTACAATTTCGTATTATTTTCTGTAATTTTGAATAAAGTTCAAATTTCTGACAACGGGTCCCACCCGTCATATTTTTATTTATTTAGTAAGTGGATAAAGGTGTGCTGACGTCAGCAGCCTCGGCCAGCGGCCATGTCGGCCTCGGCCCGGCCGATTCCGGCCTCCCCGAGCGACTAGGACACGCACCCAGGACGCGCGGGTCAGGGGCGAGTTGATTGGTGGCAGCGCCGCTCGTTTATAGTCACCGGAGCAGCCCCGGCAATGGCACGCGGCGGCGACGCATGGTGGCTTGACTCGAATCCCACAAACCGGAAGCAATCGACGAAGCTAAAGAGTGCAATCGATAGAGGGGCTCACCGCGAGAGCAGTGGACAAGGTTTGGGCGTCGGGGAAGCTACGGTGGCGACGGAATCATGGTCGACGTCGGCGGTGGCTGCTTGGGCCGTCGGTGGCGTTCTCCACCGTCAGTCCGTCCCAGCACGAACGGATCCCACCGGTGCGTAGAGGACGACGACACAAGACGACTGGACAATGTCTCCGGCCGTGGAGCTCCACCGTTTGCCGGCGATGTGGAAGGGTGTCGGCGACCGAGCGGATTAGGGTTAGGGTTTGCGAGCTCTGCTCGAGAAGAGATTGGAAAAGAGGGCAAGGACGAGAGAGTGAGGGAGAGTACTCGATGGGGACGGCTCTTCGTCGCTCTTATCCTCCCGGCGCATCGGCAAGCTGGAGGTGGCGCGCAGGTGGTCGACATCGCACGGCTCTGCCTTCTGGCAGAGGAAGAAGAAAAGAAAAGAAACAGCGATTTTCAAATAACCCCCTGGACTTGTTTGTAATTA
Organism: Puccinellia tenuiflora; assembly: GCA_012064385.1. Lineage (NCBI taxonomy): Eukaryota > Viridiplantae > Streptophyta > Magnoliopsida > Poales > Poaceae > Puccinellia > Puccinellia tenuiflora. Next base: position 246,760 of record QRDG01000063.1, on the reverse strand, counting down.
CTGATTCTTTTAAAGCAGAGACTTTAGTAATTTATTTAGAGCACTCAAGAAGCTTCAAAAATAGTGAAAAATTTTATGTAGGATTCTAATATTATAGAGAAGCTCCACATATTTTTAGTTTGAATTTTTGAAACACCTTAGTCACATTTTAAAATAGAGAGATGTCTTGGTCATATAAATGTGTTCACATTTATTTTTGATACAACCAAGTTCTTAAGTTCAAAAGCAATACATTCCATGAACGTGATAAGTTATTTAACATTTATTACAGAGTTGGAATGTCATACCAACTATGTGTGGTGGTGAGGTATTATGCTAGCTTTGCTTGCGAATTTATTATTCCCTGATGAATATATTTTCTGATATTTGTGCCCATGTGTGTATCTGTGGAGCTAGGTATTTTGCTTGTGGACAACTCTCCTAGGAGGCAAGCCTATTCCTCATGTATTTGCTATAACCCTCTTGTAGAATTCATACTTGGACATGCCAAGTAGCTTTTGTTATTAGATGACTTGTGGCTTTTATCTTATGTGGACTTTAAATTATAAGGGTAGTGATGACCAATTGGCTTTGCAATATTCCTATTTGTGGTCTTTATCATTGGGCTATTTTCTTCCTTGGGATTTAATTCCATTGGAGAAATATTTTTATGTGACTTTCTTATATAGGCACCTGACTAGATTAAGAGATTGATAATTTAACTTCTTGACAAATGAGTCAATGTTGCCTTTTGTCCCTTCTCTTGTATGAATCAAATGCTGCTCCTCATCCTTGTTGCCTACTTGACTCCAGATGATCCAGCTGATCCACGTCTGACCCATAATCCTTTGTTGCCTTTGAATTAATATAGATCCCTCTAGTCCACATTTGGATGTTAGGGCAAGTTCCTAATATCCATTGGCTAAGTTCCATAATTAAGTTGCCTCACCCTTGTGGTGAGGGCAAACATTTTGATCACAAGGAACTTTGTTTTGAACCTTATTTATTTTATTTGACATTCAATTGCTTTTAGGTATACAAAAGAAATCTGTTAACAAGGTAGCTGATCTTGTTACCAAACTACTTCTATATAACACACAAATCCTTTGAATCTCATCCCAAGTTTCTTTCTTATATGTTTGTCTTGCAGGAATGAGTTTGGGAAGATTTAAAGATAAGAAGCTATATATAGTATTACTTAAGCATTTGTATTAGCTTTTATGGTTGAGGCAATGTAAAGACAATGTTTTCTGGTACTCAACCAATTACATTATTTACTTTGTTTTAATAACTCTTTGAGTTTTTGATAGGTGTCGAGTTGGTATTTATTTATGAGTTATTTGCTTATTTGTATAAGCATGTATAACTTTATTATTCATCTAAATAAGTTCTCCAATTCAATATCATTTGTATATTCCAATTTGGATCTGATTACCCACAACCAGTAAAAATGCCTGGAGGTCATGTCAGAATTTATCACATTCACCTCAGATGAGCTAAACTCTATTCATGAGGGTGAATGATCTCCAATCCCTCCAGGGTTTTATTTTGCGAAAAATTTATTCGGATTTTCAGATGCATGCATGCAGATGCACAAAATCCTACTTCTACCCTTCATTAGATGCTAAGTGCTGGGGCATTACAGTCTTCCCCCCTTAACAAAAACTTCGTCCCCGAAGTTTCGGCTCCTCTTACGTAGAGATAAATAGAAAGAATTTTTGCTGATATTGATTCACTCAAATTCCCTTCTGACGTGGTCGCAGATATTGGTGATCCTTTGTCCCACATACTTCTCTACCTCTTCCCTTGATCCATTCTATCCATCTGTCAACTTTCATCTAATATTTGTTAAATTCTAGCGATTCTATTACTCCTTCATGTTTCTTGAATCATCTAATTCTGACTCCTCGCATTTCTATGGCTTTATAGCCCTCTGTCGAAGTTCTTCCTCAACATACCTATAAAATCTTCTGATATGTTTAGCAGTACACTTCCCTATAATCACAAGACTAGAAAGACTTTATTTCCGATGATAAACTATTGGCTTTCGTTTCAGAACCTCTGGGTTAACTGTTCTTTCCAGCTCTATAGAACATCATCCATAGAGACTTGGTACTACTTCGACCTTGTCTTCGTCATCGTATTCCCTTCTAACTACATCTCTTCTCCGTCAAGTACTAATCAACATATATTATTCCCTTTTCTCCTTGAAGTTTCCTGAGTCTTCCTTGGTTCTGGGGTCCAGTTAGGTGAACTTCCTTCCGTCAGCTCTAATCCATCGAGCTTTATTCAGTCAACTCTATTAAGTCGAGCTTCATAACTCACCTTTTTGCTCAAATCTTAGTATACCTACCTAATGGTCTCACGAAGAACATAGGTATATATCCAAAATATTGCGAATCCCCAGTGTCGTCCTCTGATAAAGAGATACGATTACCAGGTTTTCAATAAAAAAAAATTTGAAGTATACAAGACATATCTACCTTTTGAGGAGTTGAATCTAAGACGTCAATCATGTTAATAACATCTATCTTAATAGTGGCTCTGGATATAAGTTGTAACTTTAGTACCTTGGCTTCACCAGTGTCAGATACCCTCTTCCCAATTGGTCAACTTTCTTGGCTTATCATCAATCCACGACACACTAGACTCTTCTTCTATGATTCTAATGTTCTTCGGAACAATGAACTCCGTGTTTGGCAATTAGTTTTGCTTCTTCCATCATTGATGATGTCTATAATAGACGATCAACTCCCTATTTATTCTTACAGAACTGGAAATATCCACGTTCTTCCGGTCTTCATCCTCCTTTATCTTCAACCTTATGTGTTGATAAACTTCTTCTCAAGCTCGATCCCAAAAGTATCAATATCTCCTTATTGCTTCTACACTAACTTCTTCCACCAAGTTACGACAATCCTGACAGCACATATCTGCATTTATCACTTCTTCTTCCAATGTCTTTGAATTTCCCTTTAGTCTCTATCAACCAAGAACCTCCATCCTTGAGTTTAATAGCCACGAAAAGACTTCATGACTTGATAGGGATAAAGTTCATAACCTTCCTTCTCGAGTATATCTCCCAATGTATCTTTCCTTGCATCATCATTGGTAGATCTTTATCTTCTTTTTAGACTTCCTTCTCTTCGTAAGCTTCCATTGCTACCACAATTCTGAACACTCAGAACGCTCTCATACTAACTTTTGTACCCTCTATACCAGCAACATCAAGAAAGAACAGAATGTTGCAACATGCATTTGCACATCAAGTTCAAACTTCATGCCCGGATCTAGTCAATCAAAATCCAATAAGAACCAATAAAACCCAAATATAATTATATATCACTCATGCACCATTAACCCATAAAATAAGTAGTACTTTGAGTATAAACATCTCAAGTACCCAGGCTTAGATGCTATACACTACAAGTTAGGTATATATTACATTATAGACCTATTTCATATAACAACTCTTGCCTCACTGGCTTATGGGACAGGTTTACCCTTCACTCAAAGTGTGACTTATAAGAGTATTTACCACAATTGACCATTCGCAATTAGGTAACTCTGACCTAGTGTCTAAGTATACCTATCTCCATCTTAGTTCAAAAGGAACTAAGTCTTCTTGGACTTGAACTTCGTCTTCGTGCCTTGACGTACTTCCATACTTCTTCATATCTTCAAGTGTAACCTCACGTTCACTCGTGTAGGTACTATTGGTATACATGAATACCATAATGCTTTACTTGTGGCAAGTGCACTACTCCATATCCTCCTTGAAATGGTATCTATTTATCCGACATCCTCTTCGGACATGAACCATATTAAAGTGGCATACTTACCATAACTTGCATGTCTTAGTCTATCCTTCTCACCATTGTTCTTATCTTTTCTTGTCCTTCCATCACCAACTCCCAATAGGGTTCTACTTCATAGGATGACATCATCAATGACACCACATAGATATCGCTGACTTGGATATACTACAACTATTATAGAGAGCAACCTCTCACCTGGTATACCAGTTTTAAAAAGAACGAGATAGATAAGTATTATACCTATAAAAGAATAGATAAGAATACTCCATATAAGTATGACATTATTATTCTCAAGTGAATAACCATCATAGGTCATAGATAGATATAGTTTAGATAAAATAACTTCCTATAGTCTTTACCAACCTACAAGTCTCCTAAAAGGTTTCAACCCTAAGGTCGCTTTGCTCTGATACCAGCTGCGATGACCCAGCACACCACTGCATGGTGTAGTGTGCAAGTCGTTGACATAATACTCACAGAAGGACCTATCCGTGAATATTACATCCCTCAGAGTGGTCCAATAGAAACATAGCAGGTCCAAGGTAACACTATAGGATTACAACAATATTCAGTACAAAATCTTGAGAACCTCATCGATACATAGAGGATAACCTCGTGCAAATGAAATCCAGAAAAGAGCCAATTCATAGCACTAAGCTGGAGATTAACTCTAGCTCTAAAGTCCTAATCCACTACTGCTGTTGTCACAGCTTTAATCTACTCTTTCTGGAGTATCTCTATCCAAGATGGTACTCGTCCTTCTAATAGTCGTGGTCGCCTCCATTGGCAGAGTGGTCTCCTTGATGTCGCTGACATTGCTTCTGCGTTGCTATAGTTGTCGTTGTTTTTCGGTTGGTGAAGTAGCGGTTGACTCCTTGATGAAGATCTCGATGTCGTGATGGACCACCGTCAACTCCTTTCATAGCTCCAAAATCTAAGCAGGGGGTCAAATGGGGAAAGGGTGAGTAACCAGCGTTACCCAGCAAGTCCATTATGAACGGTGGGAAGTTTGATGCACTAACTACAACTTTAGACTCCAGGGTGCCTTAAGCTTAATGCAAGGTTTTTGTAAACATTTCTTCAAGAGGTAGCTTTTATTCTGAAAACTATGCCCGTCATCCTTCACAGGGCTAGAACTTCATGGAGTTCCTTTCCTGCAGCGTTCGCAGCTCCTTCCCGGAACAGGGAGTAACATGTTACAATTTTTTACACTCTGCAGAGTTGCGCTACTTTACCCATAAGAGATCAAGACTTTGTTGCACAACCGGGCGATCTTTCCCGTCCACACTCTCTTTGGTGTGGGGCCCAGTTTTTGATCCAAGTCATTCACTGTGCTTCTCCGCACAACGCATGCCCACCCAATTCATGCATAGCAGAATCACCCCTGATGCTCTACCCCTCACGGTAGACACCTAGGCACCCTCTTGCAGACCATCATAGACACCAGAGTCCATTGACATTAAGGGATCCCACCCATGTTGCATGTAGTCGCACATGATCTACAGCGTACGGCTCTGGCTGCCCGTTGACATGCATCCGAGAGAAGTATCACAGATGGCATTTCCCGTCCCATTCCAGGTCTTATGGTTAACGCGTCTTTACGGCGCAATCATTATGACGGCATTTGTTGTTAAATCCTAGGTAATACTTTCCCTTGCAAATGGAACCTCCGGACCTATTCTTCTTACCATGGTCCCATCTGCCAACCATAATAGGTTACCACCACTCAGGTAGATAGCCAAATAGTCATATTATTAAAGAAATAGGTTTTATGCTTTCTTTTGTGTAAAGATGATAGTATACTAAGGTTTTGCAAATAGTTTTCTAACAAATATTTCAAGAGGTACGATCAAGTGATGAACTTGCCTGTGATAGAGATGGCAGTTCACGTCCTTCGGGGTTCCAGGGTTGCGTCAAAACCCCGAGATCTGAAAATAACAAAGTAGTCCGGATAAGGACTACATGAAACACTTTCAAGATGCTATTATGCATATATATGAGACGCATCGTAAATAATCCAAAAATACCCAAGCTCCCAAGTCGCTTTACTAAATACTTTGTTAACTGAAGTGTTTAAGGTGTAAGGATTAGTTAGTTTATAATTTGCGGAGTTGGTAAATTACTTTGAATTGTTATAACATTCAGACTTAAGTGCTTGTTATGACCATCGAAGTAATAATATTAATCTATGTGATTAATAAATAACTTACAGATGCTTACTTAAGAATTGCATTTATTCTACAATTTTTTATTACTCTAACCGCTAGTAAATATTACTAACACCAAAGTGGATGAATTTATAATGAATTCTTTTTTGTGTGTTTTACCTAGGATGAGTAACAGGACAGTCATTTACAAAATATAATAGAGTTCAAATTTTATATTTTGAACTTATATCTCAAATTATCTTTCTTTTTGAAAATAATTATTCTTTGGGATTTTTTTTTAAAGCTTACTTTAAGGAGCTTTGTTTTTATCACACAATTTTAATTGAGTTATTGTATTTAGGAAAACCATAAATATTGTATTTTGAAATATAGGAACTAGTGGTTATATTTTTCTTAATTTAAAATAATTTTTATTCAATTTTAACTGGAATATATGAAATTATGTTAATATTTAACCAAAAGTGGCATTTAGGTAATTCTAGATAACCTGCATTTAAAGTTGATTAAATAATTATGCAATAATTATAATCTGGTAGATTTATGTTTATGATCATTTTGATATTTTATTTGTAATTTTCTGATTTAGGAATTAAAAGTTAAGAATTTTACAAATTCATATTATTTTTCTGTAATTTTGAATAAAGTTCAAATTTCTGACAACGGATCCCACCCGTCAGATTTTTATTTATTTAGTAAGTGGATAAAGGTGTGCTGACGTCAGCCGACGTCATCAGCCTCGTCCCGGCCGATTCCGGCCTCCCCGAGCGACGAGGACACGCGCCCAGGACGCGCAGGTCAGGGGCGAGTAGATTGGTGGCAGCGCCGCTCGTTTATAGTCACCAGAGCAGCCCCGGCAATGGCACGCGGCGGAGATGCACGGTGGCTTGACTCGAATCCCACAAACCGGAAGCAATCGACGAAGCTAAAGGGTGCAATCAATAGAGGGGCTCACCGCGAGAGCAGTGGACAAGGTTTGGGCGTCGGGAAAGCTACGGTGGCGATGGAATCATGGTCGATGTCGGCGGCGGCTGCTTGGGCCATCGGTGGCGTTCTACACCGTCAGTCCGTTCCAGCACGAACGGATCCCACCGGTGCGTAGAGGACGACGAGACAAGACGACTGGACAATGTCTCCGGCCGTGGAGCTCCACCGTTTGCCGGCGATGTGGAAGGCCGTCGGCGATCGAGCGGATTAGGGTTAGGGTTTGCGAGCTCTGCTCGGGAAGACATGGGAAAAGAGGGCGAGGACGAGAGAGTGAGGGAGAGTACTCGATGGGGACGGCTCTTCGTCGCTCTTATCGTCCCGGCGCGTCGGCAACCTGGAGGTGGCGCGCAGGTGGTCGACATCGCACGGCTCTGCCTTCTGGCAGAGGAAGAAGAAAAGAAAAGAAACGGCGATTTTCAAATAACCCCCTGGACTTGTTTGTAATTACTGATTCTTTTAAAGCGGAGACTTTAGTAATTTATTTAGAGCACTCAAGAAGCTTCAAAAATAGTGAAAAAATTTATGTAGGCTTCTAATATTATAGAGAAGCTCCACATATTTTTATTTTGAATTTTTGAAACACCTTAGTCACATTTTAAAATAGAGAGATGTCTTGGTTATATAAATGTGTTCACATTTATTTTTGATACAACCAAGTTCTTAAGTTCAAAAGCAATACATTCCATGAATGTGATAAGTTATTTAACATTTATTACAGAGTTGGAATGTCATACCAACTGTGTGTGGTGGTGAGGTATTATGCTAGCTTTGCTTGCGAATTTATTAATCCCTAATGAATATATTTTCTGAGATTTGTGCCCATGTGTGTATCTGTGGAGCTAGGTATTTTGCTTGTGGACAACTCTCCTAGGAGGCAAGCCTATTCCTCATGTATTTGCTATAACCCTCTTGTAGAATTCATACTTGGAGATGCCAAGTAGCTTTTGTTATTAGATGACTTGTGGCTTTTATCTTATGTGGACTTTAAATTATAAGGGTAGTGATGACCAATTGGCTTTGCAATATTCCTATTTGTGGTCTTTATCATTGGGCTATTTTCTTCCTTGGGATTTAATTCCATTGGAGAAATATTTTTATGTGACTTTCTTATATAGGCACCTGACTAGATTAAGAGATTGATAATTTAACTTCTTGACAAATGAGTCAATGTTGCCTTTTGTCCCTTCTCTTGTATGAATCAAATGCTGCTCCTTATCCTTGTTGCCTACTTGACTCCAGCTGATCCACGTCTGACCCATAATCCTTTGTTGCCTTTGAATTAATATAGATCCCTCTAGTCCACATTTGGATGTTAGGGCAAGTTCCTAATATCCATTGGCTAAGTTCCATAATTAAGTTGCCTCACTCTTGTGGTGAGGGCAAATATTTTGATCACAAGGAACTTTGTTTTGAACCTTATTTATTTTATTTGACATTCAATTGCTTTTAGGTATACAAAAGAAATCTTTTAACAAGGTAGCTGATCTTGTTACCAAACTACTTCTATATAACACACAAAGCCTTTGAATCTCATCCCAAGTTTCTTTCTTATATGTTTGTCTTGCAGGAATGAGTTTGGGAAGATTTAAAGATAAGAAGCTAAGATCAAATAAGAAGATCAAGTTTGGTGTAATATAGGATTACTTAAGCATTTGTATTAGCTTTTATGGTTGAGGCAATGTAAAGACAATGTTTTCTAGTACTCAACCAATTACAGTATTTACTTTGTTTTAATAACTCTTTGAGTTGTGATAGGTGTCGAGTTGGTATTTATTTATGAGTTATTTGCTTATTTGTATAAGCATGTATAACTTTATTATTCATCTAAATAAGTTCTCCAATTCAATATCATTTGTATATTCCAATTTGGATCTGATTACCCGCAACCAGTAAAAATGCCTAGAGGTCATGTCAGAATTTATCATATTCACCTCAGATGAGCTAAACTCTATTCATGAGGGTGAATGATCTCCAATCCCTCCAGGGTTTTATTTTGCAAAAAAATTATTCGGATTTTCATATGCATGCATGCAGATGCACAAAATCCTACTTCTACCCTTCATTAGATGCTAAGTGCTGGGGCATTACAAAAAAAAGTTCCCCAGCTCGGAGAACAGGAAATACAATCGATCCCCCCGCTCAAGGTGTTTCTCGATAAGGACGTATACAACGACATTGCTAGCAACCTTGATATCAGTGTTGCTCAATTCATAGGCGGTGCAGATATCCCCAAGGCTGATCTAGCATGGAAATTTGTCCCCGGGAAGACTCTGGCCAGACCTGAGAGGGTCCGGTATCTACCAACACAAATGTGAAGATTGCATGAGTGGTACATGGAAGTCGTACAGGAAGGGCGAACCATGCTCATGGTGGCAGTTAAGAAAGAGCATTACTTCCTTGAAAACCAGATATGTATTGAGCTTGAAGAATTGTTTTAGTTATACAATCAAGACGATCTCGAAAAATCTATCGTCAGTTGCTATTGTTTATAAGTGATTTATTTATGTAATTTAATTCTCTAGCTCAGCTCGTTCATTGCCTGTAATTATCTTCATTATATTTTTTGTACGCTATTATGCAGAATGAAGACTTTCGAATGCAAAAGAGAAAAAATCTATGACATTGGGTTCATTGACCCATATATCGTTAATTTTGTTACGATACGAGACCACGCCAAGGACACAGAGGCTAACTTGCTAAGGTTTTTAAAGGAACAAAATTCCAGAATAGAAATACTATTTCCTAGTGTTATTGTCTTGTACACATTCTATTTTTCTTACTCGGTGTTAAGTGTAATTGATGAGTTATGCATGCATGCGTATATAAACGTACGCAGCTTCCACTGGATTGTGCTAATCATTAAAGTTGATGCTGGAGAAGTTGAAATCATGGACTCATTAGATAAACACCCTGGAGAAGTTGAAATAATGGACTCATTAGATAAACACCCTGAAGAGTACAACAGCCTGGTTTTAATGCTCGAGAAGTAATTTAAATCATTATCGCACTATATCGGCCTCTTTCTTTCATTTTTTTGATATCAAGTAATTAATAACTCCTTTATTCATTTTCTTTGCCGGGCAGGTGTTGGAAATGGTTCATCAAGGATATTGTCGGTGAATGGAAACAGGAGCCGCGTTTTCGACGGATCCCGGTAAGTAGTACTAGCTAGGTCCGCGCATCTCTTTAATTCTAGTTTCAATACGATTATCATTCTTGATTATTATTTGATTGAATTCTATTCTCGTAAAGTGCATGAGGCGGGAACAGGGAACTAATTTATGTGCGTACTACGTTTGCGAGTTCATTCACATGACGACCAGTGAGCGGCGCAGAGATGTAAGACAACTTGAAGTATGTAAATATTATTCACAATCTTATTTTATTACCATCAACTGTGTTGAGTTTCATTCATAATTTTTTTATGATGATTTGATATATATACACACAACTCATATATTCATATTGATCTCTTTCTTTAAAGATCGAAAAGATGCGGGAACAGCTCCTACCAAAGGACCGCCTACGAGCAATTCAAGAGGAATTGGCGGGATTTTTGCTTACAGAGGTCATATCTAAAACCGGAGAATACCATTACCACTAATGTCTCCATGTAATTTAATGATCTCCATGTAATTAAATAGATATATATATATATACCAAATTGTATATATATGTATGCTCGTAAGAGAAATTATATTATATATGCATCAACATGTACCGTATGTAGTAGTGTAGAATATGTATACGAAAACTTGTTTGAAATGAAAAAGAGTTGAATGGAAAACACAAATTGTAAGGAAAACACAAAATGAAAATAATTGAATGGAAAACAAAAAATGAAAAGGAATTGAATGGAAAACATAAAATCTTTAGTCCCGGTTGGTAACACCAACCGGGACTAAAGGTCCTCCAGCCCCAGCGCTCGACCGCAGCCACGTGGAGGGCCTTTACTCCCGGTTTGTGGCCAACCGGGACTAAAGGACGGGGCCTTTAGTCCCGATTCCGTAGTTCTGGTTGGATAACCGGGACTAGAGCCTGTTTCCAACTGGGACTAGCGGCCCTTTTTCTACTAGTGTTATTTGGACCCAAACAAATTTATTTTCGTAAGTTCACATCTGATATAGCTATTAACAAACTGAAGTTTAACCCAACAAGATTTAGTATCACAAAATAATTCATGACATGTTCTTTAATACCATGCACAAGTCACACATATGGTCATTAATGGTTGTTTTGCAAATGACATAATCCACCATACGTGATATTTTATATAGCATAGATAAAGTTAAATTATCTATAAATCGATATCATTTCCTTTCACGTTATGTCACTATGTATAAAGCAATAGAATTATTTCTCAGTCGCTTTTGACAAACTAAAGACGCCCCCCTCACGTTTACGTTAAAAACATGATGTAGAGAAAAAAGAGATAAATAAGCTAGAAAATCTCACTAAAAGTAAAACATCGAACCATTATGTTGGTAAACTGTTTAAGTATAACCATCCATAAATGTACCAAAGAGTCATATAGCCATTAGATCATCAGAAAGGTCTCCACATATGTTAGATCTTCACATAAGCTGAGTACAATTCACAAAATGTATTATCAGTGATCTTTTTTACTTAGCACCAAGAAATCCAAACCGTTACAACATACAACAATTTTCCATCGCCACCCATGCAATCTCATGGACATATGAGATGGATTTGGAAATCATGTGTGATGCCCAAACACAAGTTCTTTTTCTGGTTGCTCCTCCAAGATAGGTTGAATACCAGAGATCTTCTGGCCAAAAAGAACTTCCATGTTGAATCATATGACTATGTGCTTTATTCTGAAGGAGTTTGTGACATTCATCTATTCTTTGGATGTGATTTTGTCAGAATTTCCGGTGGAGGCTAAATATGGAATGGGATACTGAGCTGGACTTTTTCAACATGCTTATTGATGCAAAAAAGAGATACAAGCTGATATGTTTCAAAGAGTCACTAATCGTGGGCTGCTAGAGCCTCTGGAATCACAAAAATGGATGCATCTTTGATAGCCAACCTATTGAGCTAGAAGTGTGTTTCCAAGATTTTTTAGCCTCATTTGATTTGGTTAGACATAGAGCTAAACCCTCCCTGGAGGAAGGAATGACCCAATGGGTGGACACTTTATAAACTCCTCTTTTATGTAACTATGTAAATATCTTTTATATATATAATGAAAACGACGCAGTAGGGGCCATCCCTACTGTTTTACACGTCGGAAAAAATCTCATGGACATAATATTTCCATTTTATCTTTACTAATCAATCCTTATTTTCGTCTAATCATTTAGAAAATATATTTGGCGTGAGAGTTTGTATGAATTTTCCGTGATGTAATCAAATAAACTTTTCTATTCTTCTATGGTTTCTAATTCTATAATTTTTAATTGACATGTCACGACAACCGTTGTTTTATTTTTTATTCCTTTCAAATCACATGAATCAAAAACCTAACTACAATTTAGTGAGATCAGTCAAACCGTTGACCTAACACGTAGTGGTAATATGGCAGTGCTACTGAGGATGTTGATAAAAGGTGTGCATAATTTGGTTGTGCCGTGGGATTTGTAAATGTAGTTAGGATATGCAAAAAAATGATCTGTTAAAATGTAACTTAATTCCTTTTATATAAGTTTTAATATACATGTTACAATAAAAAAAACTACTACATGGGATGGGAGATGATTGAAGAGAGTATGATATATGGAAGAGGGTAAAATAGGTAAAAAATAGAGTAATAGGCGATCTAGAATTGACTCACATGGTGTTTTTGGAAATTCATAATATATAATCTCTTACAATCATTCATAATATTTACACACCTATGTTATTTGATTAACAATTCTTTTATGGATTTAGAATAATATTATTACAAATTAATATTGTATCTATAAAACCATAAATTTATTTCTCTCACACATTCAATAAACTTAGGATGATGCCCTTGCAAATGCGTGAGGACATAAATTTATTTCTCTCACACTTAGCTAGTTTCATTTGAACAACATATGGTTGGCGTGAGGACAAGTAAACCTGTAGGCAAATGAAAACATAAATCAACTCTCGAAGACTCCGCGAAGAATTACAGAGTAAGATAAAAGGCAGTGACATTTTATTTTCTTGGGCAGTGCGGTTGGCCTAAAATTATACCACCTATAATTCACAGAGTAGTCTAATCAGAAAACTGAACTGCAGATAGCTAGATCAAAGTCATGGGAATTGGGTAGCATGCCATCATCCAGAAATTGAAATGTACTGCGAAACTACTCTATGACCTCAAATCTATAGCTAATTAAGCCATGTACAACGCCCGACACTAGCCGAAGCGCTAGGATTTATTTCCCGGTCGATCAGCAGTTATGCTCTGAAATCCCAGCGTCAAGCGAGGCGTCGACGCAAAAGGCAGCGGCGGGCGCTTGGCTCGTACGAGGTACAAAAACAGTAGGCAGCGACACAGTGCGTCTGTCTTTGCGTCCCGTGTTGGGTAGAAGGTGCTTAGCAGATTTATTAACGTTTTGGTAATTTTTTTCTTCTCCACAAACGACGACATAAGCGTCTTCGATTGTACATGTCCTTACATATGCAACATTACGCTGTGACGGGCAGTCTTGTAACAGAACAGAAATACTCACCTGGTTGCAGATTTCACATCTAATGTTCCACTTTTTGTTGCACTATCTTCGTATACATTTCCTGTGGGCGAACTGCACTCCAACGGTCCAACCTAAACCTGTTCAGCAACATAGGATTAGCATTTTGGAAGAAGAATAATTCTAAGTTACAGCGTGAAAAAAAAAGAATCAATTATCTGACAACTGGAAAGAGCAATAATTCGATGGATACACACTTTTTGAACCCTGTGGTCACCCAACGTCGTCAGCTGCTTCCGACGCGTCCTGGTGCGCCGTGGAGAGGTACCGCAAGGTGAGGCTGGGAGCGAGTATTGACATCCAGCCACCGGAGAGTAGCTGCGCGTCTGTACTGGCCTAGTTCCTTGGGCGCCGCTGCGTAGAGGCTTGCATCCACCGGTGAGGACGACTCGAGGTGAACATGCATGTGAGGGATGAGATGGGGTAAATGCTGTGGGGAGTGGCCGCCGTCCTGCTCACCCAGACTGCCGGTCCGCCGCCAGATCCGGGGAAGGTAGGGAATGTGGGACGTGCTGGGAACAGGTTGTAGGGGGGAAGGAGCGATGGATTGGGAGGTAGAGGAGGGAATAGGTGGACGCAGCGCTGGATCGGGGCGTGATTGACGGGCGAAACGTTTCAAGGAGGAGCCCCGAGAGGAAGCGGGGGCGAAAGCAGAGCTGGTCAACAAGCCGGCCTGGGCCTGGCACGGCCCGGCACGTAGTGGCTCGTTTATAAGCGGACCATGTCGTACCGTGCTACATACCGGTAATCCATGCTCCGCGTAACGCGGACCTTTCTTAGCTCTGCGTACCCGCCGATTGGTTATGGGCCTGGCCCATTCTACCGATCTCGTTTTCGATTCTTTCTTCCTTCCCTTCTCGTAGTATCTTTTTTTCTGTTCCCTTTTATTTATTTTTTCAGTTTTCTTCTTTCCGTTTTTTATTTTATTTTCTGTTTTTATTTATTTTATATTTTCATTTTAAAAATATTTCTATTTTATGTTTCTTTTTTATTTTTTCTTTATTCAAGTAATAGAAATTTGAGATTTTTTTGTTCAATTTATTGAAAAAATTCTCATATAGTATAAATGTTTATATTTTTAAAAACCTTCAAAAACTTTTTCAAATAACATAAATATTTATCTTTTAAAATCTTTTAAATAATATAAATATTAATATTTGAAAATTGTTCAAATGAGGTAAATGTTCTTCTAAAAATATCATTCAATGAGATAATTGTTCATATTTGAAAATCGTTCAAATGAGGTAAATGTTTTTATAAAAATATCATTCAAATGAGATAATTTTTCATATTGAAAAAATTTAAGATAACATAAATTTCATATTTTTCTAAATTGTTCAAATAACATAACCGTTCATGTTTTAAAAATCGTTCATATGAGATAAATATTCTTATCAAACAATCATTCAAATAATATAAAATTTCATGTCTAAAACATTGTTCAAATAACCTAATTTTCATGTTTGAAAACCATTCAAATAAAATAATTAATTTTTATTAATTTTAGAAATGTTCATATTTGAAAAATCATTCAAATAAGGTAAATGTTCTATAAAAAATCGTTCATATTAGAAAATCGTTCAAATGAGGTAAATATTCTTATTGTAATTATTTAATAAAAAATTATTAGAAAAATAGTTCAAATAACATAATTTTTCATATTTTGAAAATCATTCAAATAAGGTAAATATTTTTTACTATGTTTTTACATATGTGAATATTTATTTCTACAATAGTTTTTTTTCTGATTTGTATTTCAAACTCACTTTTTCACGTCAGCAAGCAAGCCGCGAAACAGTAGCTAGAGCGAGCGAGTTAGCGATCATATACGCGAAACAGCGAACGTACATACGCGAAACATGGGCCAGGCCTAGCAAGCAACATCAAGAGTGGGGATGGTACGCGGAGCGACCTTAACGCACCCTAAACACGTGAAATATGAGCTCCCATACATACCTCGTCTCGAGCCTCAAACACGAACCCTTTGATGCATGAAAAAAATAATAAATGATAAACAAACTACTTTAAGTCTATTTTTTCAGAAAAAATAAAATAACATAAAAAAGATAAACGGATTGTGTCGTGTCAGTCCATGTGCCTGGCCTTGAGGCCCAAACACGGCCCCAGGCACGACTCGTTTAGCCACATGCCGAGTCAGGCCCCTAACGAGCCGAGCACGCATGCTAACGGGCCGGTCCTCGAGCATGGGTGCAGTTGGCTAGCTCTGGGCGAAACGATTGACAGACATGGCCCGACGAATTTTTAAGTACTACCTCGGAGGATGTACTGTCGTAGTACAAAATACGTATACAAGTCCCAACAGTTATTCCGGATCATAGACAGTAGTAGAGATAAATTTGACTATTCATCGTGAAAGATATGCTCCGGGGATCCAAAGCACCACCACATTAGATTTCTATCTTTAATTGTCCCGGTTTGTAATTTAGGAAACATAGGTAATACTCCCGTGCAGCCAATTTTGTTGGACTTACAGGCATGGGTCAGCTATAAAAGCCTAGTTGTCTGTTCAATTTTAAGATATCATGTGCGTCTTGGGTTAATATATATATCAAGTTTTGGTGAAAATATCTATAAATCCTGAAGCTTTCCACATAACTTCACAAAACCTTTTGTTGAGATTTTTATGAGAAGTTGTTTTTCCATTGGTTGTCATCATGCAGATTTGGGAGTAGTCAGCTAGATGTAATAGGCGCTGTTTTCCTTTCCTGCACTTTGTGGTAACCTGCCACCTCTCGCGGGTGTTTGTACCCGCATCGATCTGATGCCGAAGACGCTGTAGCCCGTTGTTTTCTCTCTTTCTATCAAAGACGACACGCAAGACTTATGCGAGTTCGCAAAAAAAAAAAAAAAAAAAAAAAAAAAAAAAAAAAAAAAATCATGCAGATTGGTTCTCGTGTGCCGACCCATAAAGTTCAAATCCTCTACTTCATATACATTGGTACATGTGGTCTAAATTGCCAAAAAAATCCTACTACGAGTTCTTTCCAGAAGACTACGGCTGCAGACTATGATTTCCTTGGACGCTTCACGCTTGGCCGTCGTGTACGTCACAGTATTTAGATTAACTATGTCGTACAGCCTCTTCCATTTGTCGCTTGCACATCCTACGCTGTCCTGCACGGCGGCAAACTCGCAGACTCGTTCGTCGATCGCTATGTGTTGCCGCCTTGCCGGCTCAACGCCAATATTGTTGGTATGCATGCCTACATATGCATCAGCCAGCCAACATGAACGGCATACTCGGTGTCCTCAATCCTCACCGGCACGACACGAACAAGCTCACCGGCTCGATCGCGCCATGTCATCGTCCAGACGGTGGGCCTCCTCCCCCTCATCCGGCACGGACCTGCCAGCAGGCCGGTCTGTTCTCCCTGCGGCGGCGCTCTCACCCTTGCGCCACAGCTCCCGTCGTTCCGTCCCCCGCTCCAACCCGGCCCCTGGAGCCGCCACCCTCGGCCGCAGCATCTGGCCTTCCTCCTCCGACAGCAAGATGCTCAGCAGCAAGAAGTCGTCACCGTTGCCATTTCCCGGCCCGTCACCCTCGGTAGCCACCCTCGCCGACCACCTGACGAACGATGACATGGACTGCGCCCACGCCGTGGCGGCGCCGTTGCCCCAGTCTCTTTCCCGCCAGCGCAGTTGCACCGAGCTCCCGCGCTTCGCGGACGCCGACGCCGAGGAAAGGAAGATCGGCAAGTCTTCCGGTAAGGGCGGTCACGCTTTCGGGCGCTCCATGCGCTTCCTGCCGTCCTCCAAGACTGCCGGCGTCACGCTCACCCCGGGCCGCATCGCACCGTCCGACCTCCGCAGGCTCGCCAGCTCCTCCACGGACTCCCGCGCCGACGTCGCCAGCTCCGGATCGGAGTGCAGCGACGCCTCCAGGGGATCCAGTGCAAGGACGTTGACGATCCCCAAGCCGCACTCGCCGTTGATTGCCCGTACGAGCTCGGTCCGGCTGCTCGGGTCGAGCAACACGCAGTGGGCTCTCTCGCCTGGGCGGCGAAGCAGCTCACCCGTAAAGACTCTAGGGACCGTGCAGGAATCGAAGGGGAAGAAGAACATGTTGAGCTTGGGATGGGGTCATCTTTTTAACCGGCGGAAGTCGATGGACGCCGATTCATCCATTGCCACCACGAGCCTGGCCAACGTATCGGTGTCACGCGGCAACGGGGGAATAGGGGAGGCCGGACATCAGATGAGGATGGCGCATTGCCGGTTTTTGCAGTGGCGCTTGTTGAACGCCAAGGCGGACAATGCGTCCAAGAACAAGCGGGCTACTGCCGTGGTGCTTATCATATATAAAGAAATTCATCGGTGTTCTTCTACATATGCATTATACACCTGGACTAACTTCTGCATCTCACAGGTTCAGTTGATGGGTACATGGGCCAGGATGTCAGGGCTCAGAGGGAAAGTAGCGAGAAAGCGAGTGCAGCTTGACAGGGAGAATCTGAAGCTTAAACTGAGCAACATACTTTCTTCTCAGGTCCGTTTGTTGATGACCTTATATCATTCCAAATATTTAAAAGTATACGAGAATGTGCACCGATTATATATGGACACCTCTACAGATGAGGGGTTTGGACAGTTGGGGGCAGATGGAGAGCAAGCACGCCTTGGCTCTTGACTCCACACTGGATTGCGCTAAGGCAGCAGTTTGCAGGCTTCCTCTTACCAACGGAGCAAACGTACGCTCTGGGAAATATTAGCTCATCTTCATATTCCTAAGTGAAAGGTTCCAAAAATACTTTCTGAAAATTCCATATATAGGTGTCTTTGCCGACGATGGCATCCATACTAGAGCAAATGTTCGAGCTCGTAATGACGGCCAGGATATCAGTTCGCTCGTTTAGTCCCATGGTAAATAACTTCGCGAGAAACAAGTTCAAAGTCCGTGTACCCATCTCTGTAGTTTTACCTATTCAACAACACCTGAATGGGGATTTCTCCATGATATGCTAGGCTCAAGATACGGCAGTGCTAATCTCGGAGCTGGTGCGCGTGGCTCGTCAGGAGCAAACTCTGTTACAGGAGTGTCTCGAACTGTTTGGACGGGTCTCTGCACTACAGGTAGCAGTTTTGGCTTTTCTTAGTTTCACGGGAAATATTATTTGGTCGTGTGGCGAGGTTCTTACTTAAGAACGTCTTGACTTCGGTTGTGCCTCGTTATTTGATGCGCAGATTCAAGAACAGAGCTTGCGTTGCCATATGGTGCAGTCATCGTCGTCGTCGCCGAATCTTGTGACAGTGAATTAGAATGGCCATTGACGAGCACACGTCTTCTACAAGCATAACCAACCAGAAATCACCAGCGGCTGTCCAAACGCTAGGTTAAATCGGAGTTGTGGATCATCCAGAAGGGATAGAAAGATTAGAGTCTGATCACTCTTATTAGCTATTAGTGCAGAGCTGACAGTTGCATGTGATGGTGTTTCAGTGACTGATCTTATATGTTGTAGCTTAACATGCAAAAAAAGGCTAAATTGGAAGCACAAAGTTCTTTAATGTCATACTGAATTTGAAGATAAAGAATGAGCTTATATGTTGTAAATATTCAATGCAGAGGTTGGAGGTTTCCTACCTTTTCGAAAATAGTTACCCCCTCCGTTCCTCAATATAAGTCTTTTTTAGCAAGGTTATATTGCGGACAGAGGGAGTATGTTGTACTCCGTCCGGATGCATAAGGCTTATAAATTTAGTTAAAAGTCAACGACATCTAAGTTTGACCAATGTTTTAGATAAAAATATGATAAATACTAGTAATAGATTCACCACAAAATATATTTCCATAATATATTTATATAATATTGTAGATGTTGATATTTTCTTCTATATATTTAGTCAAATTTTGTAAGATTTGACTTTTGACTAAATTTATAGGACTTATTCATTAGAACATAGATAGTATTATAGGACTTTTTGAGTAATATTGTTGGAGTGGGTAGTAAATATTGGAGATGCATCTTGCAGATTCATGTGTAACGTTCTATATTTTGCACAAACAAGTCTTTTTCAGGCAGCGATATTAGATAACAGCATATAGGTTCTGTGAGTTGTAACATTTGTTCTACATTTGGTAATATCGTTGGACTAATTTCCAATGCTGAAATACTTAAATGAAGAGTGATCTAGGATTTTACTGGAAGCTCGAGCATGAACTAAAGAAGGATGCATCTGAAATGTTTTGTTGGTATTGAGCCATATTGTGATGCTCAAGCCCTATTTGGATCATTCTTATGTAAACTATTGATGTCCTCCAAAATTTATTTCTCCATATGTGCACAAAATTGCCAAGTAAAACGGAGTGAAATAATATGCATTGTGTAAGCGTGGCAGGACAACATTGAATCCCACTACATTTTTCGATAAATGGCGCTTTATTAGACTTTAACCAGTTTACATCAAGATGATATAACCAGAAACGTCCACACCCGACCTCTGCATAACCAGTATGTACACAGCCGAAAGAAGGAGATAAAGAGAGGTAGACTGTAAAGGGTGATAAAAGAGACACATAGGAGAGAAAAATACATGTCACATGTGTCATGTAGTGATCCTATGGTGAAGACGTCCCGATATGCAGATTATGCTGCCACCCATGACGGGTAAAAATATATGTTGCCACTTACTCCAATAGCGAGCAAACCTCTATAAACAGGTTTCGGTGTACCGGACTCAACCACACCCGGAGATAGTGAGCACAGCGGAAGATCACCTGCATAGGAGAAGAAAATTTAGCGTTAAAAACTCTGTCATTTCTACATAGCCAAAGCGACAACAATAGAGCGATCGCTCCCACCCAAATTTGTTTTCTAACCGTGTGATCTAAACCATGCAACCAATTCCCAAAAATATTAGCAACTGAGCTAGGTAGATACAGATTCGAAGCCACTTGGATGGCAGACCATATAGAGAATGCAAACTGACACTCAAAGAACAAATGCTTGATATTCTCATTGTGATGACAGAACACACATTTGGTACTCCCTTGCCAGTTACGCTTTGCCAGGTTGTCCTTAGTTAGGACAATCCCCCTACGGAGGTGTCGGGGGGATGACCCCCAGGTACCCTCAAGGCACCAAGAGTCAAGGCCAAGCCCAATAAGCAAAGCCCAAGAAACCACCGAGATCCACGCTGGTTGGATGGAAGTAGACGCCTACAAAAGACGAAGTCCTAACCCTAGCCGACTGGGCGAAGGCACCCGGAAAAGGCCGACTGCACCCAGCCGCATCCACCTACCGACAAGGTCGTACGGGTGGGCTAGCCTCCAGGCGGCCGGCGCGAGTGAACAATACTCACAGTCGGCATTACGCCTACACGTCATGATGACCCAGCTAGAGCCGGCCCACGTCACCCAATGCGTCATAGCTGATGGCATAGGGCTAAACTTGTAATCTCCATGTAAAACCCTAACCCTAGCTCGCTGCCTTTATGAGGCGAGCTAGAACCCCCTGCAATGGGCAGGCAGAATCCTAGGTACGCACAAGTCTCCACCCTTCTTCCTCCTCCAGCCGGCTGACCAAAAGCAGCAGGCAGCTTCTTCGACATAGCTCCAGGAGCACCTTGTGACCCAAATCCCTGTGATCAAGCAATAGAAAAGCAAGGCAGGACTTAGGGGTTTTACCTCCACAAGAGGGCCCTGAACCTGGGTACATCACGTGTGTTTGCCGTACTTGTACTCAATCCCACGTGAATACCATCGTCGCCGAGCTCCACAACTTCTACATCGTTGATGGATATGCCGTGCCACCCACCACGACATTTGGCGCCCACCGTGGGGCTCGCGACGAGCGGAGTCATGTTCTGCGTGGGATCCCACTCCAGCGACAACCGGCGCATCGTCTCCAGCCTCGTGCTAACCATCGGCTCCGTCGACTGCGTTGTCGACAACGCCGCGTGCTTCGCGGACATGGGATTCACCGATGGTTGCGTCGTCATCTCCTTCGGCGACTTCCCCGTCTACGTCGTCGTCGCCGCCAAGGAGTACCCGACCGAGGTCTTCACGTGCTTGGCTCTCTCGGCTTTTGACGCCAGCACCGGCTTCGACCACACCTCCCTCGATTGCCACGACTTCGGCGACACCGACCGCGACAACCTCGAGCCCTGCGTCTACGCGGAAGTCCACGCGGTCGAGCACTCGGTCGTAGGCGGCGGCGCTGCCAAGAAAACTGTTGAAGCCGGAGGCCCCTCCCAGCTGCAGGCCGGCGTCGCATCGAGGCAGAGTACCAGACGCTCTGCACCCCCATCCAGCCAAGCACAGACCCAGCTGCCACGATGGCCGAACTAGAGGAACTACGCAAGCGCATGTACGGCAAGGCGCTCGACCTCGCCTCCACCCAGCGTCGGCTGAACCCCACAATGCGCGAGTTCAACACTGTCCACGGCTTCGAGCAGGCCAGGAGCCACACGGACAAGCTGAACGAGATCAGGCGCAAAGGAGGAAACCTGGGCGGCGCCATGGATCGTGTTGTTCACCTGCCCGAGCGTTCTGCCTTCGTCCATCCCGAATACAGTTGTCCCGTCCAGAACAGGAAGGCCGCGGAGGCGGCAGCCGCCAAGCTCCCTTACCTGCAAGGCGAATAGCTATGCCAACAAATGTGTCGGGTTCAAGAGCTCATCGCCACCGCCAACTGGCAGCAATGGGAAAACGAGCCGGATGGAAGCAGGACCTTGGCGCTTCACAACCCGCCTCCCGGCTACGATGCAGCCAGCAAGCCCAAGCAAGGCCGCGAGGCGTCTTTCGCCAGTCACACCCGGCGAAGGAGCGAACAACCAGGAGGTCATCGTGAGAAGAGCATGAACTCGTACCCCCGGAGCCACGACTGGGAACCGGCTGCCGGACATGGCGGGGACGACGACCCCAACCCTCGAGCCGGCGTCAGCGTCAAGGAACAAGTAGGCACCAAGGTCACCATCGACCAGCGCCTGGGACCACTAGGGCCCATGATCAACGACGATGCCCACCAACGCATCAAGTCGTTGAAGGCCTCGCACATCATCGAAGAGGAAGACATAGCCGGGCATAGCTGCTTCGGACCTCGCATCAGGGTAGAGTCGTTCCCGAAGAGATTCGTGCTCCCGAGGGAAACGCCCAAGTACAACGGCTCCGCCAAGCCGGAGGACTGGCTACCCGACTACATCACTGTAGTCGGCATCGCAGGCGGCAACAAGCGAGTTACCGTGCGTGACGTCCCACTCATGCTTGAAGGATCGGCTCGGACCTCGCTGAACAGCCTGCCCACCGAGAGCGTCAACAGCTGGCTGGACTTCGAGGAGGTCTTCAATCAAAATTTCACCGGCACGTACCAGCGACCTGGCAACGCGCAGCAGCTGGCCCTGTGCACACAGAATGAGGGCGAGTCGGACCGCGACTACCTCACCCGCTGGACCGGCTTACGCAACTCCTGCGAAGGAGTCCAGGAGTCACAAGCCATCCAATATTTCGCCCAAGGCTGCTGGGACGTGATTGCGGATGATGATTGCATTGGGTAGTGCCCCAAGCGAAGGCGTGGATGCAGTAAGTAGCAGTTTTCCCTCATTAAACGAACCGAGGTTTATCGAACCAGTAGGACTTTGAAATCAACAACAAGGCGAACCTGGACGATCTCTGGCGCTTAATCGTCAATGAACATGGACCTGCATACACTCAAACAATTACTTTGCCTCCAACGGCGGAAAGGTGGTCAATCTTTCCGGTCTGCTAAAAACAAAGCGGTTAAACACA
The DNA here is from genome assembly GCA_012064385.1 of Puccinellia tenuiflora. Classification (NCBI taxonomy): domain Eukaryota; kingdom Viridiplantae; phylum Streptophyta; class Magnoliopsida; order Poales; family Poaceae; genus Puccinellia; species Puccinellia tenuiflora. The sequence goes on along the minus strand of QRDG01000063.1, from coordinate 223,380 downwards.
TAGTGTAGTGGATGAAATTATGGAAACGGACCAAAGGAGTAATGATGATGAAAAACAAGTAAATGAGGTTGTAAACAATGTAAAAAGATGGACCGGGGGGGCATGGGTTCACTAGTGGAGTCTCTCAAATAGATAAAACACTCATATGATGGATAAACAAATTACAGCTAGGCAATTGATAAGATTGACACAAACTTAATTTAGTTATGACAAAGAGTACACGGTAATATTTATGTAGGCATCACGACAAGGAACAAAGACCGTTGAGTCCAACTGCATCTTTGTCTAAAAAGTCCACCGTGGGATCGCTATCCAGCCTGTCACCCATCGGTATTAAGTTGCAAGAAACAGACATTTGCATTAAGTAAAGCGCATGAAGTAAGCAATATTAAACATCAAATAGACTTTAACACCTCTGTTTTATCCTTAGTAGCAACAGCACACCCTCGCCCTTAGACATTTCTGTCAGTCGTGCCTAGGAACAAAAGGGGCATGAACCCACTATCTAGTATAAATACTCCCTCTTGGAGACATACATAATTACTTGGCCAAAGAAACTACACACATTGGAGAGCATGCAAGAACATAAATGAACATATAAGAATCATGCACAATCTGATCATAACTTCATAATCCATCGGATCCCAGCAAACACATCACATAGCATTACAATAGTCTGTCTTGATCATGTTAGGCAGCTCACAAGATCATAATACATGAAGCACAAGGGTGAGAGACTACCATCTAGCTACTGCCATGGACCCATGGTCCAAGGTGGAACTACTCACAAATCATCCTGGAGGAAGGCATGGCGATGAAGAGCCCTCCGGGATCGATCTCCCCTCAGGCAGGGTGCCGGGATCAGCTTTAGAATCACCCCCGAACTAGGGTTTATGGTGGCGGCGGCTCGGGATGACTTCTCTAGAAAATAATGGCCGCCCCGAGCGTTTTAGGTTTTTAGTGATTTTATAGGCGTCGAGGGGGGCCGAGGCAGTGCCCAGACGGCAGGGCGGGCCCCACCCACGGGTCCAGGTGTGGCTGCGTCCGCTGGCCGCCTCTAGCCCTTGGGTGGCCCCCCAGGTCGCCCTTTGGACTCCGACTCCATCTTGTCAAATAAAAATTCCCTGTAAATTTTCGGCGCAATCCGAGAATATTTCCTGTGGTAGATTTTCTGAAATACAAAAACAACAAAAATAGGAAACTGGCAATAGGCATCTTGTCAATACATTAGTCCGACAAAATGGATAAAAACGATGTAATATGATATTAAAAACATGTGACAACATCACAAAACTAGCATGGAACAATAAAAAATTATAGATACGTTTGACACGTATCAGCATCCCCAAACTTAACTCCTACTCGTCCAAGAGTAGGTAAGTGATAACAACAATATTTTTTTATCGGACATGCAACCAACACAAACTTGATCAAGATATTAATTTAAAGCATAGGATATGAATGAAATAATCCAAAACAATTGTCTATAGTTGATAGCAAGAAATCAATGAATAACCAAGTTGAATTATCTAAGCAAAAACTTTTCATAAATAGTACGTTAGAGACATGAAAGCAATGAGATAAACATATTTCATAATTCTTAAAGGTAATGATTCCTTGTCAAAAGTGTTTGAGAATCAACACAAAGGAAGATGCAAGTTTTAACAAAAGCTTCAACTTTTAACGTCTTATCTCATGGATAAAGTCAATACAAAGAATCATGTTTAATCATAATGATATAATATGATTAGCTGCACCTAGGGTCAACACAGTATGTTTGCTTGGTAGAGATAGAAGGAAAAGGAAAACTGCCTCAACATTAAAGTAAAAGAATGGCCCTTCGTAGAGGGAAGCAGGGATTAGTTATGTGCTAGAGCTTTTTAATTTTTTTAAACAGAGATAAAAACAATTTTGAGCGGTGCATGCTTTCGTCAACGATTCCACTGCAAAGAAACTAACTAGTCCCCCATAACAAGCAAGGCTTTTAGACTTTTGAGAGCGGCTGGTTTTAGAGGAATGAGGTCACTCCTCTTTTCTCCTTTGTTTCACCACTAACCAATGTTTTGACTGATTTCTCATGTTTTCATTGTGCGGAGGAGAATGGTGAGTTATATTTATATTTTTCTTAAGCCATCTCTCGGGTCAAATTCAAGTGAGGACGTGAACCATCAACACTGGGTGAAAGGGGGGAAATGACCTAGCTTGTCACAGGTTATAACTAGAGACTCACTACTTCCTCATGAGCTTAAAAACAAATACACGAAAGGGAAAATTTTGAAGTTTTAAAGGTAGCACATGACAAATTTACTTGGAATGGTAGTAAATACCATGCATATGTAGATATGGTGGACACAAATGGCAAAGATATTTGGCTCAGGGATTTGGATGCACGAGAAGTATTCCCTCTCAGTACGAAATTTTTAGGCTTAGCAGGATATCACGCAAACATACGATGTTAACCGGTACAAGAATAAACATACAACATCAATTAATCATAAGCATAAGCCTCTACACCGTCTCCCTTGTTGACCAAACAATTCTTTTGGTGGAAAGATTAGCTTTAGAAATTAACAACTACGAAGTACCACACAATTTTAAGCTTTTAACTGTAGTTCTTTACTAATTAGTTTCTACATAAGTGTCGGGGGACTATCCCCCGATATACCAAAGTCCACGACTTGACAAGATCTAGCAGCTGGCTGGCCAAATCCGGTTGGCCCTCCCGCTGGCCGGCCAAATCCGGCTGGCCAACCTGCCCGGCTGCCCGAAGGCGTGAAGACCTGACCGGCTGGTCATCCGCCTGGCCGGTTGGCTGCCGTGAAGAGCTGCCCGGCTGGCCATCTGCCTGGCCGGCTGGCTGCCTTGAAGCCCTGGCCGGTTGGCCATATGCCTTGCCAGCTGGCTGCCCTGAAGCCCTGTCTGGCTGGACAATCTGTTCGGCTGGCCACCTGTCCGGCTGGACAATCTGTCCGGCTGGCCACCTGCCAGCCAGCCACGGAAGACCCGATAACGACGACGCCCGGTACAGTTGCTGCATGACGCCGACCACACTGACAAGACATAAAGGAGAAGGCCATACCGAAGACCCCGCCGACCCGGAACCGGCGGAGGCGGAGCCGGTAGGACAGGACGCGCACCACCTAGCTCCTCACGTCCCCGACAGCGGCGCCTCCATACTGTACGGCGTCCACTGTGCCTGATGGAAGAACACTGTGGGAAGGGAGAAGACTGTAGCCGAACCCGGCGGGGCCGAGTCGAGCAGCCGGACCCGCCAGTTAGTGTGTAATGAGCCGGACCCATACATGTACAACACCTCCTTAGCCCTATATAAGGGGGGGTGTGGCCAAATAGAAGAGGAGGCTTTTTCTGGAAACCCTAGACTGGGATAGAGGTGATCGACCAGTTCGCCTTAGAGGAAAACCCTAGACTACTCTACCCGGCCGCCCTAGCCGGACGCTCATATACAGCTCAAGGAGCAAGTTTGTAACCGATACACCGTGAATAAGCAAGAACACAGTAGCAGTAGAAGTGTTACCTCACCATGAGGGCTCCGAACCTGGGTGCATCGTGTGTTAGTGTGCATGCTTGTGCCCAATCCCACCTGCAGATGCCGCCGGCTGTGTTAGCTGCTCCCACACCACTCAAGCCTATCCTTAGGCATATGTCCATACCACGACATTTGGCGCCCACCGTGGGGCAGGAAACAGCGGCTGGAGTCACATCTTGCACGGGACCCCTTTCACCATCATCGATGTTGCCGTCTCAAGGCGCCAACTGTTTTCCTCTCTGGGAGAAACTCGGGGACTCGGGGACTCCGGGGCTCGACATCATCACCGCCTCGGGCTCGCGCCCACGTCGCCCTCGTCTACCCACCGGCATCCTCTGCGTCGCCCTCGTCTGCCCGCACCCGCGCGCCCGCCGGTACCCGCACCACCGCTCCGTCCGGGCCCGTCGCTCATCTCCATGTAGGCCTCTCCAGGCTCCTGCGACCCGGATCCTTCCACGCATGTCCGCCCGTGCTCGACCGCAACCCCCGCGCCGCCGGTCTCCTCTGCGCCCGGCTGCTTCGCGCTCGCCGTGGCCGGCTGCCGCACCCCGCCTCGCCTCTGCCTGCCCGGCTCCTCCTCCATCATATGCCCATGGCCGGCTGGCCTCGCCCGCGCTGGCCTCCGTCCCGACTCCGTCGGTCGTGGCCGGCTGTCCGAGGTTCCGCCTCCGCGCGCCTCCGCGACCGCATCTGCCCGCACGGCCTGTCCGGCTGGCCGTGCCAGCTGTGCCGCCTCGCCCGGCCGGTGTCCTCGTCGCCCCGCCTTGCTGCTCCATTGTCCGGTTGTCCGGGTGAAGAGGAGTCGGAGAAGGGGGCCGGCAGAAAGAAGAAAAGAAGAAACGAAGAAAGGAAGAAGAAAGAGGAAAAGCCAGCTCGGCTGAAGAAAGAAGAGAGAATAGGAGAAAAGAAAGGAAAAAACGGCTGGACAACGCCCGATCGACAGGCCGGATGCCTCTGCTTCGCTGCTGGGCCGGCTGGCTCCGGGACAGCCGCGTCTTGAGACCCAGTCGGCTGGGGGCTGATCCGGCTCCGTTTGGCTGCCTAGCCGGCCGAATCCCGACCGGCTGCAGCACCCCATCTCCGTCCGCACAAACAAATAAGAACATAAGTATCGTCACGTAAGTTTTCGCACCAGGCACTTGAAAGTGGATATGTTTCGAAAGACACTCGGGGACTACCCTCTCGTTACTTCGCAAGTGCTTTGCTGGCAAGTCCGGAGACTACCTTCATATCAGTGCAAGTTTTGTGTTTCGTTGTCCGACTGCGGCTGGACGGCTGTTCATTCTCTCTCGCGATAGCTTACTAGCGTGTTGGATGCTCAAGGCCCACTCTGCGAATCCGCGCTGCAGACTCGCCGGCTAGAGCAAAAGATGGAAAGCTCACACGTGAAAAACATCAAAGGGAAGAATAACATCCAACCGGCCACAAAACCTTGCCTCGCTCGCCTAAGTCAAACTTCAAAAGTCTGACTGTGCACTCGACCAGCCAGCCCACTCTTTGGATCTGCGCTGCAGACCGCAACCCGGCTAGCACGCCGGCAAGAGCAGCGGTCATGACCGGCCGGGTGCACGGGAAATGGCTAAGGGGGTAAAACGAGGGCGAGACGGCACCTAATAAAGTAAAAGATGGAAAGTAAAAGTGCCAACCTTTCGGTTTCTTACGCCGCTGAGTTAAATGTTTAATATATCTTTACGACTAACTTTGTTTCTTGCACTACTTTTTGGGGAAAACCTGCCGAGGCCCTCCTGCTAAAACTGCAGGACCACGACAGCTTCGGGGACTAGTGTCGGGGGGATAGTCCCCCGATATACCAAAGTCCACGACTCGACAAGATCTAGCAGCTGGCTGGCCAAATCCGGCTGGCCCTCCCGCTGGGCGGACAAATCCGGCTGGCCAACCTGCCAGCCTGCCCGAAGGCATGAAGACCTGGCCGGCTGGCCATCTGCCTGGCCGGTTGGCTGCCATGAAAACCTGTCCGGCTGGCCATCTGTCTGGCTAGCTGACTGCCATGAAGCCCTAGCCGGCTGGCTGCCCTGAAGCCCTATTCGACTGGACAATCTGTTTGGCTGGCCACCTGTCCGGCTGGACAATCTGTCCGGCTGGCCGCCTGCCAGCCAGCCACGGAAGACCCGACAACGACGACGCCCTGTGCAGTTGCTGCACGACACCGACCACACCGACAAGACATAAAGGAGAAGGCCATACCGAAGACCCCGTCGACCCGGAACCGGCGAAGGCGGAGCCGGCAGGAGAGGAAACGCGCCACCCGGCTCCTCACGTCCCCGACAGCGGCGCCTCCATACCGTGCGGTGTCTACTGTGCCTGATGGAAGAACACTGTGGAAAGGAAGAAGACTGTAGCCGGACCCGGCGGGGCTGGGTCGAGCAGCCGGACCCGCCAGTCAGTGTGTAATGAGCCGAACCCACAAATGTACAGCACCTCCTCAGCCTTATATAAGGGGGAGTGCGGCCAGATAGAAGAGGAGGCTTTTTCTAGAAACCCTAGACTGGGATAGAGGTGATTGACCAGTTCGCCTTAGAGGAAAACCCTAGACTACTCTACCCGGCCACCCTAGCCGGACGCTCATATACAGCTCAAGGAGCAAGTTTGTAACCGATACACCATGAATAAGCAAGAACATAGCAGGAGTAGGAGTGTTACCTCACCATGAGGGCTCTGAACCTGGGTACATCATGTGTTAGTGTGCATGCTTGTGCCCAATCCCGCCTGCAGATGCCGCCGGCTATGTTAGCTGCTCCCACACCACTCAAGCCTTCCCTTAGGCATATGTCCATACCATGACAATAAGTAACCAGCAAGTTTAAACATTAATCTTACTATCTCAAAACAATTGAGAAGCACCAAATATCCACACAATGATCTACAAGACTATGTAGGCTTTTATTTCACTTCATTATCACATGGATAGCATTTTGTCATTCCAACAATTCAATCAATCAATAATAACTACTCTCCAACAAATTTAAGTGAAGAACAAGAGAGTTTAACATCAACAACTAGCAGCTCTAAACAAGATAATAGCTAAAAACGAGAGCTTACTAGCAAACAAACAGTAGCTAAGAATAGTCAAAAAGATATAAGCGAAGCAAAGGAGTATTCAAACGAAAAAGCGGAGCGTGTCTCTCTCCCACACAAATAGAGCTAGGATCCAACATGAATATGACCAGCAAACAAACAAAACAAAACTGAAAGAAAAACAAAAAGACGCTCGAAGAATAGCACATAAGATGTAAAGTGATAAAAACTTAGTTCAACGAAGACGACCTGATGATAGTCGATGAAGAGGAGGGGATGCCTTGGGCATCCCCAAGATTAGATGCTTGAGTGTTCTTGATATTCAGAGGGGGTACCATAGGGGCATCCCCAAGCTTGAGCTCTGATCCATTCTTCAATTTCTTCATCGTCCTCTCTTTTGGAACTTAAAAACTCCCTTCACACAAAACTTGTCATAAACTGATTACAGGGTTAGTGCTCATAAAATAAAATGCACATGTGTTCCACTTAGACATATTGCAAAAACTTGATTTAGCATTTAGCTACTGTTTACTAAGCCTCAATGTGGTACTCCTCCAGAGAGTATCACACTTGACGATAATAAAAGAGGCAAATACAAAATAAAGGCAGAATCTGTCAAAAACTGAACAGTCTGTAAATATCGAATTTTTAGAGGCACTTCTGTAGCTCAAATCCGAAAACTTAAAACTAACGAAAGATAGAGGAAAGTATAAAGCTTACTGTCAAAATTTCAAGAAAAATATCACGTTATGTGATGTTTTGTATTTTCAAACAGTGAAGGACATAAATCTGTTTCTGGACAGCAAAACAATACCTCGCACTTTCAATGCATTAGAGGCTAAACTTGGCACAAAAAAACCAAAAGAAAAAGATACAATGAAGTTGCTACAGAAGCAACAACTCCATGACTCAAGAAAAGCAAAAAAAAACTGAAAGAAAAGATGGGTGGCCTCCCAACAAGCGCTTTTCTTTAACGCCTTTTAGCTAGGCGCAATGCCAAATATCAAGTCTTTTCAAAATCGAGGGCATCGTCATTCTTATCAAGTTCATGAATTGGCAACTTGAAAGAGGACTTTTAATAGATTCATTAACAGCAACACTTTGTGAATCAAAGGCTTTAACCTTACCACATGGGACATCTTCCTTTGAGCCATTGGAAATTCGATCTTCTTCCATCATTTTCACTTCTTCTTTGCCAAAGAAAGATGTATCAACTTTAGTAGTATTCTTTGGCACAAATATACATTTGGGTATCTTATATATTGGAGTTGCTTCCTTTTTAGATTTAAGTGAAGAAAAGGTAACTCCCAAAGTATCAAAAGTCTCTTCTAGTTTGCTTAGCCTTTCTGGATGATCATTAGGGTAATGGAGGGTTTTAACCTTTTTAGTAGCATTCCTTATGTATCCATTAACCCTATTAAAGTTGTTATCGATCTTTCTATCCATATCATTTATCTTACTCATGCTTGGCATATTACTTTCTATTGTTTCTAACCTTTTCATAATGTCTTCTAAAGTAATTTTCTCAGTATCATCAATAGGAGGATTTCCAAATAAATTTTCTATAGAATTGAAAGCTTCCGAAACACTAGCACTTAGGAAGTTTCCACCTGTTATAGTGTCCAAAACAAACCTATACCAACTTGTGATACCAATATAAAAATTTCTAAGAAGAACTGTAGCAACTTGCTTTTTAGTGGATCTACGATGAGCATCTTTGATTCTATACCAAGCATCTTTCAAACTCTCCCCACCTCTTTGTTTGAAGGTGAGGACTTTGGACTCGGGTGTCTCAACAGGAGGAAAATAACTGGACATAACGACAAGGCAAAATAATAAGACAGGAATAAAGACTACACTATTTTTTTGGGGTTTTAAAATTTTGAAACAAGAAAATAAACTAAACGAGAAATAAAACAAGCAAGACAAAAGCAAAGTAAAGTGATTGAGAGTATGAGACTCCCCTTGCTGTAGCTCCAAAGTCCCCGGCAACGGCGCCAAAAAACTGCTTGATTGCGGATGATGATAGCGTTGGGTAGTGCCCCAAGCGAAGGTGTGGATGTAGTAAGTAGCAGTTTTCCCTCGTTAAATGAACCAAGGTTTATCGAACCAGTAGGACTTTGAAATCAACAACGAGGTGAACCTTGACGATCTCTAGTGCTTAATCATCAATAAATGTGGACCTGCACACACTCAAACAATTACTTTGCCCCCAATGGCGGAAAGGTTGTCAATCTTTCCGGTCTGCTGAAAACAAAGCAGTTAAACGTATAGTGTAGTGGATGAAATTATGGAAACGGACCAGAGGAGTAATGATGATGAAAAACAAGTAAATGAGATTGTAAACAATGTAAAAATATGGACCGGGGGCCATGGTTTCACTAGTGGAGTCTCTCAAATAGATAAAACACTCATATGATGGGTAAACAAATTATAGCTAGGCAATTGACAAGATTATGACACAAACTTAATCTAGCTATGACAAAGAGTACACGGTAATATTTATGTAGGCATCACGACAAGGAACAAAGACTGTTGAGTCCAACTGCATCTTTGTCTAAAAAGTCCACCGTGGGATCGCTATCCAGCCTGTCACCCATCGGTATTAAGTTGCAAGCAATAGACATTTGCATTAAGTAAAGCGCATGAAGTAAGCAATATTAAACATCAAATAGACTTTAACACCGCTGTTTTACCCTTAGTAGCAACAACACACCATCGTCCTTAGACGTTTCTGTCACTCGTGCCCTGGAACAAAAGGGGGCATGAACCCACTATCTAGCATAAATACGATCCCTCTTGGAGACATACATAATTACTTGGACAAATCAACTACACACATCGGAGAGCATGCAAGAACATAAATTAACATATAAGAATCATGTACAATCTGATCATAACTTCATAATCCACCGGATCCCAGCAAACTCATCACATAGCATTACAATAGTCGATCTTGATCATGTTAGGCAGCTCACAAGATCATAATACATGAAGCACAAGGGTGAGAGACTACCATCTAGCTACTGCCATGGACCCATGGTCCAAGGTGGAACTAATCACAAATCATCCCGGAGGAAGGCATGGCGATGAAGAGCCCTCCGGGATCGATCTCCCCTCCGGCGGGGTGCCGGGATCAGCTTCAGAATCACCCCAAACTAGGGTTTATGGTGGCGGCGGCTCGGGATGACTTCTCTGGAAAATAATGGCCGCCCCGAGCGTTTTAGGTTTTTAGTGATTTTATAGGCATCGAGGGGGGCCGAGGCGGTGCCTAGAGGGCAGGGGCAGGCCCCACCCGCGGGTCCAGGTGGGGCCGTGGCCGCTGGCCGCCTCTAGCCCCTAGGTGGGCCCCCAGGTCACCCTTTGGACTCCGACTCCATCTTGTCAAATAAAAATTCCCCGTAAATTTCCAGCGCAATCTGAGAATATTTCCTATGGTAGATTTTCTGAAATACAAAAACAACAAAAACAGGGAACTGGCTCTGGGCATCTTGTCAATAGGTTAGTCCGACAAAATGCATAAAAATGATGTAATATGATATTAAAAACATGTGACAACATCACAAAACTAGCATGGAACAATCAAAAATTATAGATACGTTCGACACGTATCAGGACGGCATGTTGTTCAGGCATAAGCTCATGCGAGCCAACCCGAAGACTATGGCCAAGCTGATGACCATCACGGACAAGTACGCCATCGCCGACTCCGCGATGAAGAAGCCAATCCTTCTCGATGCAGCCGGCAGAGTCGTCACTGGCGAGCCGGCTGCACGCAAAAGTCAAGCCGATCAGCAAGAAGGCAGAAGATCGTCAAAGCGCGACCATGACACCCACGGCAAGTGCAAGTCCTACACCAATGACAGGAATGAATCCAAGGTTGCGCCACAACCGAAGGTAGACCGGCAAACGGCTTCGACAAACGCCGCCTTAGAACAAGCACCGACATGCGCTGGACGAGAGCGAGCAACAACTACGAGTCGCTGCTCGACCGACCATGCAGAAACCATGGCGACCGGCCGGCTACCCAAACCGTCAGGGGATGCCTGAAAGAACAAGCTATGCCCGGATGTCGCCTAGAGGGGGGGGTGAATAGGCGATTAACACTTTTTCTATTTAGGGGCTTTATAATTGCGGAATAAAACTATGTGTTCAAATTAACAAGCCAACAACCTAATATACTAGGTTTGCCTAATGTGCACCAACAACTTATGCTAAGCAAGGCAAGCAACAAGGTGATAGCAAGATATGAACTTCAAGCACGAAGGCTATCACAATGTAAATTGCATAAGTAAAAGCTCGGATATAGAGATAACCGAGGCACGCGGAGACGAGGATGTATTCCCGAGTTCCTCCTTGTTAAGGGAGTACGTCTCGTTGGAGGGGTGTGAGCTCGCCACAAAAGGCCTACTCAAGATGCCACAAAGGCCTCACCCTATTCTCCGATGAACCGCACCCAAAGGTTTGGTTCACCTTCCACTATCGGAATCCTTCGAGGCAGAATCCGGAGCCTTTACACCACTAAGCTTGGGGCACGCATCCACAACCGAATTGGAGGCTCCCAAGAATCACCACAACACCGTCTAGGGTCCAATGACCCAAGAGTAACAAGGTCCCAACCTTTAATCCCACGAATCACCGTGGGGAGCACAACCTGATGCAACAAATGCAAATGGGCAAGAACACACCAAGTGGTCAAATCCTTCTCCCCAAAATCCAACCAAAGCAACTAATGCTACGGAGGGATTTAGGAGGAAGAACGAAGGAGAAACACCAAGAACTCCAAAATCTAGATCCCACGAGTTTCCCTCACTTAGAGGAGATTTTGTTTGGTGGAAAGGTGGATCTAGATCTCCTCTCTTGTTTCCCTAAATTTGGGCAAGAATCATCGGAGGGATTAGGAGGAATCAAACTCTCAAGATTTGCAACAATGGAGGAGAGAGAGCAAGAAAAACTTATTGAAACAATGGGGAAGAAGCCCCTTTTATATGGGGCCTCAAAATGTGGCCGTTGGGGGTAGAAAAGCTCCCAGCCCCGACAGCCCGGCCTAGGGCCGGCCTGGGGCCGGCCTAGCTGGGCAGGAACCCGAAGCGGCCGGCCTTGGCCCGGCCTGAGCCCGGCCTGGGCTGGCCAAACTGCAGAAAAACATCCAACATGAAAACAAACATATTTTGATCATCCGAACTCCGTTTTCGATGTTCTTGGGCTCGTTGGAATCGCAATGAAAAGCTCTACAAGAATATACAGAGAAACTTCATATTCCAATAAGGGAGAATAAAACCAAATGTGGAAAGTTAAAACCTTCTCTCGCAAACCGGAAATGCTATATCTTTTGCAAATGAAGTCCGAATGAAGTGAAACCAATTTTGTTGGAAAGAGGACGACAAATGCTACCCTTGGAAATAGCAAACAAGCAATGGAGATTTTGCAAATAATTGGAAGAGTGAGACCTCCCATAAGGATGAATCGACAAAATCCCCAATACCGAAAACGCAATAGAAGACGCATATGAAAACCGTTTTCGGTGAACTTAGCTTTGTCATGACGAGCACAACAAGCACCAAGACCACACCACGATAAGAGACAAATAAGAACCAATAAAGATGATTGCATGGATGCAAAGGTTTGTGCTCTCTACGGCGATACGATCACGATATTCGGTCGAGAGCCCCTCTTGATAGTACGGTTATCTATCATATAATCCGGTCTCTCCACTAACAACATGAGACCGGTAAAATAGAAACCCTATCAAGATCATACCTTTGCCTTGTGCATTAATCCACTTGAGGTCGATGAAGACGGTCTTCATCTCCTCAAGACGCACCAACTTCCTCGATTGCGCTTCGCTTGGTGAAGATTCACATGGCTCCCCCATACACCAAGATGGGAGAAGCATCTCTTCGGCATATCTTCACTTGGCCTTTATCTTGATGACGAACACCTTGGCCTTGATAAACAAATGATCTTCTTCCCTTAACCTTGACTCCAACACATGGAGAACAAGCAAGACCTTGACTCCAACAAATGGAGACAAGCAAGCTAATGGACACCTACAAATATAGCTCAATGCAAATATTAGTCCATAGAGATTGTCATTAATTACCAAAACCATGCATGGGGGCAACCATGCACTTTCAATGCCGCCTCAGTCATCCAAGATCTCCCTCGCGATACGACCGGCAAGCTTTGACGCTTCCGCCTCCGGTCCCGGCGATAGAAGCCGGACGCGACGACTGGCGACGCGACGACCGACGTCGTGATGACAGGAACCGCGACGACCAACGCCGCCTGCCGCCTCCTCTAGCCGGCAACCGTGATGACTACCAGCATCCGGATGCCGCCTACGTCGTCTTCGTCAGCGAGCACGATGACAAGCACAGCCGACGCGAACGGTACAAGGAGGTGAACGTCATGGTCCCTCCGGTCCCCCAGTACTTAAACTGGTTAGAGGAGGCGATAAACTGGGATCGCAGCAACCACCCAGACATCATGCATAGACCGGGCGGCTACGCTCTAGTCCTGCAGCCCATGATCATCTCCCCCAAGCTCGTGTGCACCTTCTCGTGTGTCCTCGTCGATGGAGGCAGCAGCATTAACATCCTGTACCGCGACACCTTGGAGATGCTAGGCGTCACTGAATCCAGCTTGATGCCAAGTCGGACGGCCTTCCACGGAATAGTACCAGGTCACGCCGGCTCCTCCATGGGGCAGGTCCGGCTGGATATCCTATTCGGCTCCAAGGACAACTACCGCCGCGACTCTGTCACGTTCGAGGTGGTCAACCACAGCAGCGCCTACCACGCCATCCTCGGGCGGCCCGCGCTTGCCAAATTCATCGCAGTGCCGCACTACGCCTAGTTAAAGATGAAGATGTCGGGTCCCCGTGGGATCATCACCATTGCCGGAGACTACAAGCGCTCCATCGCCTGCGCCTCAGACAGCGCAAAAATGGCTGAGATCCTCGTGTGCAACAAAGAAATGCGCCAAATCAAGCGCAAAATCAGCGAGGAGCAGCCGGAAGTACCGGAGTCGGCAAAGCGACACCAAGAAAATCGGCACGCGACACCAAGAAAATCTTCTTTGACGACAACGACCGCTCCAAGTTCGTCACCGTGGGGGCTAACCTTAGCCCCAAATAGGAAAGCGAGCTCGTCGACTTCCTCCGTGAGAATCGGGACATCTTCGCATGGTCTCCTCGAGATATGCCGGGTGTTCCGAGGGAGTTCGCCGAGCACTCTTTACACGTCCAGCCTGACGCAAAACCGGTCAAGCAGTCTCTACGCCACTTCGCAGAAGAAAGAGGGAATATAATAGGGGAAGAAATAGCCCGGCTACTTGCAGCCACCTTCATCATGGAGGTCTACCACCCGGACTGGCTGGCCAACTCGGTCCTAGTCCTCAAGAAGAACGGAAAGTGGCGACTGTGTATCGACTACACCATCCTCAACAAGGCCTGCCCCGAAGACCCGTTCTCCATGCCGCGAATCGACCAAGTGATCGACTCGACGGCCGGCTGCGATCTACTCTCCTTCCTCCACGCCTAATCCGGGTACCACCAGATAAAAGTGAACCTGGCTGATCAAATCAAGACCGCCTTTATCACTCCTTACGGGGCCTACTGCTACACCACCATGCTGTTCGGCATGACGAACGCGCGGCCACATACCAAAGGTGCATGCAGAAATGCCTGTAAGACCAAATTGGCAGAAACATCCACGCCTACGTCGACGATATCATCATCAAGACCAAGGAGAAGCGCACGCTCCTCGACGACCTCAAAGAAACGTTCGACAACTTGCGCCGTTTCCAAATGAAGCTCAACCCTGAGAAGTGCATGTTCAGCATGTCGGCTGGCCAGCTCCTCGGCTTACTCATCTCAGCAAGAAGAATCGAGGCCAATTCGGAGAAGATCGCCGTCATCGACAACATGCAGCGGCCAAGGAACGTCAGGGACATCCAAAAGTTCATCGGCTGCTTGGCATCCCTGAGCCGGTTCATCAGCCGGCTCGGCGACAAGGCCCTCCCACTATACCACTTGTTGAAGAAGACGGACAAGTTCGCATAGAGCAAAGCTGCCGACTCCGCCTTCCTCGACCTCAAGCGTGCGCTCACCACCACACCCGTCTTGGCGCCTCCGACTATGAAGGAGCCCATGCTCCTGTACATCGCCGCCACAAATAGGGTCGTCAGCGTCGTCCTCGTGGTGGAACGGGAGGAAGCCAGCAAGCAGCAGCCGGTGCAATGACCCGTCTACTACCTCAGCGAAGTGCTTTCTCAGTCGAAGCAGAATTACCACACTACCAGAAGCTCGTTTATGGCGTGTACATGGCGGCTAAGAAGCTAAAACATTACTTCCAAAAGCACCCAATTAAGGTAGTGAGCGAGGCTCCCCTCTCGTAGATCATCTGTAACAAAGATGCAACCGGCAGGGTCACCAAGTGGGCCATCAACTTGGTGGCACACGACATCGACTATGACAAGAGAACGGCAATCAAATCACAAGTGCTCGCCGACTTCCTCGCCGACTGGGCGGAAACTTAGCACGTCCCTCCGCCTCCCAACTCCGGCTGCCACTAGCTCATGCACTTCGACGGCTCCAAAAGATATTGCGGGCTCGGAGCCGGAGTCATCCTCACCTCCCCCAAGGGCTGCAAACTCGAGTACGTGCTGCAAATTCACTTCACGGCATCCAACAACATCGCTGAGTAGGAAGCACTCGCTCACGGCCTCAAGCTCACCAAGGCAATGGGCATCAAGCGGATCCTCTACTACGGGGATTCAGACCTGGTGGTACAGCAGATCATTGGGCACTGGGACGCTAAGGACGCCAACATGGCCTCCTACCGCTTCTTCTTCCAACAACTCGCCGGCTTCTTCGAGGGCTGCGAGTTCTACCACATACCTCGCACCAACAACGAGGCGGCCAACACATTGGCTAACATCGGCTCCTTCAGGGAACAAATCCCAATCGGCGTCTCCCTCGAGCACCTGTGCAAGCCGTCTATCACACCGTGCTCCAGCTCGGAGTCCATCCGGATGCCCAAGTACGCGGAGCCGGATGAGCCGTCTGCCGGCCCCCCGACAGCCGACCAACTAGACGACGTGGACGTCCTCGTCATTGACGCGGCGCCATCATGGACGCAACCCTTCCTCGCCTACTGATGACCCACAAGTATAGGGGATCTATCGTAGTCCTTTCGATAAGTAAGAGTGTCGAACCCAACGAGGAGCAGAAGGTGTTGACAAGTAGTTTTCAGCAAGGTTTCACTGCAAGCACTAAAACAGAAATGTTTTTGGATTTTTGATTTAAAGAACAAATGAAGAACAAGTAAATAAAAGAGTGCTACAATAATTGCAGCAAATAGCCCAATCCTTTTAAGATCAAAGGACGGGCCGGTTGTGTTACTTATGAAGATTAAAACATTCTCGAGGACTGATGTAGCCCAACCCAACGACATCACCATGTCAAGCATGCCAACAAATGCCAAGTCACCATGGACGTCAAAGGTGAACTCCATCCTCTTCGAGATCTCATTTCCTACCCTTTGGAATGGTATGCTACTTGAGCATCCGCCCATTTGCATTGCTAGGATTGACACGATGGATACGAAGCCGATGGGAGGTGCCGAGGAAGCCCAAGAGTTGATTTCATCCAAGGCGTACGCGTGGATGAGGAGAAGGAAGCGCCATGAACAAGGAGAGGAAGAAGGAGGCGAAATCAGGCAGGCCGGCCTCCAGCCCGGCCTAGGCCGGCCCCCAGGCCGGCACCCCACCAGAGCCGGCCGGCCTCCCAGCCGGCCTAGGCCGGCCCCCAGGCCGGCACCCAACCAGAGCCGGCCGGCCTCCCAGCCGGCCCAGGCCGGCCCCCAGGCCGGCACCCCTCCAGACGACGCCGGCCTCCAGGCCGGCCCAGGCCGGCCACAAGGCCGGGCCCCCTACAGACGCCACCGGCCTCCAGGCCGGCCCAGGCCGGCCCCCAGGCCGGACCCCCACCTTTCAGCTCCTTTTGTACTAAGACTATAAATAGCTTTCCCCCTTTTCCATTTGAGGTAGAGAAGAATGAACTAGAGTTGAGCGTTGCTCCTTCCCGTGATGGGTTCCTCCGAGGAGGATGATGAATCTCTTGTTGTAGCTACTCTTTCACTTAGGTGTCTCTAGTAGTGCAAACCAATCTTTCACTACGGTGATTCTATTGGATCGGTGGACCGGCCGGTAAGAGAAATCGGTTTCATTAAGCGTGTTGTTGACTTGGGTTTTGGGATCCGGAGGCTGCTCCGTTGGGGGTTTGTTGCCGGGTGATTCTCCCTTGTAGGCTTCGCGAGTTATCCTCACGATTTGCCCTTTTTCCCCGTTTCTCCTCCGTGTTCATCGTGTTCTTCGTGTTCATCCACTTTTCCCCCTCAAATCCGTGAAGATCGGGCCAACCCCCTACAACATATGGTATCAGAGCAAGGGTTGCCACGGATTTGCCTTTGTTTCCACCCCCATATCCACAAAATTTTCTTTGATTTTGCTAATTTCGAAAATTTCCACCAAAAATAGCCCCAAATTGCTTTTGGTTCGATCTGAGATTCTTGTGAGTTTTGGTAGGTTTTGATCCGTGGATCCATTGCTATACTTGTTGATCTACCTTCCTTTGCGTTCCCATGGCCAAATTCCTTTGATTTCCCCTCCGATTTGGTGTTTTTCGGGCCGTTTTCCGCCCAAAATCGCCCATTTTCGCGTCCCGGAGGGTAGTGTCGGCCGGCCTCTAGCCCGGCCTAGGCTGGCCTCTAGGCCGGACCCCCGGCAGAAGCCGCCAGCCTCCAGCCCGGCCTAGGCCGGCCCCCAGGCCGGTTCCCCTGCTGAAATTTTGTTTTGGCCATAACTTTTCACTCCGGACTCCGTTTTTGGTGATTTTCGTCTCTAATCGAAGCTACGGACAAGCTCTACATCACCACGGCGGTTGATCCATCATCTATTGCCACCATATTTCGTGAGCAAGGAAGGGACATTCCACTCCACCGGGTGAAGATCGTCGACGAAAGGTATAACATCCCCGAACCTTCTCCCACCTTGCATCACTTGTTAGCCAAGCCATTTGTGCTTATCTTACCTATTGAGACTAGCTCATCTATGATTGCTTGGACTTTGCACACTTGATACCTCGTAGTGTTCCGAGCAAACCTTGTATGCGCTAGTTGATATAGTTCTTGTTGGCAAGCAAGTAAGAGGCAAAAGAGAAAAGAGAGTAAGAGGCCAAAAGAGAGCATATAAAAGAATCAAAAAGAGAAAAGAAAAGAAAGAGCCTCAATGCCATATCTCTTGTAGGTCGCGCAAGCTCGATGAAAAATTCATAGGTGTGGTATCTTTGTGCAAATCTTGTAGCCCACCAATAATTGCAATCGAGTTGGTTTCTCTTTTACTTGTGCACCTTGAGCTTTAGTCTTCGCTAGGTCCATCACTAGCTCATTTTTGGTTGCACAAGTCCCACTTATCAAAGCGTGTGTTTCTATGTGCTTCACTCCTATCTTTTGAGATCGACTTGTATTTTCTTTGTGGTCATCGTGGTTCTCTACTTGCCCTTACAATATCTTGGTTTCCGGTTGTTCCATTTGCTTTCCACAATTCATACCTATCCACACATAAGCCGTGTGTGTTTTTGGAGTTGCGTTTGGATCTTTGAAATTCAAGTCACCCGCATTCTTGTGTATCGGTTTCTCTTGGCATGGTCCACTAGTTCCAATACTATCTACTAGGTGAGGTTGGTTTCTTAGTTCCTTTCACCTCCACATATATATACACTTGTCTTGTGATTGACCATGTCTAGTGAGAGCGGAGCATCCTATGGAGGCCATGATGATGAGAACATGATGAGCGACAGCGACTTCGGCGCGCCAAGCATGGATGACATCATGAGCGACAACAACTACGGCGCCCCAAGCATGGATGATATGGTGGACCTCGACATCGACGACACCTCCACGAGCATGGACTACATGGCGGAGAACCACCACTACTACGACTACGATGCCGCAACCGTCCACGACATGGAGAGCTACACCGACTTCGAGCCCACAAGCGTCAACGCCATGGTGGACCGCTACAACGACTACAACTCCAATGATGTGGCGGGACCCTACATGGACTACGACTCCTCAAGGCACGTCAAGGATCTGCCACGCGCTACACATCATGTGGACGACGACACCGACGATGAGTACCCACCTCGGCGATCCTCAAGACCAAGAACTCAAGAGCGCCACCGCCGTCAAGAACCTACAAGCTCAAGGTGACGGAGCTCAAGGCATCTTCGCCTAGAGGAGAAGGAGACACGCCCTCCTCCTCGACGTCAAGCTACTTCGCCCTCAAGACGGCGGCCAACGCAAAGTGCCTATGCACATGAGTCTTCGTCAAGGAACACCAAGGATCTTCATCGGCGTACGTCTACTCATGATCATCATCGACGCCACTATGAGGACTCAAGCTACTCAAGGCCAACACAAAGTGCCTATGCACATGAGTCTTCATCAAGGAACACCAAGGATCTTCATCGGCGTACGTCTACTCATGATCATCATCGACGCCACTATGAGGACTCAAGCTACTCAAGGCCACGCCATCACGCATCTACATCAACTTCCAAGATGGCGGCAAGTACACATCATATGGAGTCTCCTCCGCGTGCCACAACCAAAAGGGCTTCCAAGCATAGATCAAGCTACACGAAGAAATGGGACGAACTCAAGGCCAACCTCGCCGAGTGGAAGACCAAGCGCGACACCGAAAATGCCAACTTCGAGCAAGCCAAGCTCAAGGCCGACGCCGATTGCGACAAGCTCCTGGCCGACCTCAAGACCTTCCGCGAGGAGTTCGTTGCCGGGTTATCCAAGTTCTTCAAGCCCTCACATGACTCTTCACCGAGCTTATTGTCGACTCCACTACAAGATGGTGACCATGAAGACAGCGAGAAGACGGTCGAGCATGGGATTTTCCCTTCGACCAAGGAGGCGAGCATGGAGGATGCTTCCACTATGGATGTCGAGTCAAGTGGAGATGCCGAGAATGGGATGTTCCCTTCGGCAAAGGAGTCGAGTGATGATGCCCACCCTACGGCATTCACCTTTGGAGGCGAAAAGGTTGAGGAGGTTGAGCATGGGAGTTTCCCTTCAACCAAGGTGGCGATTGGAGTTGAGCATACCGAGCCTATCCCTATGTGCTTGAATGATGAGATGGTACCAATCCCATGTGACAATGAGAGCCACCTAGCCCACTTGAGTGAGAGTGCAAGTGAGTTGAGTGCCTCCACCATATGCGAGATTGAGTGCTTACATTTTGAGGGAATGAGGGATACACCACTTGAGTTGGGAGAGGTAGTTGATAGGTCAAGTGAGGACATTTCGATTTCTAACAACTTACCCTCTACCTCTAGTGTTTTCTCTCATGTTCTACTAGGTTCCATGGATGATGAGACGCCAAGCTTCGCCATGATGGTGCCTCTTATGGAGAAGATGTACATGGAGGATGAAGACGATGCCACCCCATGCTTACATGAAGATGTACAAGTCGGCTACATGGACGCCGCTACCTCTACCACAACACCTACTTCTCTTGAGCGGGACTACAAAGGTACGCATATGGGTGTTGATGATGCCATGATCCCACTAGTGGACATGATGACTTGTGATTGCTTGCATGATGTGGATGTTTCTTTCAATGTCACCTATGATTCTGTCATATTCCCATGTGATACCTTGTTCCAAACCAACGTTGATCATGTGGAATTTCCTATGTGTGATGATCTTGCCACATGCATGCCTTGCTATGAATCTTTCCAATTTTCTCCCATTGTTGCATGCAATATGTCGAACAATTTCTCTTTCCTATGTGTTGCTTGCAATGATGATAAAATGGTTGATAATGAGTTTGCCCCCATAGCATTCTCAATTTTTGGAGATGGTTCCTTTTGCTATGTTGAGAATTTTCCATCCTTCATTTTGCATGTTGACCATCCGCATACTTCACACTTCCATTTTGAACGTGGTGTGTTTGGTGATGTGCAAATGAAGAGACGCATCATGATGGATGATGCATTCATGTACCATGCACACAATTTCTTTTTATGGAATTTCGTGTGTAATGGCTCATGCTTCATAATGTCAACTTCAACTGAACATGAGTTGACAAAAAGAGCTCTTGAGAGCACTTACCATGAGAGTTGTGCCTCCGACCAACCTCTATTTCCTTTTCCATGTTTTGCATCGAACAAATTGAACAATTGCTCTTTCCTTTGGTTCGCGTGCAAACATGTGAGTGCTTTGGTTTTCCTTTGTGACATTCATGCTCCCTTGATCTTCCTTGCAGATGATTTATGTGTTTCCGCAAACTTGATGAGCAATTTCTCTTTCCTTATGTTTGTTGGTCACCATAATGATATTTTGAGCATGTCTTGTCATGAGGCCTTGGGATGTTATCTTCTTGGTGTTGCAACAAAATTGATGAACACTTGCTCTTCTCTTTGCTTTGGTTGCACCCATGATGGCGATGATAAGAGCCTCTCTCACCTTGTGTGGTTCACAAACCTCTCTTTCCGATGCTTTCAATGCAATGAACATCATATGGTTCAACATGAGATAGCTATCTTAGCCTTCTCTAATTTTCTTGGAGATTTTGTGTTCCCACATTTTGAGGATGTTTGGATGAGTTGCTTGCACATTGACCTTGCATTTGTATTCCATCCATATATTTGTGTTGTGCTAATGGTGTTATGAACAAATTGGGACATGTCATCAATGATGTGCTCCTCTATCATGCACGCACATGTTTTGCTTGGTCTTTGGTGCGTATAGGTATCAATGGCGGCATGGTGACTTCCACTTCAACGTCAAGCCATCTATCTCCTTCACATGATGAGGACGTGCTAGCGTCGAGGACGACGCTTTTCGAAGGAGGGGGAGATGATGTAGCCCAACCCAACGACATCACCATGTCAAGCATGCCAACAAATGCCAAGTCACCATGGACGTCAAAGGTGAACTCCATCCTCTTCGAGATCTCATTTCCTACCCTTTGGAATGGTATGCTACTTGAGCATCCGCCCATTTGCATTGCTAGGATTGACACGATGGATACGAAGCCGATGGGAGGTGCCGAGGAAGCCCAAGAGTTGATTTCATCCAAGGCGTACGCGTGGATGAGGAGAAGGAAGCGCCATGAACAAGGAGAGGAAGAAGGAGGCGAAATCAGGCAGGTCGGCCCCCAGGCCGGCACCCCACCAGAGCCGGCCGGCCTCCCAGCCGGCCTAGGCCGGCCCCCAGGCCGGCACCCAACCAGAGCCGGCCGGCCTCCCAGCCGGCCCAGGCCGGCCCCCAGGCCGGCACCCCTCCAGACGACGCCGGCCTCCAGGCCGGCCCAGGCCGGCCACAAGGCCGGGCCCCCTACAGACGCCACCGGCCTCCAGGCCGGACCCCCACCTTTCAGCTCCTTTTGTACTAAGACTATAAATAGCTTTCCCCCTTTTCCATTTGAGGTAGAGAAGAATGAACTAGAGTTGAGCGTTGCTCCTTCCCGTGATGGGTTCCTCCGAGGAGGATGATGAATCTCTTGTTGTAGCTACTCTTTCACTTAGGTGTCTCTAGTAGTGCAAACCAATCTTTCACTGCGGTGATTCTATTGGATCGGTGGACCGGCCGGTAAGAGAAATCAGTTTCATTAAGCGTGTTGTTGACTTGGGTTTTGGGATCCGGAGGCTGCTCCGTTGGGGGTTTGTTGCCGGGTGATTCTCCCTTGTAGGCTTCGCGAGTTATCCTCACGATTTGCCCTTTTTCCCCGTTTCTCCTCCGTGTTCATCGTGTTCTTCGTGTTCATCCACTTTTCCCCCTCAAATCCGTGAAGATCGGGCCAACCCCCTACAACAAGGACACATGGGAGTTTCTGCCTAGCCAGTTTCATTGCACGCCGGTGATTAACCTTCAATGTTTTGATAAAGTGCTGTGTGGGTGGACCTATGCTAATGCACCGCCATTACTTAGACAAATACATACTTGTGATTAAACCCGTTGCAAGCATCGGCAACTACAAGAAAGTAATTAAGATAAAAACCTAACCACAGCCTTAAACTCCGAGACCCTACGCTCCCTAGTGCACTAGTTCACAAATTGAGGTTTAGATTTCTGTCACTCCTGCAACCCTACCATAAGCAAACTAAATACACTATGCATTCCCCTAGGCCCTTTGAAAGGTGAAGTATCATGTAGTCGACGTTCACACGATACCACTAGAGGAATAACACCACAACATAAATCAAACCATTAAATATTACTCAACATTATGTAATTACTAGCAACTAGGCTTTCCCCATGTCCTCAAGAACCAAACGAACTACTCACAAGACATCATATAGATCATGATCAGAGATGATATGAATAAGGGTAACAATCTGATCGTAAAGATAATTCACCGATAAAACTCTCAAGCATCAACTACAAGTGGTAATCAATACCCGGGATACGATTCCAATGAACTAATAACAAAACAATGACGATTGCTACAACGAGATGAGATGGGACGGTGGCGGTGCTGATGGTGCTGATGATGGAGATGGTGTTGATGATGATCCCGATGATGCTTGGCGTGATGGCGATGACAATGGCGGCGTTTCCCCCCTCCGGGAGGGAAATTCCCCGGAAGATTTCTCCCTGTCGGAGCTCTTCTTCTCTCTGTCTGGTTTCCGCCTCGTGGAGGTGGCGGAAAAATTCTTCTTTGATGCCCCCGACATTTTTAGGTCAAGGGTCAATAATACGCCGAAGGGGAGCCGGAGAGGGGCCAGGGGCGGGCCCCTGCCGTGGCCAAGGGTGGGCCCGCGGGTGCAGGCCGCCCCTGCCCCTGGTTGCTCGCCTCTTCGCCCCCTTCTGGCTCCGTGACTGATTTCCCGAAATATTACGCTCTGAATTTTCCTGGAATTTTTGGGGCTTCCGAAGTCAGGTGTCTTGACAGGTACTTTTCCAGCTGATTCCAGGCTCCGGCGGATGCATCTCCAATAATTGCCAAACATGCAAAATGGGATAAAATAACATAAGTATTGCATCATAATATGAAATATATCAATGAATAAAGATAAATTATGATGTAAAATAGTGATGCAAAATGGACGTATCAACTCCCCCAAGCTTAGACTCCGCTTGTCCCCAAGCGAAAACTGAACTCGGTAAACATGACCACAGGTTTATAGAGTGAAGTGTCGATAAATAAAGAATACGAACATGAAGCATCAGTATTTACTCATCAAACACAAGTATATCTTAAACAACAACCTTCCTCTCATAAAGCCTCTCGAAGACAAGTAATGTAACTACAACATGTTAAGGTGAAAGAAGACAGAAACTTATTAAGCAAAGACAAAACGAGACTCCGCTTAAGAAACAATTATACTTATCAGCCCATATTTCAAGAAAGATTCATTTAAATGCTTCAACCATCCGGTCATCTTCCCACGAGTTGCAAATCGTCAAAGCTATATCCTTATAAAAGAGTTAGAACTGACATAAGAAAATTGAATAACTATCATGAGACATAAAAGACATAATGTAGATATCAAGCTTGCTTAACATCAAAATTCAACACTGTGGGTTTGCTTGTAGAAGGTAGAGAAAGTGGGTGAATTGACTCAACAATTAGTAAAAAAGAGGCCCTTCGCAGAGGGAAGCAGGGATTAGTCATGTGCTAGAGCTTTTTGGTTTTTAAAACAGAAGTAAAATGATTTTGAGGTATGCATGCTTTTGTCAACGACTTCACAACAGAGAAACTATCTAGTCCCTCATGACAAGCAAGGTTTTTAGACTTGTGAGAGCAGCTGGTTCTTAGAAGAGCGAGTACGCTCTTCTTTCTCCTTGGTTTCACCACTGTCCAATGTTTGGGCTGATTTCTCAGATTTGCATTGTGCGGAGGAGAATTGTGAGTTATATTTATATTTTTGCTTAAGCTGCTCTCGGGTTGATTCAAGTGAAGACGTAATCCATCGACACCGGGTGAAAAAAGGGGGAAATGACCTTGCTCGTCACAAGTTATACCTAGCTCTCCACTGCTCCCTCATGAGCTTAAAAACAGAGGCACAAAAAGGAGTATTTTGAATTTTTAAAGGTAGCACATGACAAATTTACTTGGAATGGTAGGAAATACCATGCATAGGTAGATATGGTGGACTCGGCTAGCAAGAAAGCTGGCAAGAAACTCAGCTCCAAGAGTGGGAATACAAAAGAGTTGATCCTCTCAGAAGCTCATGAGTCGCCCATCTCTATTCATCCGGGTAGCACCAAAATGTACCAAGATCTCCGCCGTCAATTCTGGTGGTCTTGCATGAAGCGCGAGATCGCCGAGTATGTTGCTGAATGCGACGTCTGTCGCCGGGTGAAAGTTGAACATCAACGGCCAGCGGGTACTCTTTGCCCCATAGCCATTCCCGAATGGAAATTGGATGAAATTGGTATGGATTTCATTACCGGCTTCCCGAGGTCACAAAAGGGTGATAATGCCATTTGGGTAGTCATTGATCGTCTATCCAAGGTCGCCCATTTCCTTCCCGTTCGTGAGGATATAACTGCTAAGCAACTAGCTGAGTTGTACCTTGCACGGATTGTTCCTCTCCATGGAATTCCTCTGAGCATTATATCGGACCGTGGAAGTCTATTTGTATCCAAATTCTGGCAGAGTTTCCAAAGTGCTATGGGAACCCGTCTGAACCTCAGCACGGCTTACCACCCTCAAACTGATGGCCAAACTGAAAGGGTGAACCAAGTTCTTGAGGACATGCTTCGGGCATGTGTTATTTCCTTCGGTAAGGGTTGGGAAAAGTACCTCCCTCTCGCCGAGTTCTCCTACAACAACAGTTATCAAGCTAGTCTCCAAATGGCTCCATTTGAGGTTCTCTATGGACGGAAATGTCGGACTCCTCTAAATTGGTCTGAAACCGGAGAAAGGTCACTCTTCGGTCCCGATGTGATCAAAGAGGCTGAAGAAAAGGTCCGTATCATCCGGGAGAATCTCAAGATTGCTCAGTCCAGGCAAAAGAGCTACTATGATAAACACCATCAGGAGGTTCACTATGAAATTGGTGACAAGGCCTATCTTCGAGTCTCTCCCCTCCGTGGCGTTCATCGCTTCGGGATCAAGGGCAAATTGGCACCTCGCTATATTGGTCCTTTCACCGTCATAGCCAAG
The DNA here is from genome assembly GCA_012064385.1 of Puccinellia tenuiflora. NCBI lineage: Eukaryota > Viridiplantae > Streptophyta > Magnoliopsida > Poales > Poaceae > Puccinellia > Puccinellia tenuiflora. Next base: position 197,603 of record QRDG01000063.1, on the reverse strand, counting down.
CGAGGAGATCTCTCCTATCAACTCGAGCTACCCTCAAACTTCCCGGATGTGCATGATGTGTTCCATGTCTCCCAACTCCGTCGTTGCTTCAAAGATCCTATTCGTGGGGTTGATCATGAGGTGTTGGACATCCAGGAGGATTTGACTTACCGTGAGCATCCTATCCGCATTTTGGATGAAGCGGAAAGGAAGACCCGCAACAAGACCATCAAGTTCCTAAAAATTCAATGGTCTAACCATTCCTAAGCTTGGTGTCTGTAATGCCCGGGGTTTTCCCCCAAATTAGATTTTTGCTTGTTTTTGTTTTTGCATCATCATGACATCAGCATCATCGCATCGCATGTTTTTGGCAACAAAAATTATTTTTAATAAACCCTATTTTATTTTTCTAAAATTGCCGGAAAAGTTTTACCGAGACAGTCGCCTCCGTTTTCGAAAATTAATTCGCCAAATTAAATTTTGCAAAAGAAAATAAATGTTTTTGAGTTAGAGAGAGAGCAGCCCAGCTAGCTAGGCCCAAAAGCCCAGCAAAGCAAACCCTAGCCTCAAAACCCTAATCCTGCCCCTGGCACTTTTTCTTTCCCACCCCCTGCGTTTCTGCAGCCACCCTCCTCTTCTTTTCTGTTTTTGCGAAGGGGTCCTCCCACCCCATTTTCTTTCCCTTTTTTCCCCTTCCTTCTTTCTCTCTCCTTCTCTTTTTCTTTCTTCCTTTCTTTTTTCCCCTTTCCTCACCCGCAGCTTCCTCTCTCCTTCCTCCCACACCGTGCGTGCTCCTCCAACCCGTGGCCGACGTCCTCTCCTCCCGTCCGGTCGCCGTCCCCCACCAGCTCCGGCCGCCGCCTGCCCGGCGTCGACCTCCCTCCTCTTCCCCATCCCGCGGCCCTCTCCCTCTTTTCGACCCCGCCCCACATCTGGCCGCCTCGCCGGCTGGCCCCTCTCCATCTCCCCTCGTGCGCGCCGTGGCCCGCACCCGCGTCCTCGCCGCCGGCCATCTCTCCTCCTGCTCCCGGCCGTCGTCGACCGCGTCCTCCTCGCGTCCCTCTCCCGGCCCCAAGCTCCTCCCCTCCGGCTCCTCCCCGTGGCCGAGCTCCTCCGCCTGACGCGCCGCCCGTGCGCCTTGACCCTCCCTCCGCTGCCGTCCTCCACCCTGGAGCCGCCCTCGTTGCACCCTTGCTGCCCCGCCTCCTTTGCTTCAGTACCGGCCCGAGCTTGCCTCCGTTGCCGTGCGCCGTTTCTGTCCTCCGTGTGCATCCCGACGCGTCTCCGTGTCGTGTCCGTCTCCGGTGTGTTCTCCGTGTTGTCCCCGTTTCCGGTTGCCGTTTCCGTGTGTGCCCGATGCCCGCCTCTTTCCCGACGTCTCCAGCTCCCGCTCGTGTGCCCGTCTCCGTTGCCGTCTCCCGACCGTGGATGTCTCCGTGTTTCTGTTTCCCGACGGGAAGTTTCCCGGTCGTTCCCCCGTTTCCTTCCCGACGCCGGTTCTCCGTTGTTCCCCGACGCGTTCCCCGTTCCCGTTTCCGTTCCCGTCGTGAAGCTTCCCCGATGACGCCGCCAAGATCTCCGACATCCCGATGCCGTGAACCACGACGACCGTGAACGACGATACGACAAGTTCTTCCCCGACCGGAACCCGCCGAGTTCTCCGATGCCGTGAACCCCGAAGGCCGAGTACCCCGACTCCGGACCCCGACGACCCCGAAGACCGGAACGCCAAGATCTGCTACCACAACGACCCGAGTACGACTACTCCCACGACGTCGACTACCTCGACTACTCCGACTCCGGATGGGACGACTACTTCGGCTACGTCGACTACTTCGACTACGACCCGAAGACGACGGCTTCCAATCCGAAGTTCCTCGTTTCCGATGTGCGACCCCAACCCTAAACCCCTACATGCCATATATATATGCGATATCTTATAAAATCATGCATCATTAATTAACATCGCACCTTTATCCATTTAGTAGTAAATCAACTAATTATGGGATTTGTCCGATGCATCTATATTATGCACCGATCCCCATTTAAAATGCTTTGCCATGTGTTAGGGAATAAAATTGGATCGCATTTAATTTGTCATGCATCATGTCATCAACATGCCGCTTCTTTTGCCATAGAAGTAAAATGCATCTTTTGCCTTCCAGTGTTCGTTGCTTCTTCGGGAATAGGCCGTTGAGTTGACGTGAGCAACGACAGGTTCTACTACCTCTACCGGATTGCAGGCAAGTGATACTCCCTTGCTATCTTTGCTTGTTTTCTGTCTCTTACACCTCCTATCTTTTGTTCCTTGCTAGCCTTATGTCACGATGCTTGTGTCTCGATCCTATATGCATGTTTCCCTTGCAGCCATGATATGCCACCACCCCCACATCCTATTAACCTGTTTGTTTACTTTGTTAGCCTTGCGAGTCGTAGTGCATGCTTAGGTGCTTTGCTTGAGTCTTGTTGTCTCTTTGTCTAGTCTTGTTCTTAACATGGTAGTTAGGCTCAACTTAAATGGTAATCTTTAATTTCTGTTGCGATGGGAATAACTTAATAAAGATAAGGCACCGGCGGAAGGCCAATCGTGGTGATTTGTTCTGCTAGTGTCGCCTAGGACCCGAGTTATTTTCCGCTGATCCAAGATTGAGCGCACTAACCACATGTGGGAGTTCTATGGGCCTCCCCGCAATCTATTACCGGATCCTCAAACCTGTCCAGGTGCCACAAGTAGTTCGGGTGTTTCTACGGTTACAAGCGCAGATGATATGGTAAGATGGATACGTGGTTACTTACGGTAGGGCTTGCGGTATGATGCGAAGTGACCAACTCATGGTAGTTTGTGTCACCTAGCCGTAGTCGCAAACGGTTAGGCCCACCTCGAAGCTTCGGCCGGACTCTCAAGGTGGATCAGTCCTAGCTAGGTGGCTCCCTGGACTTGTTTGTAGAGAAGGGAAGTATTGCGTCGAAACCTCCACCGGTACACCTCTAAGCGAGAGTTTCGATGCGTGTGGGTTCATTGGTGCATCCCTGCAGGGTGAAATCTTTTCGAAAAGCCGTGTCCGCGGTTATGGACGACTTGGTGAAATGCGCTGGCTAAAAAGATCATAGACAACTTACACCTATTAATTATAATTTGATTAGTAAGATAGATTACTTGAATAATAACTCATAAAACTTGTCCACCGTGTGAGTGCCCGGACTTCTTCCTCGTGGGCCGAGGATACGAGGGAGTCGTTTTAGGGCGGGTTTGTTTGGTGTGTAGTATAGTTGGTTCCTTATGCGCTCCCTTACCTTGTCTCTAATAGACGGAAGTTGTAGTGTGTCTCTATAAGTTGATAGTGCTCCTTGCCGCCTCAATCGCTAACCCTCTTTCCCCGGAATTCCAGCTTTGATATCTTGTGAGTATTACTTGCCAGTACTGTTTATAGTACTGACCCCTTCGGGGCTGCTATTCCAATGCAGCCAACAGGTTTGAAGTCTGACGACGTTAGCTTGGGAATCCCTCCGGCTAGGCTTGGCCTGGGCAGGGATATGGTGCCTTCGTTTATCTTCAGGACTCTTAGTCCAATTTGTTTCTTGTCCGTAGCCGGACGCTACCCGCTTCCGTTGTTATTTTGGATCTTTGTATTGTATCTTTGCTCTTGACTCGGTGAGTCGTTGTTGTATATATGTTCTTTTGTGGGTTTCATCGATAACTGTTGTAATGTTATCACAATTCCACCCGCATAACGTGTGTGTTGCGACGTGCACGTTATGCCTGGTGGGCGTCCTTTAGGATCGTTATTATGCGGATTTGGCTGAAATGCTCAAGTCTGCATAGTACCGATCTTGGGGCGTTACAAAGTGGTATCAGAGCTTTGGTTCTTCGATACCCTGCGGGTCCAGTCTGCCTGTAGGATGCCCTAGCTAATGGTCGTTGTTTGTAGAGTGTCCAAACTATTTTACTAAAAGTTATTTGAAAATATCTCATTAGGACTCTTGTTGATTCCTTACCTCTATTCTATTCCTCTCTTACCTTTGTGTGATTTAAATCTTCTCTCTTACCTATCTTCCGAGTTATAGCATCTTCGTGGGTGGACGATCTCTTGCTTTTGACCTAATAGGTTCGATCTTCGGAAGGATCTCGACAGATGATCATCGTCATCGACGTGAGCAAGAACCTCTTGTTAGTGGTGTCGAGAAGATCTACATGGTGCGGGAAGATTCGATAGTTTACCTTGCTCTTCTTCTCCCTTACGGTAGTGTGGATCTCGGGGCGAGATCCCTTGTTAGTGGTGTCGGTTGTAATGCCCGGGGTTTTCCCCCAAATTAGATTTTTGCTTGTTTTTGTTTTTGCATCATCATGACATCAGCATCATCGCATCGCATGTTTTTGGCAACAAAAATTATTTTTAATAAACCCTATTTTATTTTTCTAAAATTGCCGGAAAAGTTTTACCGAGACAGTCGCCTCCGTTTTCGAAAATTAATTCGCCAAATTAAATTTTGCAAAAGAAAATAAATGTTTTTGAGTTAGAGAGAGAGCAGCCCAGCTAGCTAGGCCCAAAAGCCCAGCAAAGCAAACCCTAGCCTCAAAACCCTAATCCTGCCCCTGGCACTTTTTCTTTCCCACCCCCTGCGTTTCTGCAGCCACCCTCCTCTTCTTTTCTGTTTTTGCGAAGGGGTCCTCCCACCCCATTTTCTTTCCCTTTTTTCCCCTTCCTTCTTTCTCTCTCCTTCTCTTTTTCTTTCTTCCTTTCTTTTTTTCCCCTTTCCTCACCCGCAGCTTCCTCTCTCCTTCCTCCCACACCGTGCGTGCTCCTCCAGCCCGTGGCCGACGTCCTCTCCTCCCGTCCGGTCGCCGTCCCCCACCAGCTCCGGCCGCCGCCTGCCCGGCGTCGACCTCCCTCCTCTTCCCCATCCCGCGGCCCTCTCCCTCTTTTCGACCCCGCCCCACATCTGGCCGCCTCGCCGGCTGGCCCCTCTCCATCTCCCCTCGTGCGCGCTGTGGCCCGCGCCCGCGTCCTCGCCGCCGGCCATCTCTCCTCCTGCTCCCGGCCGTCGTCGACCGCGTCCTCCTCGCGTCCCTCTCCCGGCCCTAAGCTCCTCCCCTCCGGCTCCTCCCCGTGGCCGAGCTCCTCTGCCTGACGCGCCGCCCGTGCGCCTTGACCCTCCCTCCGCTGCCGTCCTCCACCCTGGAGCCGCCCTCGTTGCACCCTTGCTGCCCCGCCTCCTTTGCTTCAGTACCGGCCCGAGCTTGCCTCAGTTGCCGTGCGCCGTTTCTGTCCTCCGTGTGCATCTCTACGCGTCTCCGTGTCATGTCCGTCTCCGGTGTGTTCTCTGTGTTGTCCCCGTTTCCGATTGCCGTTTCCGTGTGTGCCCGATGCCCGCCTCTTTCCCGACGTCTCCAGCTCCCGCTCGTGTGCCCGTCTCCGTTGCCGTCTCCCGACCGTGGATGTCTCCGTGTTTCTGTTTCCCGACGGGAAGTTTCCCGGTCGTTCCCCCGTTTCCTTCCCGACGCCGGTTCTCCGTTGTTCCCCGACGCGTTCCCCGTTCCCGTTTCCGTTCCCGTCGTGAAGCTTCCCCGATGACGCCGCCAAGATCTCCAACATCCCGATGCCGTGAACCACGACGACCGTGAACGACGATACGACAAGTTCTTCCCCGACCGGAACCCGCCGAGTTCTCCGATGCCGTGAACCCCGAAGGCCGAGTACCCCGACTCCGGACCCCGACGACCCCGAAGACCGGAACGCCAAGATCTGCTACCACGACAACCCGAGTACGACTACTCCCACGACGTCGACTACCTCGACTACTCCGACTCCGGATGGGACGACTACTTCGGCTACGTCGACTACTTCGACTACGACCTGAAGACGACGGCTTCCAATCCGAAGTTCCTCGTTTCCGATGTGCGACCCCAACCCTAAACCCCTACATGCCATATATATATGCGATATCTTATAAAATCATGCATCATTAATTAACATCGCACCTTTATCCATTTAGTAGTAAATCAACTAATTATGGGATTTGTCCGATGCATCTATATTATGCACCGATCCCCATTTAAAATGCTTTGCCATGTGTTAGGGAATAAAATTGGATCGCATTTAATTTGTCATGCATCATGTCATCAACATGCCGCTTCTTTTGCCATAGAAGTAAAATGCATCTTTTGCCTTCCAGTGTTCGTTGCTTCTTCGGGAATAGGCCGTTGAGTTGACGTGAGCAACGACAGGTTCTACTACCTCTACCAGATTGCAGGCAAGTGATACTCCCTTGCTATCTTTGCTTGTTTTCTGTCTCTTACACCTCCTATCTTTTGTTCCTTGCTAGCCTTATGTCACGATGCTTGTGTCTCGATCCTATATGCATGTTTCCCTTGCAGCCATGATATGCCACCACCCCCACATCCTATTAACCTGTTTGTTTACTTTGTTAGCCTTGCGAGTCGTAGTGCATGCTTAGGTGCTTTGCTTGAGTCTTGTTGTCTCTTTGTCTAGTCTTGTTCTTAACATGGTAGTTAGGCTCAACTTAAATGGTAATCTTTAATTTCTGTTGCGATGGGAATAACTTAATAAAGATAAGGCACCGGCGGAAGGCCAATCGTGGTGATTTGTTCTGCTAGTGTCGCCTAGGACCCGAGTTCTTTTCCGCTGATCCAAGATTGAGCGCACTAACCACATGTGGGAGTTCTATGGGCCTCCCCGCAATCTATTACCGGATCCTCAAACCTGTCCAGGTGCCACAAGTAGTTCGGGTGTTTCTACGGTTACAAGCGCAGATGATATGGTAAGATGGATACGTGGTTACTTACGGTAGGGCTTGCAGTATGATGCGAAGTGACCAACTCATGGTAGTTTGTGTCACCTAGCCATAGTCGCAAACGGTTAGGCCCACCTCGAAGCTTCGGCCGGACTCTCAAGGTGGATCAGTCCTAGCTAGGTGGCTCCCTGGACTTGTTTGTAGAGAAGGGAAGTATTGCGTCGAAACCTCCACCGGTACACCTCTAAGCGAGAGTTTCGATGCGTGTGGGTTCATTGGTGCATCCCTGCAGGGTGAAATCTTTTCGAAAAGCCGTGTCCGCGGTTATGGACGACTTGGTGAAATGCGCTGGCTAAAAAGATCATAGACAACTTACACCTATTAATTATAATTTGATTAGTAAGATAGATTACTTGAATAATAACTCATAAAACTTGTCCACCGTGTGAGTGCCCGGACTTCTTCCTCGTGGGCCGAGGATACGAGGGAGTCGTTTTAGGGCGGGTTTGTTTGGTGTGTAGTATAGTTGGTTCCTTATGCGCTCCCTTACCTTGTCTCTAATAGACGGAAGTTGTAGTGTGTCTCTATAAGTTGATAGTGCTCCTTGCCGCCTCAATCGCTAACCCTCTTTCCCCGGAATTCCAGCTTTGATATCTTGTGAGTATTACTTGCCAGTACTGTTTATAGTACTGACCCCTTCGGGGCTGCTATTCCAATGCAGCCAACAGGTTTGAAGTCTGACGACGTTAGCTTGGGAATCCCTCCGGCTAGGCTTGGCCTGGGCAGGGATATGGTGCCTTCGTTTATCTTCAGGACTCTTAGTCCAATTTGTTTCTTGTCCGTAGCCGGACGCTACCCGCTTCCGTTGTTATTTTGGATCTTTGTATTGTATCTTTGCTCTTGACTCGGTGAGTCGTTGTTGTATATATGTTCTTTTGTGGGTTTCATCGAGAACTGTTGTAATGTTATCACAATTCCACCCGCATAACGTGTGTGTTGCGACATGCACGTTATGCCTGGTGGGCGTCCTTTAGGATCGTTATTATGCGGATTTGGCTGAAATGCTCAAGTCTGCATAGTACCGATCTTGGGGCGTTACAGTGTCGAAGCTTAGGTTCTCGGGGTTTGGGTTCTTACCGTCCAGAGTTGTCTCTAGTCAGTTATTTTTCCGTTTGCTATCGCCGCGATGACGTGATGTCACCCGTGGTTGACTGAATCTGTTTTGTGCTAGTGCTACCTTATTTCTCCATATCTGCAAGGACTCAATTGATTTTTCCTAATTGTTCGGAGTTGATTACTAACTATGTCCTTGTTCCAAATCTTCAGAATGGCTCCTACCCGTCGTGGTAACCCCGGTGATCCTGATGCACCGCCGCCACCCTTAATGGCGGAAGTCCTGATGGCCATCGAGGAGAACCGGCTGCGAAATGAGTGTCTGCTCAAGCAGCTGGTGCAGCAAGGGGCCAGGAGGAACAACGACTGCAACACTCTCACCGAGTTCTTGCGGTCCCAACCTCCCACTTTCTCTGAAGCCAAGGAGCCACTTGATGCTGATGATTGGCTCCGGTCCCTCGAGCGCAAGTTTGCCGCTCTGCTCGTTCCAGTGGCGGAACAAGTCAACTTCGCCACCTACGTGCTGAATGGAGCCGCCGGCTCCTGGTGGGAGAGCCACGTGTCGATGTTTGACGCTGGCCATGCCTTCACTTGGGCGGAGTTCCACACCGCCTTCCGTGCGGCGTACATCCCCAAGCCCGTCAGCCGGCAATCTTCCCTTCTTCAGCCGTGTAACGTGAACAAGCGCCAAACGGCTAACTCTTCGCATCCGGTTAAGGCCGGCAAGAGAACAAGATGGAGGAGGCTAACACACAATTTTTTTTTGAAGGAAAGTAATGCCGGCTGATAAAACCTTGCTTTGCAAACTCGGCTAAGCCGGCAGTCGGCAACCTTTTCTTGTATTATGAACGACTAACGTGTACGGCGCTAAACGGTTAACTCTTCAGATCCGGTTTAGGCCGGCAAGAGAACAAGCTGGAGGCTGCCTGCATGAGAAACACGTAAGAAAAGAACTCGTTGCCGGTTCGAAAAATGCTGACCTAACAACAAACACCTCAAACATCACAGTAGTGTGCATGATCCCGCATGGCCAACTCTTCCTCCCCGGCTGCGACACCACATGACGGCCAGCCGGCAAGAGAACAAGTCGGGACGGTGAAGTGCACGCGAAATACAAAGGGGATGGTCGTAGGAGAGTAGATAACTTGACATAGCAAATAAAAGTTGTCGCATACGGCAGTCCGTGTAAGCTGACCATTCCCCACACATTTCATGAACAAAATGCCGCCTGCCAGCTACATGGATTCGGAGGCCGCACACAAGGCCATCCTCAACAAGAACAATACGCCTCAAGAGCGATGCAATTATCTACAGCCGGCTCCTAGTCTCCGGACTCGGGGGCTAAGGAACACCTCTCTGCATCTGTGTAGCGCCCCGACCCCGGAATTATACAGAGAGGCTATGTAATCCACAGGCTATGCTACACAATCGAAGGGCATGGGGTTACCGCTCCCACGCAACACCTCGATCATGCCCGAGACTTGTGAAACAACTGGCACATCACAGACTCTACGACACAAAAGAGCATATAGCGAGAAAGATACAAATTACACACAAAGGTCACAGACCCATCAGTACAACAAGCGGAAGCCAAATATGTTGTCTAAACAACAAGATCCAAAATATGGCCTAAGAGGCCTACAGATAAACATCCCAGCCAGCTTGTTCCACGACGTCCCAAACTGCCACCTGGGAACCCCAGACTACTCGTCGATGTCAACGAAGAACCCACCTGTCTCCTCGGTGACGTCCTCCTCTGAAACAATTAATAATCAACAAAGAGAGACTGAGTACGACGTACTCGCAAGTTTAGTAGGGCGATATAGGCCCAATGATGACAAGGCTCTAAAGTTGTTTAGTGGCTGTTTTGCATAAAGCTAGTTTTTATTTATAAAGACATAGCGACTCCTGGCATCGATTACTCAGAATATTTTTCGAAAGGGGGTAAGATAGTAAACTTTCACCTTCGGTTCACATTGAACCAATAGTAGCCATTTCTCACCACTCATCTCCACCAAGGCACTCCCTCGAATCACCCTCAAGGAAATGAACCTTTTAACACACCTTGAATTGCAACCTCTAGTTGCCAAATTTTAATTAAGATTAATGTTTTCTATGATCTTATCGTCCATTCCCAAGTCGTCCATAACCACGGACACGGCTTTTTGAAAAGATTAAACTCTACAGGGGTGTACTAATTTACCCATTGGTACCGTCCGGCTCGCCTGATTAGCTCTCTTCCGAGGAAAGATGGCAAGTGGACGCGGTTAAACCTTTACCTCGCATGAGACTATCCAAGGACCATCTGTGGCGACAGGACAAGTTTATCCAGCCTATTTCATCCCCTACCCCCATTGCCACGTCCTAAACACCACCGTCCTCATCGATTCTTTTTCCACCCACACACTCACGCGCAAATGGAAAGCGCAAACTAGAGGACCCTTGGATACACCCGCACAAGTTATTCAGTTAGTAAGGAGCCCATACTCCCACCAATGGAAGCATGCTCGTCTTGGTTCAAGAGGTAAAGAACTCGCACCTAGGCGACAAGGATGAGGCAAAACACCATAACCCCGATGGCAACTCATCCAAGCCTTTTAAGCATTTAATTAAGTACCAAGTATCCACCATGTCCGAACATTCCATCAATTGTCATAGTCATGGAAAATAAACACCGGACAATTAAGCCTTCGACTAAGCATGGCTAAGCATAGCTAAGCATATATACAACAGTTAAATAAATTTTATCTCCGGCCAACACATAGGAGGGAAACATGTATTGGTTTAGGGGACATGGATATCATAGGATACTCTAGCATTGACCAAAAGTTGGCATTGGAATCGAATGCAATATTATGGTGGATAAAATAATTGTATAAAACAATAGGATGCTATATGCCAAGAAGGTTAGGTTATCTCTTGCCTTGCTGACGGGGCGTGTAGTACGGATCATCAGGGTAGGTAGGGGAACCCTCGACTCCTGAATCTATCAATACCCAATAATAACAGAAGAACAAATAATTAACACGAAGACAAGGTGCAATGCACAAACATGATGACATGACAAGTTTATGCAATGATATCAACATATGATTTATCTAACAATTTAAATGGAGTGCCAAATAATTAGTGCAATTATTTGGAAGCAACCCCATATTTAACTTAATGATCACATGGCTTATGAATTTGTACATTACTAAAAGGTGACTTAAATATGCATGAACATGACATGATTAGATAGATATTGCTCTTCTGATCATTTTGGTACCTTATTTGTAATTTTCCAATTATCGAGGAATAAATAGCGAATTAAAAGATTATTTGAATTTAATTCTTTTAACCATTTATTAAAAGACATCAAAGAAAAGTTTGTTGTCATGATGTGATATTAGAATGATCAGATAGCATTTGTCATGCTGAGCACTTTGATATTTTATTCACAATTTTTGGGTAATTATTCATCAAGTTATGATTTTCCCAATATTGTTATTATTTTTGCCATTTTAGTAATTTTTAATAAACAGCATAATAATAGTTTCAAAATACCATTACAAAGATACTAACAGGTAGGGTTTGTTTTTCTGAACAATTTGGTATATCATTTGCTAAATTTGAAACAATATTCAATTAGTTATCATTATTATTTTCTTTTATTTCACTGTTAGGCCGGCCTCCAGACCGGACAGGCCGGGCTACCACCCGAGACAGACGGCCTTTTGGCCGGCCCAGGCCGACACCCAGGCCGGGTAAGCGCCCGAGGATTTCGGCCTCCTGGCCGGCCGGGCCGGTCCCCAGGCCGGGCGCATACCCGAGCCTGCCGGCCTCTTGGTCGGCCCGGGCCGGTTCCCCGGCCGGGCACACGGCGACGTCGTCGGTGACCGACGGCGACGTCGAGCGGCAACGAGAGGGCGAGGGGAAAGGGAGGAGGTCCAGTGGGAGCGGAGCTCACCAGGAGCACGTTGGCGTGGTCGGTGAGGCCGGAGAGGGACGGACGGCGGCGGATTTCGCTCGGTAGAGCTCGGCCAACGCGGACGAAGACGAGGACGGCGGCATGGATCCCGAGCGTCCCGGCTCGATTCCGCCGGAGGGGGGGAGAGGAGGACGCGGCGGAGGTTTCTACGGTATTCGATCTACCCGGGGTGGCCCTAGACGACAGCGACGAGCTTGACAGCCACGGCGGCCGTGGTGGAGCTCGGGTGGAGAAAGGGCTAGCGGCGATCCAGAAATTCGGGGAGGAACGGGGAGGTGAGAGAGAGGGAAGCAGGTGGCGTCGGTGGCGGCCTTCTTATCCTCCAGGGGGGGCCACGGCAGCGTGCGGCACAGGGGCGGGGCGGCATGGGTGCTGGCCACTGTGGCGACAGTGGAGAAGAAGGTGGAGATTTGCGAAAACCCCCCTGGCTGCTTTTCCCAATTTTCCAGATTTTAAAATATCAGGTTTTAGTTATTTAAATAAGGCCTTTAAACATTTTTATAAATTATGGGAAAATTCATGTAGGCTCCCCATAACATTCAGAACCTCCACAAAAATTTGTGTTGCAAAATAAAAAGTTTTGAGCAACATCTGTTCATAGGGCTTACAAATGGCAAAATTTGATAAGTTCCAAAAACCATTTACTTGGGGTACTTAACCATCTTCAAAAATAGTGAAAATATTCATGGAGGCTCCCAAGATAATAAAGAAGCTCCCCATAGTTTCTTTTGAATTTTTTTGAATAGTTTAACTTGGTTTCAAAATTCAAAGTTGGTTTGCACCAAATTTTAATTCTCAAAATTTATTTCTTTGCTTGGCAAGAATTTGCTTTTGACAAATAATTGTAATTGGATTATTGGAACTTCCTGGACAAATTGGAAGTTCAAATTTATTTGTTTGCCAAGTTGAGCAAATGCATTTGGTGTGGAGGTTTGGGAAGATTTTGCTTCCCCCTCTTAAATGGTTCAAGATGTGGCTTGTTAGAAGTAGCAATTTCAAATGCATGCCATGATGCAAACATGAATGCAAAAAGTGGAAAAATTATTCATATTTTCAGGTTCCAAACTGGGGCTGTTACAATCTAGCTCCAAGCCACAGCCCAAACAGCCGGCTACGAGCAGTCGGAATTGACAAAACCACTCAACGCAAGTAAATGCGCAAGTACAGGAGACACAGCAGAGTCATCAAGAGCAGCGTATCAGCAGATTCAAAAGAACTACAAGCAGCGAATAACAACAAGATACATTCAACTCGGAAGCAAAAAAGGAGTAGTCCACAGGCGGACTCTCCCGTACATGGGCGAAGCCGGCTACACTACAAGCCCTAAACTAAGCTTGAGCCGGAAGTGGCGCCATGTCATCATCGCTCTCCTCCCAATGCTGGAGGCAGAGAGAGTCATCGAACACCTTGATGAAGAAGACCCCGTGGCGCTGCTTCAGCTTGTAGAGGAGGATAAACGCCGGAGCCAGCCAGTAGAAGCTGGAAAAGGCCCTCCAGCCGCTGTAAAATTGCAGCCGCCTGCAAGTCTCGTTGCCCTCGCGACTGATGACAACCCTGGTGCGTACCTCTTAGGGTCCTTGGCGAGCTCCCACCCGATGAATATGCAAGTGGAAAGAGCCATCGTCGTCGAATGCCTCCGCAATAGCCTGCGGGAGCCATTGAGTGTTCTCGAGCGGCTGATACAAGATCAGCACAAACTCAGGAGTGGGGAAATGCCCCCAGAAGCCACCGTCGGAGGAATCCGACCTAGCGGGAGAAAGGCTCCCTCCATCCTCCTCCATCGGTACCGCAGCATCACCACTGCCACGGCCACCACCTCCTCGACGGTCACCTCCGACATGGCCGTGCTTCGGCGGACGACCTCTTCCACGCTTGACACCATCGGCGGAAGGCTTGTCGATCTCCTTTTTCGGTGCCATGGTTAGAGAGAGTGGAAGAAGAGGAAGATGACAAGAAATGATATGGGAAGAACAGACAAGGCTTGTGCCTCTACTTATACCCGAGCGAAGGAGTTAGGGGCAGGAACCCCAACCGTCGCCACCACTCCTCCGAACGCCGCGTGGCAACCGTTTTCTATGGTGCTAGCCACAAAAGATCCTGCGACGAAGGCGACCAGAACCCTGTGTAGAGAGCCAGCCAGAATAGTGACGACATGTGGCTATGTTGTCAGCCGGTAAACTCATTCCCGGGGGCTGCGCAGCCGCCAAGCCGGCTATGCAGACTCGGACAATTTCAACCACCCCGAGCCAAGGACTCGGGGGACTGCCACGCTGATGCATGTAAAATGCATACATGAACTTTGCATTATATCACTTATATTTCAATCATATTTGCATCATATAAGGGTTATATCATTGTTTTATAATGATTTTTGGAAGATTTCACAGTTTTCCTATTTTTTTGGAATTAACCCTGCACTGGCGAAAACCCTATTTTCTATATTTTGATGTTTCAGGGACCCAAACGACGTCCAAATGACCTGAAAATTTACGAGCATCAGTTTTTGGAAGGAACAAAGCGTAGAGGCGAAGGAAGTGAAAAAGTGGAAGCCCGAAGGCCAAAAGAGGGGGGGCGCACGCGGCCAGATTCCTTGGCCACGTGGGGCCCACCAACTTGGCCCTCGTGGCTCTGTTGCCGTCGATCTTTCTTCCGGAAGCTTCGTCTTGACCTAAAACCGACTAAAAAATAGTCCCCCGATGTTTTCCAGAAGGGAGCACCATCGAAACACAGAAACGCCGAAACAGAGACCTGGAGCTGCAGATTGGAGGGGGAAACTCCAACGGGGCGCTGCCGGTGTGGTCTCCATCTCCCCCAACGTCATCTCCACCGTCTCCATGATGAAGAGGGAGTAGTCCACCCCTGGACTATGGGTTTGTGGAAGTAACTTATGTATCTCTCCTCTCTTTGAGCTTCACTAATTAGCACCGTATGAGCTGCCGAACATGATTACGGTCATCTATGTAATTCCTTTGCGGTGGATCTCTTTATGAGTTAATATACGTCTGAGATTGCAATTGTTTTGTTTCAGTTATGAAAGTAGATGCATATTATGTACCCCATTCTTGTCTACTTGTTTTGATAAAGCATGTTTGTGAGAGCTTGTGTGGGGGAACGTGTGCATTAGTTGGAGTAATGAGGGGGTGGCTAGTGCGGTGAAAGTGAGAGAAGTTCCGCGATCCACTTGGGTATTTTTACCTTACTTTGTTGCCTCACTAGGGATAAAGAAAAATACCATGCTACCGGAGGTGTGGGTGTGACCATTGCCACTTCTCCATGACTAGATCTAGCATGTTCTTATTTTAACTTCATGTCATAAGACTTAAAGCTATACTCTGATTTATCTTAATTACTGAGGTGCTAAGATTTAATTCACATCTTGGTGGAATGTAAGAGAGATTAATAAACAAAAGATCTCTATGTTAGGACGTGATGCCCATATAATTAGTAACTTGTCATGAAACCATTTTGTTGCAATCTCATATGTTAATTCTAGTGTTCCATTGTCTACCATTTTATTAAAGAGAGTGCATTTGTGAAACCATGAACCCGGTCCATTTTTAATCGTAACAAACACCTTTACAACAACTTTTATCCATTTTCCATTTTCTACCATTTAAAAATCTGAAAATACAAAAATACTTTTATATCTTGCATTCACAATACAAAACCCAAAAATATCATCCATCATTGTTTCCACCATCCTTGCATATTTTTTATCATCATTGCATATTTATTTATTGTTTTGCATTTTTTTATTTTGATATCATTCTCACACCTTGTGCTTGACAATCACTTGGTGAGGTTGAGGGCACAAAACAATTTAATTTGTTTGTAGATTCTCAAGAGAAGGATAAGAAGATAAATCTTTCACTACTGATTCCCCGAGAGTTTGATATTAAACCCTCGAGTCACCCCTCGTGGGGAAAATTGTCTTTCCTATACTATACACTCTGCACTTGGAGTCTCAACCTAACCCATATTCTTTTGACGCGGGTAACTACGTCAAGGGCCATCACACGCCGCCAAGCCGGCAACTTCATTCCCGGGGGCTACGCAGCCGCCAAGCCAGCTCCGCAGACCCGGACGACTTCAACCACCCCGAGCCAAGGACTTGGGGCTGCCACGCCGCCAAGCCGGCAACTTCATTCCCGGGGGCTGCATAGCCGCCAAGCCGGCTCCGCAGACCCCGGACGACTTCAACCACCCCAAGCCAAGGACTCGGGGGCTGCCACGCCGCCAAGCCGGCAAATTCATTCCCGAGGGCTGCGCAGCCGCCAAGCCGGCTCCGCAGACCTGGACGACTTCAACCACCCCGAGCCAAGGACTCGGGGGCTGCCACGCCATCAGCCGGCAACTTCATAACCGGGGGCTGTGCAAACACCAAGCCGGCTACGTAGACCCGGACGATCTCAAACATCCCGAGCCAAGAACTCGAGGGCCGCGCCACTAACAGCCGGTCCCGTGGACAACAAGGGTCACGTCAAGCTAAAAACGAAGAATTTCGACTCGACTCGCTACTCAAGTCAACCCGAAACTCGGGGGCTGCCACATCGGCAGCCGGCCATAGCGCGTTCAGAGGCAGTGAACAGCCGGCAGTCGGCCTTGTAAGGTTAAACGACTCAAATCATACACACAACAAAGGAGCAAAGACAGAGAATTTCGACCAGGCTCACTGCCCGAACTGGCCCAAATTTCGGGGGCTATACATGGTAAATAGCACCGGATCAGAGCACTGACACAGCCGGCTGGTCAACCAGGCACAAGCCGCAGCACGAAAAACTCAGAAACTTCAAAAGCAAAAGCGTTCGATAACGAATCCAACAGAATAAGTCGGCACAGAACAAATACTGGTTCACGTCAGGTAGCAGTACAAAGACACCTAGCAGTTTTCAGAAGAAGTTAAACAAATACACCCGGCATCCAGGGGAATAGACGGCTCATGGAAGTGCGGAGTCCGCAGCCGACACAGCGTCTTCGTTTTATTCTTTAGCATCCTCAGCCGGATCGGCAGCCAGAGACGGCTCAGCAGGAACCAGCTGGGTGAGGTCCACCGCCTTGGCAATGCGCCTTGAAGCCAGCTGGATCTTGGGCAGCAGGTCCTCGAGCGAGGTACTCTCGCGGAAGCCCCCCGTCAACGCGTTCACGTTGACATCAGGATACCAGGACACCACCAAGGCCAGAGCCATGTCAGAGCCTTCCCGGGCAGCCATCTCCACTTGCTCGTCGATTGCAGCCGGAGCCCCGTCCAGATGAGTCGCCAAGTCAGAGTGGTTGACGGGAACCAGAGCAGCTGGCCACAGGTTCTAAAGGACGTCGCTGGCTTTCTCCTTCGGCATCTTCACTTCCTTCCCGAGCTGGCGAATTCGGGAGCTGGCGAATTCGGGAGCTGGCAAACATCGTGGCGCCGTTCACGGCACCAGAATGCTCAGGCTCCAGGTGCACGAATGCAATGGTCTTTCGCACCTGCTCGTCCGCCTCGTGGTAGAAATTTGTGCAGCCAAACCACAAAGTTAAAGAAAAAGCATCAAGCAGAGAATAAAGATGAGCAAGCAGAAAACCGCACCAAGGATGGCCTGGTCCACACGCTCCGCCTTGGCAACCAAGCCCTCCACCATTTTCTGGGTCGTGGCCTCATGCTCCTTGGCTGCCTGAATGGTTCGGTCATGCGCTTCAACCTCCCACCCGATGAAGCTGCAAGTGGAAAGGGCCATCACCATCCAGCGCCTCCGCAATAGCCTGCGGGGGCCATTGAGTGTTCCCGAGCGGCTGATACAAGATCAGCACAAACTCAGGAGTGAGGAAATCCCCCCAGAAGCCACCGTCGGAGGAATCCAACCTAGTGGGAGAAAGGCTCCCTCCATCCTCCTCCATCGGTACCGCAGCATCGCCTCTTCCACCACCACGGCCACCACCTCCTCGACGGCCGCCTCTGCCACGGCCGTGCTTCAACGGACGACCTCTCCCACGCTTGACACCGCCGGCGGAAGACTCGTCGATCTCCTTCTTCGGTGCCGTGGTTAGAGAGAGTGGAAGAAGAGGAAGATGAGAAGAAACACGATGGGAAGAACAGATGAGGCTTGCGCCTCTACTTATACCCGAGCGAAGGAGTTAGGGGCCGGCACCCCAACCGTCGCCACCACTCCTCCAAACGCCGAGTGGCAACCGTTTTCTATGGTGCTAGCCACAAAAGATCATGCGACGAAGGAACAACCACAAAGAATCCCAGGTGAGCAAGCCGAGAAGGCGACCAGAACCCCGTGTGATGTAGGGGGTTGGCCCGATCTTCATGGATTTGAGGGGGAAAAGTGGATGAACACGAAGAACACGATGAACATGGAGGGGAAACGGGGGGAAAAGGGCAAATCGTGGGGATAACTCGCGAAGCCTACAAGGGAGAATCACCCGGCAACAAACCCCCAACGGAGCAGCCTCCGGATCCCAAAACCCAAGTCAACAACACGCTTAATGAAACCGATTTCTCTTACCGGCCGGTCCACCGATCCAATAGAATCACCGCAGTGAAAGATTGGTTTGCACTACTAGAGACACCTATGTGAAAGAGTAGTTACAACAAGAGATTCATCATCATCCTCGGAGGAACCCATCACGGGAAGGAGCAACGCTCAACTCTAGTTCATTCTTCTCTACCTCTAAATGGAAAAGGGGGAAAGCTATTTATAGTTTAGTACAAAAAGGAGCTGAAAGGTGGTGGGGGTCCAGCCTGGGGGCCGGCCTGGGCCGGCCTGGAGGCCGGCGGCGTCTGGAGGGGGGGCGGACTGGAGGCCGGCGTCGTCTGGAGGGGTGCCGGCCTGGGGGCCGGCCTAGGCCGGCTGGGAGGCCGGCCGGCTCTGGTTGGGTGCCGGCCTGGGGGCCGGCTGGGAGGCCGGCTCTGGTGGGGTGCCGGCCTGGGGGCCGGCCTAGGCCGGGCTGGAGGCCAGCCTGCCTGTCTTCGCCTCCTTCTTCCTCTCCTTGTCCATGACGCTTCCTTCTCCTCATCCACGCGTATGCCTTGGTTGATTGGAGTCCATGGAGTTCCTTGCCACCCTTTGGAGTCCTTGGTGGCTTGTCGTATGTTGAAGCGCATGACATGGTGATGGACGTGGGTTGGGCTACATCATCTCCCCCTCCTTCGAAAAGCGTCGTCCTCGACGCTAGCACGTCCTCATCATGTGAAGGAGATAGATGGCTTGACGTTGAAATGGAAGTCACCATGTAGCTCTTGTTACCTATACGCACCAAAGACCAAGCGAAATATGTGTGTGCATGATAGAGAAGCACATCATTGATGNTGACGCTTCCTTCTCCTCATCCACGCGTATGCCTTAGTTGATTGGAGTCCATGGAGTTCCTTGCCACCCTTTGGAGTCCTTGGTGGCTTGTCGTACGTTGGAGTGCTTGACATGGTGTTGTCGTTGGGTTGGCCTACATCATCTCCCCCTCCTTCGAAAAGCGTCGTCCATGACGCTAGCACGTCCTCATCAAGTGAAGGTGATAGATGTCTCGACGTTGAAGTGGAAGTCACTATGCCGCTATTGATACCTATACGCACCAAAGACCAAGCAAAATATGTGTGTGCATGATAGAGGAGCACATCATTGACGACATGTCCAAATTTGTTCATAACACCATTAGCACAACACAAATATATGGAATGGAATACAAATGCAAGGTCAATGTGCAAACAACTCGTCCAAACATCCTCAAAATGTGGGAACACAAAATCTCCAAGAAAATTTGAGAAGGCTAAGATAGTATCTCATTTTGAACCATATGATGTTCATTGCATTGAAAGCATCGGAAAGAGAAGTTTATGAACCACACAAGGTGAGAGAGGCTCTTATCATCGCCATCGTGGGTGCAAACAAAGCAAAGAGAAGAGCATGTGTTCATCAATTTTGTTGCAACACCAAGAATACAACATCCAAAGGTCTCATGACAAGACATGCTCAAAATACCGTTATGATTGCAAATAAGCCAACGGAAAGAGCAATTGTGCATCATAATTTTTGCAACACATAAATCATCTATAAGTAAGATCAAGGGAGCATGAATGTCACAAAGGAAAACCAAAGCACTCGCATGTTTGCACGCGAACCAAAGGAAAGAGCAATTGTTCAATTTGTTCGATGCAAAACATGGAAAAGGAAATAGAGGTGGATTGGATCCACAACTCTCATGGAAAATGCTCTCAAGAGCTCTTTTCGTCAACTCATGCTCAATGAGGTTGACATTATGAAGCGTGAGCCATTACACACGAAATTCCATAAAAAGAAATTGTGTACATGGTACATGAATGCATCATCCATTATGACGCATCTATCCATTTGCACATCACCAAACACACCAATATCAAAAGGAATGTATGACATATGTGAGTGGTCAATATGCCAAAAGGAAGGGTAATTCTCAACATGGCAAAAGGAAGAATCTCCAAATTTTGAGAAAGCTATGGGGACATTATCATAAGACATCATATCAACATTATTGCAAACCAGCATTGGAAAGAGAAATTGTTAAACTTCTTGGATGCAACAATGGGAGAAAATTCGAAAGTTTCATAACAAGGCATGTATATGGAAAGATCATCACAAATAGATAATTCCGCATGATCAACATTGGTTTGAAACAAGGTATCACATGGGAATATGAACGAAGCATATGTGACATCAAAGGATCATCCATAGTATGCAAGCAATCACAAGTCATCATGTCCACTAGTGGGATCATGGCATCATCAACACCCATATGCGTACCTTTGTAGTCCCGCTCATGAGAAGTAGGTGTTGTGGTAGAAGTAGCGGCGTCCATGTGGCCGACTTGTTCATCATGATGTAGACATGGGGTGGCATCGTCTTCATCCTCCATGTACAGCTTCTCCATCATAGGCACCATCATGTCGAGGCTTGAGTCTCATCATCCATGGGACCTAGCACAACATGAGTAAACACACTAGAGGTAGAGGGTAAGTTGTTAGAATCGAAATGGCCTCACTTGACCTATCAACTAGCTCTCTCAACTCAAGTGGTGTATCACTCATTCCCTCAAAGTGGAAGCACTCAATCTCACATATGGTGGAGGCACTCAACTCACTTGCACTCTCACTCAAGTGGGCTAGGTGGCTCTCATTCTCACATGGGATTGGTACCATCTCATCTTGCCAACACATAGGGATAGGCCCGGTAGAAGGGAAACTCCATTCGCCACCTTGGTTGAAGGGAAACTCCCATGCTCAACCTCCTCAACCTTTTCGCCTCCAAAGGTGAATGCTGTAGTGTGGGCATCATCACACGACTCCTTTGCCGAAGGGAACATCCCATGCTCGGCTTCTTCACTCGGCTCGCCGCCACAAGTGGTAGCATCTTCAATGCTCGTCTCCTTGGCCGAAGGGAAAATCCCATGCTCGACCATCTTCTCGCCATCTTCTTGGTCACCAACTTGTAGTGGAGTCGACGATAAGCTCGGTGAAGAGTCATGTGAGGGCGTGAAGAACTTGGATAACCCGGCAACGAACTCCTCGCGGATGGTCTTGAGATCGGTCATGAGCTTGTCGCTATCGGCGTCGGCCTTGAGCTTGGCTTGCTCGATCTCGAAGGTGTCGGTGTCGCGCTTGGTCTTCCACTCGTCGAGGATGGCCTTGAGTTTGACCAATTCCTTCGTGTAGCTTGATCTACTCTTGGACGCCCTTTTGGTTGTGGCACGTGGAGGAGACTCCATATGATGTGTACTTGCCGCCAACTTGTATGTGGAAGTTGTGTCTTGATGGCGTGGCCTTGGGTGGTTGGAGTCCTCATAGTGGCGTCGATGATGATCATGTGTAGACGTACGCCGATGAAGACACTACAAGAGAACTAGCCCGTAGAGACATTATTTTGGTCCTGTAGAGACACTTAAATTGTCTTTACATACTTGTAAAGACATTTTCCACATTGTCTCGAAAGTGTTGCTATATACAGTGTCTCTTAAACTGTAGAGTCATTTTATAAAATGTCTATATATGACATAAGGTCACTTTGTTGAGACATGAGGTTGTGTATCTACACACATAGAGGCACTTCAAAGATACATTTCAAATGTGTATGTATGGGTATAAGGCACTTTTATGCGGCATTTTAGCTTGTCTCTAACATTGATAGAAACATTTAAGTGAGGCATCATTCGGTCTCTAAAATATAAAGGCACAAAGCGTAGAGACATAAATATTGTCCCCTAAAAAAGGTAGAGACAGCTTGTCATGATATTTTATTATTATCTTGAGACATTTAATTATATAGTCCATAGAGAGGCATCTTGGCATGTCTGAAGAGCAACATCATAGCGCAATTCTCTTATGCCTTTCTATGATAAAGATGTTTGCTTTATCGAAAATAGACACGGTCGAGATTCGATAAAAGCATAACACATACACAAAATATTACTATGATGTCCATACAAATTCATATGAACAATCATACACCGAGGGTCTTTGTTAATATAATTATGAGTATCAAACTTTAAAACATTGACTCAAAATTCTGAGCTAGATGCCCATGAAGGGAAACAAAAAACCAAACATGTTCCCAACACGAAGAATAACCTCCCCTTGCTGGACAACATCACAAAGCACACACAGTAATAATCTTAAAAATACTACACACAACACCAGACCAAATGACCAAGCACTTTAGAGTTCCCTCGTGATCTCTTGTCATCAGCCACCATACGGTCTTGTCAGCCACTATACGGAGTCAAATACAGAAGTCCTGCAATGACAAAAAAAATGCTGATATAGGGACTCGATTCACAAATCGCCCAAAAGCAGAAAATCTACCACCTAAGCTATTCCATTGTAGTCGTGAGGAGTTAAGTATATTTACGACTAAACAATAAGTTCATCAATCCTTCTTTGGCAAAGCATGGCTATCTCTAGCAGAATGATGCCCAACATATTACTACACAAGGGCATCTAAATCATGCGCCTAGGCACACAAGTACCGAACATGCAGTAAGTTTCTGAACCCTGAACAAATACTGCTCGTTCCTGTAGCTGTAAAACCTGAACTAGTGTTCTTACCTCTTCAGAGAATCGGACGCTTATTTTCTTTCTTCCTCTATGCCCTGTGAAGAATTGCAAGTCGGAAACTGCTAACCGAATAGCGACGTAGCAATTATATGCGCGAAAGTTCAGTCTGCTGCTGCTGCAGCTGCTCAAGTGTGGGGGCATTGTGAGGTGTTTGAGGTGATTTTACCTCCTGGTAGGTGGTCCGCTAGAACTTGTCGTTATGCTTGGAGAGACCGAAGAGGGGTGGAGACGGAAGAGAAGGTGGCGGTCGAAGCAGGCTCGTCGGCGTCACGTATGTCGGGCCACAACCGCTCGAACACGATGTGGTGGTAAGCAGACCCGGGCGGCGGCGGGGACGACGGAACCACCGCCTCCGAAGACGAACATGCGCAGCCCCGGTGCGTATGCTAGCGCGAGAAGCAGGCGCACCACGGCGCGGCGCCTCCCTCCACCACCGCGCCCCGCCGACTGGCGCTCGCGGCCTTGTGGGCAGCGGGCCGGCACCGACGGGCGACGGCGCCACGGACATCGCTCGCTCCCTCGTGCCACGGATCATGCGAGGTCGCCATGTTAGAGGTGGAGCAGGTCGCTATGTTGCGGACTCGATGTACCGAGGGGAGGATCCGGGGGAGGAGACCTGTAGCAGGACGTCTTGGTAACCGCCGGCGCACCAAGCCACGAATTGTCTTTTTTTTTTTTTTTTTTTTTTTTTTTTTGAAACGGGAAGCCACGAATTGTCTCGTATTGGTGGAGATGTGCGGTGCCATCGTGCAGAGGACTGTTGACGGTTGATGGTTGCCTGCTACTGCTATGCTGCGTCTTGATTGTTTTATGGCGTAAAAATTTTTCTGGCTAAACTTGCACGTAGATTACGTATCGCAGGTTAGTTTCTATTTTTCTACTTCACATAGCTATACTCAGCGAACTTGCATCATGATATATTTTTAAAGCTTCCAGTTTATCTTCATGATTGTTTTAAAATGGTGGCGTAATACATATCACTTTTAAGGCTTTCTCCAATTTACCTCTCATAACATAAGAGACACTCATAGCGACTCTAAAGAATGACTCTACTGTTGCGGCATCCGCAAAGCTGTCTCTCTTAATGCCTTTACAGAGGTGCTAAGAGACATTACAAAAAATTGTCTCTAATAAGGTGTCTATATTGTTAAGACATTATCAAGAATGTCTCTCAAAATGACTTTACATGCAGACTAAGAGACATTGTGGAGGATGTCTCTAGGTAGATGTCTCTACCGCTAAGCCATTTCTAAAGTGTCTCTCTTAATGTCTCTACATCTAATTGGATTAGGTTTTAGAGACATAATGGACAATGTCTCTATAAAAATGTCCCTACTGTACGTTTTTGTTGTAGTGAGATCCTTGGTGTTCCTTGACGAAGACTCACGTGGGTAGGCGCTTTGCGATGGCCGCCGTCCTGATGGTGATGAAGCTTGGCGTCGAGGAAGAGGGCGTGTCTCCTTGTCCTCTAGGTGAAGATGCCTTGAGCTCCGTCGTCTTGAGCTTGATGTGGGTGCTTGACGGCGGTGGCACTCTTGAGTTCGTGTCCTTGAGTATCGTCTAGGTGGGGACTCATCGTCGGTGTCGTCATCCACATGATGTGTAGCGTGTGGGAGATCCTTGACGTGCCTTGAGGAGTCGTAGTCCATGTAGGGTCCCGCCACATCATTGGAGTTGTAGTCGTTGTAGTGGTCCGCCATGACGTTGATGCTTGAGGGCTCGAAGTCGGTGTAGCTCGCCATGTCGTGGACGGTTGCGGCGCCATAGTTGTAGTAGTGGTGGTGCTCCGCCATGAGATCCATGCTTGTGGAGGTGTCGTCGATGTCGTGGTCCACCATGTCATCCATGCTTGGGGCGCCGTAGTCGTTGTCGCTCATGATGTCATCCATGCTTGGCGCGCCGTAGTCGTTGTCGCTCATCATGTTCTCATCATCATGGCCTCCATAGGATGCTCCGCTCTCACTAGCCATGGTCAATCACAAGACACGTGTATATATATGTGGAGTGGAAAGGAACTAAGAAACCAACCTCGCCTAGTAGATAGTATTGGAACTAGTGGACCATGCCAAGAGAAACCGATACACAAGAATGAGGGTGACTTGAATTTCAAAGATCCAAACGCAACTCCAAAAGACACACGGCTTATGAGTGGATAGGAATGAATTGTGGAAAGCAAATGGAACAACCGGAAACCAAGATATTGTAAAGGCAAGTAGAGAACCACGATGACCACAAAGAAAATACAAGTCGATCTCAAAGGATATGAGTGAAGCACATAGAAACACACGCTTTGAAAAGTGGGACTTGTGCAACCAAAATGAGCTAGTGATGGACCTAGCGAAGACTAAAGCTCAAGTCGCACAAGTACAAGAGAAACCAACTCGATTGCAATTTATTGGTGGGCTACAAGATTTGCACAAAGATACCACACCTATGAATTTTTCATCGAGCTTGCGCGACCTACAAGAGATATGGCATTGAGGCTCTTTCTTTTCTTTTCTCTTTTGATTCTTTTTCTATTTCTCTTTTGGCCTCTTACTCTCTTTTTCTATTTTGCCTCTCACGTTGCTTGCCAACAACAACTATATCAACTAGCGCATACAAGGTTTGCTCGGAACACTACGAGGTATCAAGTGTGCAAAGCCCAAGCAATCATAGGTGAGCTAGTCTCAATAGGTAAGATAGGCACAAATGGCTTGGCTAACAAGTGATGCAAGGTGGGAGAAGAACTGGGGATGTTATACCTTTCGTCGACGATCTTCACCCGTGGAGTGGAATGCCTCTTCCTTGATCACGAAATATGGTGGCACTAGATGATGGATCAACCGCTATGGTGATGTAGATCTTGTCGGTAGCTTCGATTAGAGACGAAAATCACCAAAAACGGAGTCCGGAGTGAAAAGTTATGGCCAAAACAAAATTCCTGCAGGGGGTCGGCCTGGGGGCCTGCCTGGGCCGGGCTGGAGGCCGGCGGCTTCTGCCGGGGGTCCGGCCTAGAGGCCAGCCTAGGCCGGGCTGGAGGCCGGCCGGGCTACCTTCCCGTGACGCAAAAAAGTGCGATTTCGGCGGAAAAACGGCCCGAAAACACCAAATCGGAGGGGAAATCAAAGAAATTTGGCCATGGGAACGCAAAGGGAGGTAGATCAACAAGTATAGCATGAGATCCATGGATCAAAACCTACCAAAACTCACAAGAATCTCAGATCGATCCAAAAGCAAATTGGGGCTATTTTTGGTGGAAATTTTCGAAATTAGCAAAATCAAAGAAAAATTTTGTGGATTTGGGGGTGGAAACAAAAGGAAATCCGTGGCAACCCTTGCTCTGATACCATATGATGTAGGGGGTTGGCCCGATCTTCACGGATTTGAGGGGGAAAAGTGGATGAACACGAAGAACACGATGAACACGGAGGGGAAACGGGGGAAAAAGGGCAATCGTGGGGTTAACTCGCGAAGCCTACAAGGGAGAATCACCCGCCAACAAACCCCCAACGGAGCAGCCTCCGGATCCCAAAACCCAAGTCAATAACACGCTTAATGAAACCGATTTCTCTTACCGGCCGGTCCACCGATCCAATAGAATCACCGCAGTGAAAGATTGGTTTGCACTACTAGAGACACCTAAGTGAAAGAGTAGCTACAACAAGAGATTAATCATCCTCCTCGGAGGAACCCATCACGGGAAGGAGCAACGCTCAACTCTAGTTCATTCTTCTCTACCTCAAATGGAAAAGGGGGAAAGCTATTTATAGTTTAGTACAAAAAAGGGCTGAAAGGTGGGGGTCCGGCCTGGGCCGGCCTGGAGGCCGGCGGCGTCTGCAGGGGGCCCGGCCTGGAGGCCAGCGTCGTCTGGAGGGGGGGCCGGCTCTGGTTGGGTGCCGGCCTAGGGGCCGGCCTAGGCCGGCTGGGAGGCCGGCCAGCTCTGGTGGGGTGCCGGCCTGGGGGCCGGCCTAGGCCGGGCTGGAGACTGGCCTGCCTGTCTTCGCCTCCTTCTTTCTCTCCTTGTCCATGACGCTTCCTTCTCCTCATCCACGCGTATGCCTTAGTTGATTGGAGTCCATGGAGTTCCTTGCCACCCTTTGGAGTCATTGGTGGCTTGTCGTACGTTGGAGTGCTTGACATGGTGTTGTCGTTGGGTTGGCCTACATCAGACGAGAAGCGAGGAACATTTCCGTTGATCGATTCTGCTGCTGGTAAGAAGCTAGCTTCTCTCTTTGTGGCAATTTTTTTGTCTGTGCAGTATGCACTGCCAATGTTTGTAGTGCGCTTGATAATTTTGTACTTGTATTACCTCCATATACATTGGCTGCTGCTTACTGAACTTCCTCATTCGAGTTGTTTCTGGCCACATTGCAAATCGGTAGTTATCCAGTAGCAGTTTCTGTCTTTTGCTTCCAGGCCTAACAGGTGTTTGTTCTAATGCCTAAGTGATCTGATAAGAAGTTTACGATGATTATTCAGCTTGGAAGAGATGAAAAAGGCAGCTCCAAAAATGCCAGCTTGGAATAGGTGAAAATGGCAGCTCGGAAAATGCTTGGCAACAGACGAGAAGTGAGGACGAGGCTGCAGTTCAGTTCATTTTCTCGTGTGGTTCAATTCATTTTCTCGAGCGGTTCATTTATTTCACACTTCACTTCGTGCTCCGGTGCAGATTCAGATTATGTCTATCCATCATCTAGGTAGGTTGTACTACGTTTCACTTTGTACTTCTTGCTGCAGTTGGACTCTTGGAATATATATGTTTAGGATTATAGCCAGAGTTATGTGACAAATTGGTAGCTCGCTTTTGTATTTATGCTGATTATACTTCCTTTCTGGATTTCACGTAGGTCCTAGTATAGTATCAGCACAGGCTATTACTATGATTCTGCATGTGGGTGTTATTCCTCTAATGCCACTCGTGATGTTTATGTGCAAACTTCAAATTCAGGTTGCAATACTAATTCAGTACCACGAAATGCTTCTGGAACTTCAAGTGCAGAGAGTAAGTTGTTATCTAAGTGATTTCTCTTTATGCTGACATAATTCACACGCTCCCCCCTTTTCTTATCAATAATCATTCTTGTATTTACTAGAAACTCTTTGTTTATGCGCGCACAGGTCTGGACCTCATACGAGCGTCGGGAGGATGTCCACGCTGCCCATAGCTCTCCCCGCTTGACACGACGGAAGGATCCCCGTGCCGCTGCCCCTGGCTCCCCCGTGGTGCTCGCCTGCCGTGGTCCCCGTGGTGGGTAGTTCGCACCTACTATTTTTCCTTGTCAACACATTTGCTGGTTGTTTGGATTCAGAAACATTATTGTGGGTGGGTATTATTTTGGAAGTTTACTCTTTGCTTCTGAGTAGTTTGTTCTCTGCATCCAAGAAGTTGGTCATTTCCCCCCCTGAATTTTGAGTCTTATGCAAGCAGTACCCGTGTCGTTCCTTGCAACTTATTTTACATGAACTGCTCTCTGTTGCTGTCAATCAGAATTGATCCCTGGCGACGACCCCTCACATCAGGATACACCATGAACCTCTGCTTTTACGCTCCTAGTGCTAGAGCTCCGCTGCTGCGAGCTCAATTCCCCGGAGGTTACATGGAGCGATTGCTTACATGAAGTTTTGAACTGAAGTCAGGTTAGACACTGAACTGAAGTCAGGTTAGACTCTGAACTGCAGTACATATGTTTCTGCCGTTGAAATCATTTCTGCTGTGAAAAGAGAATTCGAGCCATTTTGGGAATTTTTTTGGTTGTGAAAGTTCATTTGTTTTCTTATATAAAGTTCACTTTGGTGTAGCTCAAAGGTTCATTAAATAGTATATTATAGGTCCAGTTTAAATTTATAGACTAGAGTTGCCAAGTTTCATTTTTGTTTGGGATCTGGTTATAGTCTTGAAATTCACTTTGATCTGGTAGCGAAGTTAAAAATTTCTTTTTGAGAAGTTCGTTTCGTCCGTGTGTTGGTTCCTGTTTAATATAAAAAAAACAACTGAGTGGAGTTGGTAAAAAAATAACATGGAGTGTGGTGTGGTCGTGAAGTTCACCTTTATTTGTCGGCAAGTCCAGTTCGTCAAGCGACAAAGCGTGAAGTTCTGTTTTATAGTTTGCCAATGTTCATTCCGTTTCTGAAGTTTTTCCCTGTAAATAATCAAGAAAAATAACATGAACTCACCCAGGCTGGTATTGTAACAGCCCCAGCTTTGTACTGAAAAATACGAAGAATTTTTCCACTTTTTGCATCATTGTTTGCATCATGGCATCCATATGAATTTGCTATTTCTAACTCTTCACCTATGCAAGCAACTAAAATGGGGAAGCAAAACTTCCCAAACATCCAAACCAAAGACAATTGCCCAACTTGTTAACCAATTTATTCTTGGACTTCCAAATTGTTTAGGAAGTTCCAAATTACACCGTAGAACAAATTGTTAACATCCAATTGTTGACAAGCCAAGATTTAAAATTTGAGAATTCAAAATTGGCTAAATTCTATTTCTATTTTTGATACCAAGATAAGCTTTCCAAAAATTCAAACTAAAATCATGGGGAGCTTCAATATTATTGTGAGAGCCCCCATGATTACTTTCACTATTTTTGGAAATACTTAAGTGCCCCAAATAAATACATTTTTGCAATTTATCAAAATGATCATAATGCAACACTATGAACAAATCTGGACCTAAACATTTTATTTTGGGGCACCAATTTTTGTGGAACTCCTACATGTCGTCGGGAAGCTTTACAAATTTTTGCTGAATTTATAAAAATATTTTAGGGCCTCAATAAAATTCAACAAAGCACTGTTGGACCATTTTGTAATTAATTTTATTTGGTGCCGGGGGGGGGGGGGGTTTCACAAACTCTCTTCTTCTCTCCCTCACTGTGGCGCCAGGGAGCACTGGCGCCCTGGCGCGCTGCCCTGGTGATCAAAGACCACGCCGAGGACGCTCACCTGCCCCGCACTCCTCTCCTCTCTCGTTTTCTTCCCTAAATTTTGGATCGAGGTCACCTCTTCGCCGCTGCTCGCTTCCGTTTGTCGCCGCTATCTGGAGCCGCCCCGCGCGGATCGAGGAGCACCGCGAGCTCCGCCGCAGCCTCCTCTTGCTCCACGCCCAAGGAATCGGACCAGGAGGGCCGGAGCCGACGCAATTGTCCTCGCCCTCCCTCATCGCGGCCGCCGCTCGCCGGGGCCCATTCCGTCGACCCCGTCGTTCCCCGCTGCCGCCGACCCCTCTACGAGGTTCCTGGTGAGGCTTGCTTCCTTTCTAGCCTCTCACTCTCCCCTTCTTCCCTTCCTCGCCGCCGATCGATCACCGTGGTCACCGGTGTCACAGTTCCGTGCTCCCGGCCTAGGTTTCCAGCCGGGCCGGCCGAAGGCCGGTTGCCTCTGGCTGGTGCCCGGCCTGGACACCCCGGTCTGGGCCGGCACAAGGCCGGCAGCCTCGGGCGCCCACCCGGCCTGGGAGCCCAGCCTGGTCCGGCCGAAGGCCGGTTGCTTCGGGCCACCCCCCGGCCTGCAGCCCGGCCTGGCCGGCACAAGGCCGGCCTGTCAGGGAAATGTTTTTCCCTTTTTAGAGACAAAACAATTTTAAATAATTGATAACTATTTGTATAACGCTTCAAATTCGACAAATCAAATTTCAAAATGTTCAGGAAAACAAACTCTACAATATGGGATCATTGCAACATTCTTTCGAAATTATATTCTTGCTGTTTATTTAGGAATTCCTAAAATGGTATAAATAATACCTAATTTGGGAAAATCCTAACTTGTTAATTAATTAACCAAAAATTATGAATAAAATATCAATGCGATCAACACTTCAAATGCAATCAAACCATGCTAATATCCCATCATGATCACAAATATTTATTTGATGTTACTCGTTAATTGATTAAAGAATTAAATTCGAATAATTATTTAGTTCACTATTTAATCTTCGGTAATTGAAAATTTACAAATAAGATACCAAAATGATCGGAAGAACAAAACCTACTTAATCATGTCATGATCATGCATATTTAAGCCACATCTTTTGTAATTTAATAATTTATAAATAATGTGGTCACTAAGATAAATATGGGGTTATTTCCAAATAATTGCACTAATTATTTGGAATTCCGTTTAATTTGTTAGACAAATAAAATGATGATATTCTTGCATAAACTTGTCATGTCATCATATGATTGTGCATTGCACCTTGTCTTCGTGTGATTTATTTGTTCTTTTGTGTTCCTTTTGGGTATCGATAGATTCCGGAGTGGAGCCCTACCCACACCGACGAGCAGTACTACACGTCCCGGCAGCAAGGCAAGAGATAACCTAACCTTCTTGGCATCTAGCATCCAATTGCTTTATAAACTTATTTTATCCACCATAATATTGCATGCGATTCCAATGTCAATTTTTGATCAAGATGTAGAGTATCCTATGAATGCATGTTTATCCCCTGAACCATCACATGCTTCCCCTCCTATGAACCATAGGTATGATGTGTTGGCCGGATACAAAATATAATTGTTGATTATATGCTTAACAATGCTTAGCCATGCTTAGTTAAATGCTTAGATGTTCGTTGTTTATTTCCATGATTTATGCAATTGATGGAATGTTCGGACAATGTGGAGGATGTGTTGGTACTTAATTAATTTTGCTTAAAAGGCTTGGATGAGTTGCCATCGGGGATGGTGTTTTGCCTCATTCTTGCCCCTAAGTGCGAGTTCCTGTCTTCGGAACCAAGGTCTGAGCGTGCTGCCATTGGTGGGGCCATATGGAATCCCCTTTAACTAAATAACTTGTGCGGGCGTATCCAAGGGTCCTCTAGTTCGCTATTTCCAGTTGCGTGTGAGTGTGTGGGTGGAAAAGGAATGATGAGGATGGTGGTGTTTAGGGCGTGGCGATGGGGCAGGGTGTTGAAATAGGCACTGAACTTGCCCTGTGGCCACAGATGACTCTTGGATAGTCTCACGCGAGGTAAAGGTTTAACCGCGCCCACTCGCCGGCCTTCCCCGGAAGAGGGCCAATCAGGTGAGCCGAACGGTACCGGTGGGTAAATTAGTACACCCCTGCAGGGTTTAATCTTTTCGAAAAGCCGTGTCCGCGGTTATGGACGCCTTGGGAATGGATTTACGGGATCATAGAAAACTTTAACCTTAATTAAAATTTGGCAGCTAAAGGTTGCATTACAACGTATGATAAAAGGTTCATTTCCTCGAGGGTGATTCGAGGGAGTGCCTTGGTGGTGATGAGAGATGATTCTGGTTATTAATGGTTCGTCGAGAACCGAAGATGAAAAGTTTACTCTCTTACCCTTTTCGGAAAAACAATCTGAGTAGTCGATGCCACGGGTCTTTTATATCTTTTATAAATGAAAACTAGCTTTATGCAAAATAGCTACCATACAGCTTTAGAGCCTCCGTCAATCATTGAGCCTATATCGCCCTAGTAAACTTGCGAGTACGTCGTACTCAGTCTTTCTTTGCTGACTTTATATTTGTGTTTCAGAGGAGGACGACACCGAGCGGCTAGGTGGTTTCTTCGTGGACGTCGACTAGTAGTCTGGGGTTTCCAGGTGGCAGCTTGGGACCGTGGAACAAGCTGGCTTGGGTTATGTTTATTGTAGGCCTCTTAGGCCATATATTTGGATCTTGTTGTATTAGACAACGCTACTTCGCTTCCGCCTGTTGTACTGATGGATCTGTGATCCCTTTTGTGTGTAATATTTGTATCTTTCTCATATATGAGTTGCTATATGAATCTTTGTGTCGTACAGTCTGTGATGTGTCAGTTGTTCCACAAGTCTTGATCTCTTAACTATACATGATAGCTATGTCTGAGCTTATGGCATGATCGAGGTGTTGTGTGCCGATGATCCATTTCGAGCACGCCTGCCAAAGGTTTTGGCCTGGGATTGGTAAACCCAGTAACCTTCGATTGTGTAGCATGACCGGTTACACAAAACTTCATTGTATAGTTCTGGTGTCGGGTCGCTATAGGTATGCTTCTCCCCGACACCCCGACACGTACCGTGCTCAACGGAGAATGAGATGGAGGCACTGCGTCACCGTCCAGGATCCCCTCCGAGGCGCTGTGAGGACGAGGCTGCTCCTGCAGCTGTTCATCTGAACTTTTTTTGCAGTTCAGATCTTCGGTAGATGCAATTCTTATTCCTATGCTAGGAAGTTAACTTGTTCACTTCAGACTGGGCTGTTCCGAAATTTCGTTCGGGCTGGGTCGTCGACAACGTCTTGCTGCCTCCTCTGAAGATAGTCGTTGTCGAGCACAGCTAGCAGCAGGAAACGGTGCGCTTTCTCTCACTTTTTTTGTACAGCATCAAGCGGTTTCATCTTGTAAATTAGAGCAGTTCAATTAGACTCAAAGAATGAGGTCAAATTACTGTAAACAAAAGGAGATAATATGTCCGCAGTGCACCTGTTTCTTTTCTGTCAGTTCACTCGTTATGTGTCAAAACGGTGCAGTTCTTTCAACTAGAAAAACAGTGCACTTTTATATACTTTCATGTAAAATTCTGCTGATAGGTGAAGTTAACTTTTACCGCCCGGTAAAGTTCATTTTGCTTTTACAAGAGTTAACTTCATCCGTGAGAATATATACTTTTTGGCTGAAATTCACTATTGTTGTTCCGAAGTTTTTTTTATCAGCTGATACAGTTGTTTTGTTGTTGAGCTGCCGATGGTCCCTGAACTACTGCTCATATTTACCGCTTGCATGCATGGCTATGTGTGTGCTGGTTCCTGTTAAATGGGAAAAAACAAAAAAATAAGACTGAGTGGAGTTGGAAAAAATTACATGAAGTGTGGTGTGGTCGTGAAGTTCACCTTTATTTGTCGACAAGTTCAGGTCGTGAACTTCACCTTCTGAAGTTCTGTTTTATAGTTTGCCAATGTTCATTCCATTTCCTAAGTTTTTCTCTATAAGTAATCACGAAAACATAATGTGAAGTTCACTTACATATGCCGACAAATTCAGAAAAATATGGTCCTGTGAAGTTACAAGGACAGAGTCAGCTATCCACTGAACTACCTGAAGTTCACTTATTAACCGACTCGAAGTTAGGTTCTGCTGCCGTGAAGATGTAAAGTACATTTATGAAAAAAAAACGAAGTTCACTTTAAAAAAAAATCGAAGTTAACTTACGTGACGGGCGAAGTTCAGAAAGGATTGTAGAATAGCTATATATATATATATATATATATATATATATATAGAAACCCTATTTGACACCTAGGGTGCAGAATAAGTTATTTTGCACCCATCATTTTTTTACATTGTTAAATCAATAAATTATGTTACATATCTAAATATTTACGTCATGCTGATCCATAATGAAAAAAACCGGCATGAAAATTGAGTTAAAATGACATAAAAGTCACAAAACATCATAAATATATGTATTTTTGTCGTATTTTTTGCAACGTCATGTAATTTTTTTCTCGTTTATATTTTTCTTACGTTCTCCTTGACTTAATACATAAAAAAAATTACGTCACGTAAAAATCATATGCGGTTGAAAAGATAGAGGGTGGGTGTAGAATAACTATTCTACTCCCTGGGTGTCAAATAGCGCGTCCATATATATATATATATATATATATATATATATATATATATATATATATATATATATATATATATATATATATATCTTTGAAACACACCTTGAGCCAATTGACGCAAATGGTCGGGTTATGGAAAATTTACTGGCATAATTTTTGACACTCAGGAATTTTAATCATGCTCCTTTATGCGTAAAAGACCATTCCAAGAAAGACGTGCTAATTAGGGACTAACAAATTCCAATGTGGCAGTAGAACTTATCCAGCAAGAACCATGTGGTCACTACTTTGCGAATCAATATTATTCTACAGAACCAAGAAAAAATATCGGTTTTTCATGAAATTTAGCATGTACAATGTCGAGATGCATGACCTTTTTTGTTGGAATATTTTGACACTTGAAAATATTAAATCGTGGTCCTGGATGTGAAAACGCCAGTTCCAACAAAGGCATGTTAATTATAGCAACTACAAAATTCAATCATGATAGAAACTTATCCAACACTCAACCATGTGAAAAGGCCAGTTCCAACCATCCTGCTAAATAAACCTAAATAAACCTCATGTACGAGTACCATGTAAAACATTCTTGCTGGATTGATTTGTACATGCATCTGGCTTATATTCAGCTAGCATACTTGCGTCGTACTTTGGCTGGGTTGAGCGAAGGTCAGCGAAAATTGTATCA
Source organism: Puccinellia tenuiflora (assembly GCA_012064385.1). Classification (NCBI taxonomy): domain Eukaryota; kingdom Viridiplantae; phylum Streptophyta; class Magnoliopsida; order Poales; family Poaceae; genus Puccinellia; species Puccinellia tenuiflora. Next base: position 162,480 of record QRDG01000063.1, on the reverse strand, counting down.
CTTAACAAAGCCATTGATGTAAATATTTGCTAAGATCATGGGCATTTAGCGATCAGCATAGGAGGAATAATCACAGAGAATTCATCTCCAGTTGCAAAAGGTCAACGCAGTGGATATAAAATTGGTCCACAACCATGGATAAACCAAATATCAGTTACATAGGTGGGTAGTAGTAACATCAAAATGAAACAAAGATTTTTAGAAGCATGGAGCTAGGCAGCGCCAGTAGCAAAGGGCTTGTTCGGTAACGTCCCAGCCTGATCCCTATACTTAGCACGAAAGTCTGATCCTCATCCCGGATCTCCTTTACACCGGCAATCTCCTGACGTTATGAGAAAGAAGCTAATTTAGCTGATGCTAGCTTTTGTACAACGGTATTGTGGGATAATTAACCAGATCAACAATCTACCTGCTTATCAGAAGCAATGTTTGAGCGCATTTGAAAGTGAGTACGTCCTGCTCCTTGCATTGCAACAGACTATAGGATGCAAATCCAGGTAAATGCTATCTATAACCTTGGCAAACATGTAAATACTTTGGCTAACATTCACGACCTGTAAGCATCAAGGAAAGTAATTAGCACAAATGGTAATGTGTTGCATGCCTAGACCTGTACTACAGTTTCAGGAGACTAATATAACAATGAGATTGTTTCAAGAGAATCCATGTAGCTTTCTGGAAGCTTGCCATGAAATTAAAAAACATATTAAAGCTCTAGGTATCGGTATTGTAAGCACCTCACATCAGATTCACTCAATTAACTAGGATTCGATTACAAATTCGGAATTACAGGAGGAATCTCAAGCACAGGATGGATTGGGGATCAGCGCGAGAGAGAAACAGTAGCTATTCCTATCCAGCGCCAGCCTCGGCCGAAGCCGCCTTTCCGTCCGGTTCCAAGCCAAGTTCAGTTGTGGATGTTCTGCTGCTTATATGCCTCCCAGTCCGCTCGGCATCTGGCTCCGAAGCAGGCCAAGCAATGAGGTGGCGGCCCGCTAGCCAGCCCATGTAGGCAGGTCGTTGACATTCCCTCCTCCATAAAATTCGGCTTGCCCCCAAGCCGAAGTGGCGACGAACCTCCAGGATCCCATGGTACTTGGGATTTATCGATAATAGAACAAGGACACTCATCATTCATTCTTCCTGGATTGCCTTGGCGCCAAACAGATGCAAAACACTCACCCGGATCCCACGGAAATTGAATTGCTTGGGAAGGAGGATAAGCGGGGTCGTGGTAGTAGTGGTGGTTGATGTCGTTCATGTGGTCAAGGAGGACGCTAGGCAAAAGCAGAGGCTCAATGAAACATACCAGAATATGCATGAGGAGACTCGATCCATTCCAGCAAGATGTATTCTGCAATTTGGTACCGTTTTGCCAATTCTGACTAGAGGTATAAGCACCCAGCACTTGTGTAGCATTCAGCAATGTTGCGTAGAAGCTAGCCCTTGCACTCATGAGAACACAAGACCACTGAATAAGCAGACTACAGCTGAGAACTTCTGTTGGCTGCAGTCCCATGGAATTGACAGTAAAATGCATGATGAGACCTCCATTTTGCAACCATAGAATTTTCCATTCAGCAATGTGAGAGCCAAGACGTGTTGCACTTTCAGTTACAATCTGGCCGCCCATCATTTTTCCCTCAAAATCCAAGCTGCCATACGACTTACTGCCATGACTGGCAGCCTCCATAAACTGATTCAACTCCCAATAAATACCTGTGATGTGCATATATTCAACAAAAGTCACCAGGTAATGCCGTTGTACTTCAGTTTTCCCATTGAGAATGACAAAGAATCCACTAGAGCTAGTAGACTGTTGCACTGTAATTGACCACTGAAAATGCACATTTGCAAAATTGCAGCACTTGGTGTTCCACTTGGACACTATTGGTTGCAGCTGTGCACACTGAACTCCAAGACCAGAAATACTCACAGTGAGGGTTGCGTTCCATTCAGAGTCATATTGAATACTGTGAAAGGAGAGAACCCAAGCTATTGCCCACTGAAAATCCTCACAAAAGTACAGAGACTCAGGTCCACCACGGCTACTCTGGAACAAAGACTTCAGTGGCACAATATTAATTGTCCAGGGAATTTCCCAATGCTCCAATGCACAACAAAAGAGCCCAGGAGTGCAAAACCGAAATTCATACTGCAATATTGAATAACTGAACGACCAATCTATCAACTCATAATAGTGAGTATTACCTCGCATAATCTGATGATAAATCCATTCTTTGCAGACGGCTACTGTTCGGACCCTTGTACAGTTAGACTGATGATGTACTTCTGCTCCCTCATTCAGAACGACAAGGAATATACCAGAGCTGGGGTACCCTTGTACAACATAAAATTGGAGACATGGCACATGAAGCCAAGAGATTAGCCACGACAGAGCATCAGCCTCAAGACCATATTGCAAAAGATGTTTAACGATTATCAACATCCAAGACTGGAACTGCACTTCCGCATGCTTGCTTGTAATCCACCGCCAAAAAGATACATCAAGAATTGCATTAGCTGGCCGAACACATTCTGTATGTGACCACCATCTGGAAAGCTTCCACAATACATCATACAAGCACCAGTTTCCATAATGGCTGTTGTTATCATTAACAGTGATGGATCCCAAAGAAAATGAGAGATTACCCATTGGCAGATTCGTGCACATACCAAGAGAAGGTGTCCATGGAGGCTTAAGCTCCACCTCAAGAAATATTGCATTCCAATCCTCCTTACTACCTTTAACTGAAAATTCATTGCCACGAATTTGCTGCACGTGCTGGAATAAATCATGTCCGTGGATCAGAACTGCTCTTGCACTAGTAGAGCTGGGTGGTGGCCATGGCGCTATTCCATTCACCGTCGAAACAACATTGAACTCACCGCATGTTTTTTGCAGCAACCTTGATGGCATTGGCAACTCGAGACAGTGGCATGAGCAATCAGTCGAACAAGTGGAGGCACAAGCTGATGTGAAACTTGGGTCAGTTACCTTCACTGTCATGGACACGAACACTGTGTCTTCTCTGTTGGTGCTGGGTTCAGGACCACCCGGCAAGTAGATGGTAACTGTAGGTGCAGCGTCACCCGGGACGTCCATGTCGACTGCCTTGTCGCTAATGGTAGGTGCAGCGAGCTCAGGGACAACGCCGCAGATGGTCGTGGATGAGCTTGAGGCTGTAGACGAGACGGTAACTGACACAGATGCAGGGGCGTTCTTACTTGAGCATTCCGACGAACAGCTGGTGGGCACCATAGCAGCAAGGTCTGTCACATTGATTTCGATTCCGCTAGGGCCGACGTTGAGCACCGTAGGGTCGAGCATGCCCAAGACCTTGGAAGTGGTAGAGGCGGCTGACGCGGATGCTGGGGAGGAGGTCCCAGACGCTGGCTCGGGAAATTTGCCCGTGGAGATGGTAGAAGCCGCCGCCGAAGTCGTGGTGGAGATGGCCAACGCGATGGTCGGGGATGCATCGCCGACGAGGACGTCGGGAGTGGACGGGGCTGGTGTCGCGGAGGAGACGAGCATGGGCGCTGGCTCTCCAAATCGCAGTACCTCCTCCAACACCTCCTTCCGCCGCTGCTCTCGTTGAGAAACAGGAAGCCACATCACGACTCCTTCTATGCTCCTCATCCGCTCTTCCTCCGGTAGGTGCTTCATCTCCCACAAGTCCTTGTCCCACTCGGACATGGCAGCCCACTCCACATCGGTCATCTGCGCTCGCCGCAACTCGGCAAGCGGCGGGTAGACATCGTTCTGATCCCAGCGAGGAGCAGATTCCTCTGAGATGGAGGTGTAGGGCATGGCGTCCTTGAGGAGGCCGTAGATACGCAGGGCCTCTGGAGTGAGATCAGCCATTGATTCGGTCGTCGAGGAACCTTAGTTTGAAGAGAAAATTTTTGGTGGATTTTGAGTGCAGATTTGGGGATTTGGTGGAGGTGGAAGGGTGGTGAAGATTGGCTCTGATACCAATTGTAAGCACCTCACATCAGGTTCACTCAATTAACTAGGATTCGATTACAAATTCGGAACCCGATTGCTAATAAGTGCATGAGTGCTGGTTGGCTCGTTCGAGCGGTCGCTTCTCGACCGTCCGATGAAGCATGATGAAGGCACAACATACTCCCAGACCCCAGCAAACGACGGAGCTGCCGAGGCCCGACCGGTCGAACCAGCGCGCCGTCGTATCTTCGGCTCTTCCCCACCTTCCTCCCCGCCGCCCCCTTACTACCACCGGTGTCGCGCTCACCAGCGGCAGCCTGCACGCAGCGCCGCCCTGGATCAGGACCGCCGCGCTTCCTTCCCGCGCCGGCCCGGATCAAGACCGATACATGCTTCCTTCCTGCGCCGCTGCCGCCGCGTATCCCCCACGCCCCTCCTCCTCCCACCTGGTCGTCCTACAGCCGGCCTAGCTCCCGTCACCGCCGCCGGTACACCGGGAAAATCAACCTCACGGTCGTCGGCAGCTCAGAGGGCTCTGCATCTCGACCTGCCGGGCTGAGTAGGCCCTGCATCTCGACCTGCCGGGCTGAGCAGGAGATCAGTTGCTATACGCTGCGGACACCGCCAGCGGACAGGCCTGCACAGGCATCCAAGACGCCCAGCTCCATCTAGTCCCTATCCGCTGCTAGTTAGCTAGCTCTCTCTCTTGATTCGGTCACATCCTTAACCAAGGTTAACAATCCATTGGCTATATGCAGTATGCACGCATGGGCAGCAACAACCCTTTGTTTAGCTTGATATGTCTGAATTTACTAGCACAACAACACACTATTGAATCTGAAAGTAAATCTTTCTTGCAGACGTATTGTTGTTTCACACATTAAAGTGGTTTTTTTTCAATAAGTGTATCCACTACGCCTTTTCTAGTTGCAATCTAGTGGGAGATGACTACAACTAAGACACCACCAACAACAACTCATCATAAGAGTGCAGCAACTATGTCTGCATCAAATCCCGTCCTCCCTACTATCATGGAGCTTTGATCCACCACCGTTCGTCCTGCCTCAGTGGACCGTCGGTCTTAGCGTGCTATCCTTTTCACTTCTTACAGCTCAGCCCATCCTTGCCGTCGTCGGCACCAATAAAGCGTCTGTTGCAACCCATTAGGGAATGTCTGCAACTGTGTCTGCTCTAGTTGCAACCCATTAGGGAATGACTGCAACTAAAACATTACCACGAGCACCTAATGTAAGGAATGCAACAATTTATTTCGAGGAGTGCAACAACTTTGTCTGCTAAACTAAACCACCACCAACAACAACTTTAAAGTAGTGTAAGCAACTCTTAGTATGAAGTTGTTAGTCTAAAAGCTAGAGTTGCTTTTCGGAAAGAAATAGTGTACAACTATGCATGCTCCTGTTGCAACCCGGTGGGGATAGCTACAACTAAAACACTAGCATCCGCAACTTATTCAAAGAGCACAGCAACTGCGTATGCTCCGGTTGCAACTCGGTGAAGGATGACTGCAACTAAAAATTTCACCAACAACAACTTATTTCCAGAGATTTCAGCAACTATTTCTGCTCCAACTGCAACCAAGTGAGGGATGGATGCAACTAAAACACCACGGGGAGCAACTTTAAATTACTGTAAGCAACTCTTACCATGAAATTGTTTGCCTAAATGCTAGGGTTACTTTTCGCGAAAAAAATAGTGTAACAACTATGCATGCTCCTGTTATAACCCACTAGGGGATGGCTCCAACTAAAACACTTCAACTTATTCAAGGAGCGCATCAACTGTGCATGCTCCAGTTACAACCTGATGGAGGATGGATTTAACTAAAAATGTTACCAACAACAACTTATTTCGACAGAATTCGGCAACCAACCCAGTGAGAGATGACTGTAACTAAAACACTGTCAGAAGCAACTTATTTTCAAGGAGTGTAGCAACTATGCCTTCTCCAGTTGCAACACGATAGGGGACGATTGTAACTAAAATACTAACTATGTCCGCACCAAATACAACCCAATTTGGGGACGAATTCTCAAGTTGCCTATTGTTATCGCAAATTTGGCTATTGTTGATGCTAGGTTGCATCATGTTATTCCATTTACAATATTATGGAGTTACAAATCGTCACTACTAGGTTTTCTACCTCGAAAACCAAGTTGCCTACGATTTTAGAAAGTATGGCAGGCAACTAGAAGTACAAATTTGATTCTCTCAAGAATATGAAGTTGCTCACTATCGTTACAAAGTTTGTACCTTAGAAACTAAGTTGACTAAAAAATAAAAAATATTGTACGCAACTGTTAGTATGAAGTTGCTGGCCTAAAACACTAGAGTTGCTTTTCAAGAAAAAAAGGTTGTCAAAACATATATGAATGAGATCTAGTTTCGAAGAGCTCATCGCGAGAGGACCAAAGGTGAAAACTAATCGCAATTCCGACATACCATTTAAAAGTTATGACATTTTAATTTTTACCATATGGAATTTAAATGCACGTGGTGTGCATGCGGGAGTAATATGTTTCCTTAGTTCGACTGATTGCTCTATTGGACTATTGAGCATCCGTTTGCTCCCTAGATGCGGCCAATTCGGAATTACAAGAGGAATCTCAAGCACATGATGGATTGGGGATCAGCGAGAGAGAAACAGTAGCTATTCCTATCCAGCGCCAGCCTAGGTCGAAGCCGCCTTTCCGTCCGGTTCCCAGCCAAGTTCAGTTGTGGATGTTCTGCTGCTTATATGCCTCCCAGTCCGCTCGGCGTCTGGCTCCGAAGCAGGCCAAGGAATGAGGTGGCGGCCCGCTAGCCAGCCCATGTAGGCAGGTCGTTGACATTTAGTAGTTTCATACTCATCTAAAACGGACACGCAGCTAGCGGACATGACATCGAGCACTTGTCATACTGAGCTGCAGAAAAAAGATCAAAGGTGATCTGAGAGATTGAAACCTGAAATCCAGTAACCGAGCGTACATGCAGCATGTAAATTTGATTGTTATCATAACCACACTAATCAAAAGCAATGAGATTAGAACTTGTTTCATAATCAGGTAAATGTCTCTTGCAAGCAAGACAAATAAATATATGCACTGTGCAACTCTTGACAGCAGGCCAAAGTCGACATTATGTGGGGAGCCTTCTTTAAGCAAAGTTGAATTCTATTTATGTGGTTTCGAGTGGCCAGGAAAGCCAGTGCAGGCCAAAGTCAACATTATGTGCTCGACGTCCAGCTTGCAAAGATCAGAGGTGAGATATTTAAGCCACTGTCTTTTACAGCTAGTTTTAAACCGAGTTAACTCGAACTGGCTGTAGGAAAGAAAATTGACACTGTCCAGCATGTAGCTGCCAAAAGAGCAAGAGCTGTATGAATCGCAGTCATAATGTTCCGTTATAAGTACTGCAGGTCTGCAGCTAGAAAAATCTAAATAAATTCATTCCCGGAGAGATGAATTACATTCTTGGATGAATTCTGTTAGTAGTCATGGAACATTGCAACAGTGTGCTCTTCATGGTGCATCCTGATCATTAGCCGTGAGTTCTTCATGTCCATAAGTGGGAAGGAAAACAACATGAAAGTAAATATGGTTCCCGGCCTAGATAACTGGATATATGAAGAATAAAAAAGGAGAAAAGGTTCACCTGACAATGGGACAATGACGATCATGACCGTGAGGTCTCAACTCTGGCTCTTCTTCTTGTGTAACATTTCTTGATACAAGAAATCATCTGGCATAATGAGTGAAGCATACCTAAACTGAGCACTTCGGCAAAACATTTTCCTTGGAAACTTAAATAGGACACATCAGAGGGAAATCGTATATAGGCGCAGAACAAATGATGAGACAAAAACAAATTTATGGAATAGGAAATTAACTAAATGTACTCAACATCAAACCAAAATAAAAATAGCACAATGTCCCAAGCATGTATATAAACTCCAAAATGCTACGGGTGTATTGACTAATTATGGAGTTGCTTCTTTATCACATAATCATGTCTCAGATATGATGGTACATAAAGATACTGAATAACCATTCCAGCAGAAATATGAGATTCCTCTGTACAAAAGTAGAAGCTCACCTGGGCTTGGACCTTCATATGGGCATGGGGCAATGTGTAGGGATGCTGGCCACGGCCAGGCTGCCGAGGGTAGTGTCCTCATCTGCGTCGCTGGCTGCGCCTTCCTTCTCACGACATTTATAAAGTAAATATATACTAGAAGGGTAAGGCGCGCTTTGCCGCGCCCGTGTATATGTGGCGAGTCGGCTCGCGAGTGACACTTCTTACGTTCTTTTTTATAGAACTCTATATTGTTCAACTGACAACTGGTTTCCCACACACATCATGGTACTATTATATAAACCAATGTTATCACGTCAGCAACATTGGCGAATTCTTTTGATTATAAAGCATCAAAGACAACGACAACTGTAAAACAATGGAACTATATGAAATGTTTGTACATAACATATGCATTTCTTGCCAACATTTGAAAAAAGCGTAAAAAGTGACAATATTAACCAATAAGCATGTGGCAAAAATAAGAGGGAAGTAGACTTCATGGATTTTACCATCCGACGGCACAACAATAGCTTGTCCATTTAACCTCACAGCCACAAGGTCAGGCTTCTTTTGAGACAACCTTCCTTGAATTGGACTGAGACCATAACCACCAATAAGCATGTGGAAAAAATAACACGGAAGTAGACTCCATGGATTTAACCATCCGACTACAGAACTATAGCTTGTCCATTTAACCTTACAGCCACCAGTTCAGGCTTCTTTCGAGACAACCTCTCCTGAAATGGACTGAGACCAAAACCGTCTTGCATGTATTATCACTGGTAACACCATTTAAGGACAGAAAAACATAACCATTTTTTCAGTGTCTAGAATGGTAATATTGTTAGAATGCATGGCTAAGCATCAGAAGTAGTTAAGTAATGGATGGTGAATGAAAGTAATTTTTGTGCTATAGGCAGAATAAACCAAGAGATGCTATGGTTTAAATGGAAATATCATCAGATAAGCACTGGCAGGTAGCACAACACAGAAAGTTATGTTCACATATAGGAGAAGCCGAGTCAAACCAGAGGAGTAACACTTGCATACTCTGTTATGTTTCCGAATATATATATGGTTTAAGTGGAGATTTCATTACGTAAAGAATTAGGCATATAAAAACTCTCAGGCCAACTGAACAATGAACATGCAACAATAGGTACTTCAATCTCTCCTATCAGGTTCGTCATTTGTCCTCAAATAAGAGATGTGGTGTGATTATTATGTGCACGGAATATTCCAGGGACATAACGTGAAGGTATACACTTGAAAGAAAACGAAACAACCTTGCACCCCTGGTGTCTGTGTGTGTTAGCATCATATTACAAAAAGGTGTGGTATTCCTGTAAAAAAGGTTATGTTATCATAGAAGAGAGAAAGAAAGAAAGCTTCCTAAAGATGAAAATGACTGTTCATTCAGACAACCGTAAGATGAGGCAAAGTAGGTCTCTATAGAAGAACTGCGCATCAGATGATACGATAGTAGTCCGGTTTATGGCAGTCAGGTCAATTAGGCTTATATTCTATTTTCTTTATCTATTAACTTTATTTTCCAAGAAGTGATAACAGAGAATGGTTAGCTACTACTTCAACTAAATTTATCATTTGTACAGCAAGCGTCCTATGCTGGCAAATAAAATGTGATGTTGAAGGTTATGTTATCCTAGAAGAGAGAAAGAAAGAGAGCTTTCTAAAGATGAAAATGACAGTTCATTCAGACAACCGTTTATTTAGATGAGGCAAAGTAGGTTTCTATAGAAGAGCTGTGCATGAGATGATACAATAGTACTCTGGTTTATGTCAGTCAGGCCAATTAGGCTTATATTCTATTTTCTTTATCTATTAACTTTATTTCCAAGAAGTAATACCGAGAATGGTTAGCTACTACTTCAACTAAATTTATCATTTGTACAGCAAGCGTCCTATGCTGGCAAATAAAATGTGATGTTGCTAGACATCACAGCTATTACGCAGCTTTACCACTGTCTTTGGTCACATGGAAGCTGATTTCAGAAGTTAAAGATTGCTTCCAAAAGTGTTTTATCAGTTTACTCCTAGAAGAAAAGGTTAATGCTAAAATGCACTACCAGTTTGCTCCTTATCGATCTCCTGGTCTAATGACAAAGCCCAAGGAAATTTAGGGAATATGCAAGTTGCAAGACATGCTGTCTAACAGAGAGGATAATTAATAATAAAATCCACCAGCTGCCAATGTTGGTTCAGTGATAGCTCTATTATAACAAGATAGGTAATATAATCAAAAGGGAAGAGTTTAAAAACACAGTATAATCTTGTGGCAACAGAAAATAGGAAACTGTGTCATCAGAAATAATTAATATCTAAGAAAAAACATGGAGATGAGATCACAAAATCAGTCTACATGCTTCCCAGTGCGGCTCCCACTTCTCTACAATGGCCTTCGTACCATTTTCTTCCTCTGCAACCAGTAGGATTAGCCGAGCATTCAAACAAATCCATCTATTGTGCCACTGCCAAAATCTTTTTATTTTTAGTATTTAACATTTGGCTACATAAAGCATGACCAACACTATGTAATCATACTGCATATTAAGGTTCAGAAACAGGAATTTGTTCATACTCAATACTTAAGACCCAAGCCTTACTCTACATTAAGATTGATAGTTTAGCAGTGATGGGGCCATTAGATGTTTGTATATGGCTATCTACTCACGCCAACCTCTGAAAATGTTGGCGTTCTTAGTTCTTACCAATGTAGAGGTGTATTGTTCTTGGAGCTTCAGGTAGGCTGGCAGCAAAGGAGACGGGAATCTCAGCGGCAGTGCTGATATTGTGGACATCGTGCAAGGACTTCCAGGCGCTGCAGATCTTGGGCAGCAGACTCAGCGGCAGATGGCCATCCAGAAAGCTGTCTGGCGCCAGGTGATCGACCGGCGGCAACCAAGCTGCGGTCAAAAGAAGGATGGTGACAAAAGCGCAGATGGAATCGACCCTGCCATGCCGCGAATCCAATGTTTCGCCCAGAAAAAGGAGAGATATGTTGTCGGTCGTGTGGATTTGGAGAAGACGATGTACCACGTGGTGTGATGGTGACGGCTTGGTACGCGGAACGGGGATGAGGAGAAGGGGGTGCCAGGGAACCTACCTGCAGACTGTGGGCGCCGGCGCCGGCGCCGCCCGTTGACCAACGCCCCAAAACGAAGATGCGAGTGGCAGATCCGGCCGCCAGCGAGAAGGGCACATCAACAACACACTAAATGCGGCCACCACCGCCGCGAACCGAAGATGCCATGAAGAGCGACGCAGCCAAACGAGGATCTGCAGAGGAAATGAGGGAAGATGAGTATATGGCAAATGGAAGCCCAGATCAACACAGAGAGCAAAACACGCATGCACACACGGATAGTCCCAAGGCGAAAGAAATAGATCGGCACGCTCAGCACATCAATCAGTCTAAGATAATCAGAAAACAAAGAACGCTAGAATCCAGGCACGTCAACCACAGAATGCATGAACCCAATCACAAAATTTCCCCAATCCAACGAACCAGCGCAGAACGGCAACCACCGCCGTAACACAAGCAAGCAATGTGATTAACCAAGACTAAAACGCAGATCAAGAAAAGGGGAAACAAGAATAGAAGCAACCGTCTCACCAGAAGACACCAGAGTCGCCGCCGGCCGCCGACATAGATCCAAAGTGCCCACAGCTCCAAATCCACCAATCCAGCTAACACGCAGACCTAAAAAACAGAGGCCGCGAGGTCAGGAGAGAAGAGCACGAAGAATCACACCGGAAAAGGAGCAGAGAGAACGCGGGAGGCAGAGGACAAGCGGCGTGCCACCGCTGCAGCGCGACGACCGGCTGCTGCGCGTCATCGGGGAGCAAGGCTGCCACCGCTCCTCGCCGGTCAAGTCCAGCAGTTCCAGCAAAGACACTCACATGGCCGTGACCAGAACGCAGCCGCAGCTGGCACTCGAGCCAGCAGCAAAACGAACCACCAGATCCCCACCAGCCGCCCAAAGCAGGGATCTGGAAGAAGAGCAGCAAAACAAATCGCCAGATCCCCTCCAGCCGCCCGAAGCACAGACAGAGCAGGCGGAACCAAGAAGAGCTGAGAGAGAAAGATATCCAACTGCGAAAAGCAGTACACGCGGCCACCATGCCGAACGGCACGAAACAAACCGCCCATTGTAGAGGACCCACAAGCCAGCCTCACAACCGGAAACAGAAGCATCAGTGACACAATGACAGGCGGGCCCAGGCTGAGGATGAACCACAGGCCACCAATTCTAGGGAGCTTAGATGTTGGAGGGATATATTCCTTCTATAGAGTCGAATCTACAGAGATGATTTTTTGTGGTTCATGTTTTGATATTCGTACGTTAACTATGAGATAACTTTTTTCTTTTGGAATTTGAGGATTTTAAAGGATTTTAAATTTTGAAGTTTTTATCGTTTTCTAAAATTTGAAAATGTACCGCCGGCGCGCGGGGCTGCGGTGCGCCAGGGGTACACGATTTACCGCCGGCGCGCGGGGCTGGAGGCACGCCGGGGCTAGTTTGGCTTAGCGCCGGCGCGTGAGGCTGTGGATGCGCCGGGGCTATTTGGCTTACCGCCGGCGCATGGGCCACTATGCGCGCAGGCGGTAAGTGAGCACACGGGGGCCCGGGTGATCGCACCTTAGCGCCGGCGCATAGAATTGGTGGTGCGCCGGGGGTACTTTGTTAGCGCCGGCGCATAGTGATATTGGTGCGCCGGTGGTAGTTAGCGCCGGCGCATCGAAAATTTGGTGCGCCGGCGGTATATTTTTTTCTATAAGCTGTTTCCTAGTAGTGAAGCCATGGTGAGCATGCCTACGACCATGTCCGGCGCCGGTCACACGGCCCATATGTGTCCTTTTCAACGGATCCACGGTCTTTACCTTGTTCATCGCCCTCACAAGAGGAATGTTCCGCCCTCACAAGAGGAATGTTCCACGGGACGTTGTTGGACATCGACGCATCGGACGAGGCACATTCCGGTTGTTTTTCTTCTATCTACACAAGTAACGAGAACCATTTATAAATGCTAATACTAGATTTTAATCGAGACTTGATGACTATAGGATCTACTCCCTCCGTTTCAAAATGTATGGCGTTTTAGCAATTTCCCGACCAAGGTCAAAAAGTTACATAATGACATGTTTACCCCTGTTCCGAAAAAGGAACGCGATAGCGCGATACAGCGAAACGGTACAGGCAAAAAAAAATTGAAATGATCCGGTCACCAGATCGGGGCGGAAAATTTTGAATCGAGCGAGCGGGGGCGAAGAGGCATCCTCGCCAGCTCGCCGTCGATCTCGCTCCAGGATCGGGGCGAAGAGGCATCCTCGCCAGCTCGCCGTCGATCTCGCTCCAGGATCGGGGCGAAGAGGCATCCTCGCCAGCTCGCCGTCGATCTCGCTCCAGGATCGGGGCGAAGAGGCATCCTCTCCATGATCTCGCTCGCGTGAGCAGCTCGCCGTCAAGAGTCCTCGCCATCAGGAAGTCGCCGTCAAGGATCCTCACCATCAAGGGCCTCGCCGTCAGGAGCTCTCCATCAGGGATCTTGCCATCAAGGATCCTTGCCATCCCCACGACTCGCCACCCAACAGCACCTCACTGTCCCAGTGTGCCTGGCCATCAGTCCGAGCTCGTCGGCTGCAGATCAAGCTCACACGCAGCAAATCTCCCACCCAGCAGGAGCAGAGCACCAGCCAGGCTAGCAGAGCGTGCCGGCCACCACCCAGCAGGAGCAGCACGCCGGCTCCGCTTTGACGCCGACAAGGTCGCTTCGACTCCAGCCCCAGGGCAGCAACTCCATCTGCACGGCGGCGGCACGGCTCCGACACGGCACGACATGGCTGCGGCACGACACGGCACGGCTCGAGTCCGGTGCACCTGCAAGAGTTGGCAATCAACATGGTTCTTCTTGACCTGAATTTCACTCCACCCGAAGAAGAGGACAGAGGCATACCTGGAGGAGGCCATGTCGATCAACATGGTGATATCAATATGGAAGAAGAGGGCGTCGACCCCGGACAAGATGCAGTTGGTGAGCACATTCTTCTCCACTGCAGAAATATTCCAGTTAGGTTTTACTAGCATAAAGCAAGGCTCATCTCATCTGCTACAGAAGAAAGGGTACCAGCAAAGTTATACTCCTCCCCACCAGACTTAGTTCAACCTCCTATAGAGCTCCCTTAAGTTCACACAGTCCAATTTTATGTGGAAAAAGTCCAAGGATCTGTTGTTTTGTTATAGTTTAAGTCATGTTGGGTATTGATCAAGCAGCATTCAACTATTTGATTTTGAGATGAACAAGCACTTATACTGTTGGATTATGAGATGAACAAATATTCAAACAATACTCAGTTTGGCAGAACCAACTATTCCAGATTCAGTAGCTACTTCATTTACAGAGACATGACAAGCTACATCAGATTCATTAGCTACTGTTTCAATAGGAAAGCACTACTCCTAGCACACATTGAAGATACATTAGCTACTGTTTGTACTCCTAGCAAGCAAGTGTACAAAATTTACTATCAAGCAAAATTCAGCAAGTAAAAATTTCTTTTACTTTGTTGCAGGTGTGCAGCAAGCAAAGAGAACAAGAAAGCTACTCACTGACCAGCAGAAATATGCTGCCTATGTGACAATGCATTTTCTTTCCATGAGCAATGGTGGGAAATTTAAAAAAACGACAAGAAAAGTGTTGCAGAATTCTTTCAAGCAGATATTCAAGCTATCCAAAGGATTTGGAAGACTGCAATGAGACAAATCGCCGATGGTTTGGAGGTTGATGTATCGAACAAAAGAAAAGGAAGATGCGGAAGAAAAGCAGTCGATATTAATCTAGCGATGATCCCAACTATCCCACTGAACAAGAGATCGACTATAAGATCATTATCTTGGCAGTTAGGATGTAGCCCCACTACACTGTTCAGAAAGTTCACTGCGCGAGAAATAAAGAGGGTCTCGAATGCCGTGAGGCCAGTTCTAACTGAAAAGCATATGAAGACCAGGGTGGAGTTTTGCGTGTCGATGCTCGATGAGAGAACTAGAGCAAGTGCAAGCCCATGGTTCATGAAAAATTCTTCGTTATGACTAAAGAAAACAGAAACTACTATCTCCTACCTGAAGAAGAAGGGCCTACAAGACACATTAAAAACAAAAACAGCATCGGGAAAGTCATGTTCCTCACTGCTGTAGCTAGGCCTAGATTCGACGATGCAGGAAATGAAACTTTTTCCGGAAAAATAGGTTGCTGGCCTTTTGTTAAAGAAGTTCCAGCAGCTAGGAAGAGTCTATGCTCATGCCCTATATGTGCTAGGCCTAGATGGGCAGTGATTTGAAGCAGTGCTACTGGCAGAGAGAGAAGAACTGCAAGCAAGCAGTGGTAGAAGCAGTGCAAGCAAGCAAGCTACTGCAGTTATACTATATGTTGTGAAAACTTGTGTGTCATGTATGGATTATATGCTGCGAAAACTTGTGTGTAATGTATGGATTATATGTTGTGAGAACTTGTTTGTAATGTATGGAGTACAATATTTGTGTTGTTATTTGTGTGTTGTTATTGGAGTAGCAAGCAAGTTAATTTTCCTATCTGAACTCAAGTTTTCATAGCAGGTGTCAAGCAGTGCAAGCAAGAACTTGCTGCTGCACTGCACTGTTATTTGTATGTCAAAAAAATGTCTAGCAGATTTTTTCTATCAGAGCAGGTAGTAGTGAAATTGCAGGAATATTTGTTCTAGCAGAACAAGCAGTAGTGAAACAAGCAATGGAGTAGATGCATTACTTCTAGCAGGAGTCACTAAAACAAGCAATTTACATAATTTGTAGAGGAAGGAAATTTCATAATTTATAGAGCAAACTCATGGACAAAGAAAGCACAAAAACGCTACTGCTAAGAAACAGGACAATCAACATGTACAGGGGTGAGAAATACGCTGAAATGTTCGTCAGAGAGACATAGCAGGCTAGCAGTATATCATTTCTCTAGGAGTAGACAATATTCTAGCCAAACAAACTACTGTAATGGATTCTACGGTGGAGGTAACCTGCACAGCTGTGTCACACTAGCAGTACAAGAACAGTACAGTATCACAGTGCTAGAGATCACGGTGCTAGATTCATCATGGTGCTGGAGATCACAATATCACGGAGTAGTACAAGAACAAAGCGGGGTGTGTGCAGGTGCTTACAGTGGACGTGATGGCGCTCCTCCACTCTTTGTGCTTTCTGCTGCGCAGGGTGGTGGGGGAGTGGGTGGGCGGGGGCGCGTCCACGCGAGCGGGCGGCGTCTGTGGTGCCCGTGTGGCCCCTCACGGCCACGGAGAACGCATGGTGGACGGACGGTGCGGAGACTCGTGGCGGCGAGGAGGGCCTGCGCGAGGCGGATCCCGAGGTCGAGGAACGCGAGGTCACCCAGCTCTTCTGCTCCTCGTCGCCGACAGACGCATCGGCAACCAGCAGCGACCCCAAGAGGAACGAGGCGACGGAGAGACGAGGGGCATCCAGGCAGGGACGCGCTCCGCGCCCGCGGCCTCGCCGAGGTAGCCGAGCAGCGCAAGGACGCTGCGCAGGGAGCAGCACAGGGCCGGGAGCTTCCAGAACACGCGGAGCTTCCAGCGCCTCCGACTCGTCAACGAGCCCCGCGTCGATTAGTTTCTGGAGGAAGGCCCGGAGGTTGTTGTCCATGGATCCACCAGCCCCGCCCACGGATCTGTGACGGGCACTTCAAAATCGCAGCTTTGACCTCGGGGAGCACGGTGCACGGAGGCTCCAGCGAGTTGGAGAAGGGGAGCCTGAGGCTCCAGCGAGTTGGAGAAGGGGAGGGAGAGCACAGGCGCGAGAGGGAGACGCGAGGGCGAGGGCGAGAGGGCGCTAGCGAGGGCGAGGGCGAGAGGGCGCCGGCGAGGGCGAGAGGCGAATGGGATCTCGGAGTGGAGAGTGGGTGAGGGAGATGCGTTCATGAGATGCGTTCCGACCGGGGGTATTTTCGGTAAGTGCGGTAATTATCGAAGGAAAATTGAACTGCTAAAATCCAAAGGACGTGACTACACAGTGGTCAGCCACTTTTTACCCTAAAAAGTGGTCACTTTAGGACGTACTATTTTTGGAATGTGATAAGTTCCGAATCTTACCTAAAATGGAAACTATGACTTTTTTAAGAAAGTGACCAAATCCTAAATAAAAACTACCCCTTTTAGAAAGGGACGGATCCCACAAAAACTGCATGTAACGAAAAGTATATATTTCTGGACATAAAACTACATCCCATGTCAGAAAATTACATCCCCGTAGTTAGAGAAATCATAATGAATTTGACGCATATCAATAAAAAATGTAACATTTGAATAGAGATAAAAGTTACATCTAAAAAACCTGAAAAATTACATCTACCAATAAGTAAAAGTTACATCCTTCCAATGTTTTAGATGTAAAAAACGACCCAAAAAAAGGTTACATCTACGTAAAAAAAGTTACATCAAAGTTGGGGCAGAGGTTCACCTGTCGGTCCCAGCTAGCTGCAAGCTGGGGCGAGGCGTCCCACTACCGGTGAGCTCCCAACGCCTCCCATGGAGCTCCGCTCCGACGCCGCCTGCTCCCGGTCGAAACCCGGTGACCACCCGCCGCTGTGGCCCGTTCTCCTCTCTTCATGGGCCTCCTCCCGACGTCCCCGTCGTGGTGCCTCGCCTCCGTGCGTCGCTCGCTCGCGAGAGCGACCAACGACCCGGCCATCCGCGGCCATGAGCGCCGCCAAGCTACATCTCCAGCCTTCGGCGAGCTAGGCCGCTCGCTTTATTCTCCTCCCGTTCAGGCGGGCCATCCGCTCAGACTGGTCACCGCCCGAGCTCGCACCCCCTCGAGCGCCGCCCAGCTTGCCGGCAAGCTCCGCCCGGCGGCAGCCTCCTTGCTTGTCTCTGTGCTGCGTTTCTCAGTCATCACCCAGATGTTAGCCGTGGCCGAAGGGGTTGGGCGCGCACAGGCTTGGCGGGGCATGGTGGTGGTCCGGGTCTCCGGGAAGGGGTGGGCGGCGCGCGGAGGTGGCCGGAGAATGGGTTGGGCGGCGCGCAGCGATGGTTGGAGAGGTCGATTCGTGGGATTTGGGCAGGATGGGGTCGGGGGTGAGGGAAGACTTATCCAGCCAAAAAAAAAAGTGGGGATCGGTGCAGGACTGCAGGTGGGTTGCTCTCGTTTCCCTGACCACGCGATGGTCCAAATAGTGGTCAACCAATAGTTAGATTTTAGGAAATCCAAAATGCCAAATCTAATACTTGCCTGGGCACTCTCCTGTCTTACGCGGTGCTCACTTCTCGCGTCCGTCCGATCGAATCGACCGGCGCAGATACAACCAAACCGACAACGCAACTTTCCCCTCTCCTTATCCACTCGTGGCGTCCTCTTCATGTCTCCCCCCACTCCACCCCCACGCGCACGAACTCGACCTCGAGCGGATGAAAGGAGATGGATGGATCGCGCCCCCATCGAGAAGTTCTTGAGGTCGGCGGAGGAGGAACAGGAGGCAGTACTGGTGCGGATTGAACGGTGCCCCGCTCCCTAGGCGAAGGACGACATTCATGGCGGTCCCGGTGCCCGGTTGAACGGTGCCCCGCTCCCTAGGTGAAGGGCGACATTCATGGCGTTGGTGCGACTAGGAAGATCCAATGGCGCCGGCGCTCCCGAGGCGAAGGGCGGCGACCTTGGACTTAAATCGCGCGCTAGTCGCCGGATCTGGAGCTCCACCGTGTGATGCCCTCAACGCCGATCACGAGTTCCTTCTCCTTGAACCCTCAGCCCGTTCTCGAGCTCCTCCTGACCACAGCGCCCTCGAGCTCCTCCATATCTCGGCCGTTTGTGGCGAGGTGAGCTCCATCCCTCTTCATCCGATCGATTTTATTTTGACGTCGCTTCCGTCGATTTGTATTGCTCCGCCTCCGCCCAGCCTCTCCGCCTGCTGCTGGTGCTCTGTTCTTTGGTCAATACCCCATCTTGTTTGTGTCATGCTCGTGTGTGGTCGTTGGTGTAGTTTATCTGCTTGTATTTATTTTTCCGATACAAAAACTACATCCACAACTAGTATGATTCCACTACTTGTGCAGTGGCTTGATGATGTTTGTTCGTGCAGCTGATTGCTTTGAAAATTACATAGGGTGGTCCTGGTTGCAACTTAGTTTCACAAGTATGGTCCTGGTTGCTGTGTGCTACATTTTGTACTGCAGGTAGGAGTGTTCTTTTCTACAACGTTCTGAGTTTATTTTTATAATAACGACATGTATTTTTTTGTAATAACAGGAAGTATTTTTTACACATGCAAATTTGTTTACAACAGTATGTATTTTTACAATATCGGGATGTATTTTTACAATATCAGGATGTACTTTTATAATAACGAGATGTATCTTTTATAATTACATGATTCATTTTTTTTACACATGAAAATTTGTTTACAACGTGATGTATTTTTAACTATATCAGGATGTATTTTTATAACATCGGGATGTACTATTTTTTACTATAACAGGTTGTATTTCTTTTTATAATTGCATGATGTATTTTCATTTGTTTTTTCCTGTGAGATGTAAGAAACAACTGTTTTTGGAGAAGTGTGGCCATGGAGGGGCCCGGTTTTTTGTACATGTTTTTTTTTCGATCTAAATTGGGGCCGGGGGTTGCTACGGTGCTGATCAGGTGGTCCCGGATCAACATGTCACTTTTGAACGGACGGAGGCACCTCCAAGCAAAAACGTGCGGCCGGAGCCCTATTTCGGGAAAGCACCGGGACCACTTTCTATTTTTGGATTTAGGACAAAGGGGGCACCGCGTAAGACTAACCGGTAACCGGGCACTGTGTAGCCACGTCCAATCCAAAAACGTCATACTTTCCGGAACGGAGGGAGTACTTAATTAAGCTGGTAAATTGCTTACCAAGGCTTTCTCAAATTCCTTCACCCGCGGGTCCGCGACCAAACGAACACCCTGCACCACCTTGGGGTCCGTGACGAGTTCCCCACTCTCGTTTTCTTTGCTGTACCAGGAATCGAGCCGGGGACTCCTGGAACCTACGCCCGCGTCCTCGACGTACCTCCGCCTCGGCCTCGCTCCGCCGGCCGATTCCGGCGTCCTCGACCCTCCCCGCCGTCGCCGACCATGGTCTCGTCCTCAGGGTGAGCACCGCGCTCTTTAGGCCTTTCTCCCGCGCCCTTTTCCTCTCGCTCTCGCCGTCGTTTTAGCCGCCGTCGCCGCCGTTTCCCGCCGGCGTCACCTCACAGAGCGCCCGGCCTGGGCCGGCACTGGGCCGAACGCTTCGGCCACCCGCCTGGCCGTCTGCCCAGCCTGGGCCGGCCAAAGGCCGGCGCCCTCGGGCTGGTGCCCGGCCTCCAGCCCGGCCTGGCCGGCATGAGGCCGGCCCGTCTGCCAGTTTGGCTTTTCTTTTAAGAAATAGAATGAATTTAAATAATTGTTATCTAATTAAATATTGCTCCAAAAATAGCAAATAAAATATCCAAATGATCAGAAAAACAAACTCTACTTGTTAGAGAAATTGAATTCATCTTTTGAGTTTATTCTCTTGCTGTTTATATATGAATTCCAAAAAGGGTTCAAATAATACCTAATTTGGGAAAATCATAACTTATTAAATATTGATCCAAAAATTATGAATAAAATACCAATGTGTTCAACACTTCAAATGCAATCAAAACCATGCTAGTATCAAACTCATGATCACAAATATTTAATCGATGTTATTCTTAAATTGTTTAAAAGAATTAAATCCAATTAATTATTTAATTTGCTATTTATTCTTCGGTACTCAGAAATTACAAATGAGGTACCAAATTAATCGGAAGAACAAACCTTATTAATTATGTCATGTCCATGCATATTTGAGCCACTTCTCTAATAATTTAATAATTTATAAAGATTGTGGTCATTAAGTTAAATATGGAGTTGCTTCCAAATAATTGCACTAATTATTTGGCTCTCCATTTAATTTTGCTATTAAATTATATGATGGTATTCTTGCATCAATTTGACATGTCATCATGTGATTGTGCATTGCACCTTGTCCTCGTGTGATTTATTTGTTCTTTGTATTTATTTTGGGTATCGATAGATTTCGGAGTCGAGGGTTTCTCGACCTACCCCGACGAGCCGTACTACACTCCCCGGCAGCAAGGCAAAAGATAACCTAACCTTCTTGGCATCTAGCATCCTATCGTTTTATAAACTTATTTTATCCACCATAATATTGCATGCGATTCCAATGACAATTTTGATCAATACTAGGGTATCCTATGAATGCATGTTTTTCCCCGAACCAATAACATGTATCCCTACCTATGAACCATAGGGTTGATGTGTTGGCCCGAGACAAATATATAGTTGTTGTATTTATATGCTTAGCTATGCTTAGCCATGCTTAGTCGAATGCTAGTTATGTCCGCTGTTTAATTCCATAATTGTTGATGTTGATGGAATGTTCAGACAATGGTGGATACTTGTGGTGCTAAATGTAAAATGCTAATAAGGCTTGGATGAGTTGCCATCGGGGATGGTTGTTTTGTCTCATTCTTGCCCCTAGGTGCGAGTTCTTTACCCCTTGAACCAAGACTGAGCGTGCTTCCAAAGGTGGGGACATATGGAATCCACTTTGACCGAATAAGTTGTGAGGGGCTTGCCAAGGGTCCTCTAGTTTGCTATTTCCATTTGCGTGTGAGTGTGTGGGTGGAAAAAGAAACGATGAGGACGGTGGTGTTTAGGATGTGGCCACGGGGCAGGGCGTTGGAGGCGCTGAACCTGTCCTTCCGCACACTGATGGTCCTTGAGTAAGCCTCATGCAATGTAAAGGTCTAACCGCGCCCACTCGCCGGCCTTCCCCGGAAGAGGGCCAATCAGGTGAGCCGGACGGTACCGATGGGTAAATTAGTACACCCCTGCAGGGTTTAATCTTTTCGAAAAGCCGTGTCCGCGGTTATGGACAACTTGGGAATAGACGATAAGACCATAGAGAACCTTAACCTAAGTGATATGGCCGCTAAAGGTTGCATAATCAACGTGTGATAAAGGTTCATTTCCTCGAGGGTGATTCGAGGGAGTGCCTCTGGTGGAGGTGAGAGTTGGTTTGCCTACAAGATGGTTCGATGAGAACCGAAGATGAAAAGTTTACTCTCTTACCCCCTTTATGAAAAATATTCTGAGTAGACGGTGCCATGTGCCATTTATGTCTTGTTTATGAAAATTAGCTTTATGCAAAAATAACTACACATACAGCTTTAGAGCCTCCGTCAATCATTGGGCCTATATCGCCCTACTAAACTTGCGAGTACATCGTACTCAGTCTCTCTTTGCTGCCTTTATATTTGTATTTCAGAGGAGGACGACACCGAGCAACTAGGTGGGTTCTTCGTGGACGTCGACTAGTAGTCCGGGGTTCCCAGGTGGCAGCTTGGGACCGTGGAACAAGCTGGCTGGGATCTTTATTTGTAGGCCTCTTAGGCCATATATTTGCATCTTGTTGTTAGACAACACTACCCGCTTCCGCTTGATGTATTGTTGGATCTGTGATCCTTTTGTGTGTAATATTTGTATCTTCCTCATATATGAGTTGCTATATGATTTTGTGTCGTAGAGTCTGCAATGTGCCAGTTGTTCCACAAGTCTCGGTCTCTCTACTATACGTGATAGCGATGTCTGAGCTTATGGCATGATCGAGGTGTTGTGTGCCGATGATCCATTCCGGGCACACCTGCCAATGTGTTTTTGGCCTGGGATTGGTAAACCCAGTAACCTTCGATTGTGTAGCATGACCGGTTACACAACGCTTCACAGTATAGTTCTGGGGTCGGGGCGCTACAAGTTGGTATCAGAGCAGGACTGCATGTAGGAAACTCTTTCTATTGGTCGATGTCGAGTCTAGTTGAAAATTATTTTTAACCTTAAAATGAGTTGTGAAAACCCTCTTAGGATTCTTTTTGCTCCTTACCTAATTCACTCTGATCTCGGTGCCATCTTACCTCTATTTGATTTAACGGTGTTTCCGATCATCTGCAAAATTCTAAATCTTTAGGATCTCGGGGTTGGGTTTCTACTTTTAGTTACTAGTTATCTTTACTACTCTGCCAAATCTAAAACCTGAAGAAAGGAAGTATGATGGTTCGTCAAGATATTCCTTTGCTTTAGCCCAAGATCTTGAACCGAAGGTCCCGGATTGTGCTAGGGCTCCGGTGTAATGATTCATGGGGGTTGTCACCCTTGTGAGCATTATGCTATTGTGAGTCCCGGTGCATGAAGCTGATCTTTAACCCAAGATCTTTCCCGATGAATCCTGATGTTAGTTGTCAAACCCTACATCAGGTTGGCGAAAATTTGGAGCTAGTCTTCAAACTCGAGGTTGCAGCCGTAATTGATTTGTTCAGTGTAGCGGACCTGCACTTAAAAATAGGCAAGATCCCTGTGTATAGTGCTAGTCCCTGGATCGAATCGCTAGCACACACAGTTTACGATGAATACCTTAACATTGTATCAATTTATTACACGAATGATCCAGAATTTACAACTATCCATTACAACTTGCATAGCTCAAGGCTAGCCTTTTACAAAGATCAGCACAGCGGAAATAAAATTAGCAATGAGTCTCCATCATCTTCATGTGCCACAGGCGAAACATGTTGGTTGCAGACTCGAAACCCTTAACGTAAACTCACTCATCGTCAGAACAATCTGCAACAAATAAAATTTTGCAACAGAGTGGGTCAGAACCATTAAAAATGGATCTGGCAAGTGACACTATGTGGACACTTAGTGGAATAACTCTATAACCTGTATGCATATTTGGCTGGTGGAGTTTCAAGGCTATTTTGCATAAAGCCAATTTTGCCTAACACTTTTGTAAAATCTTTTCCTTAAAAATCGAGACATGTATGGTATGACAACCACAATCTCATCTACCCATGTTTACCCATCAATTTTTACTTAGAGAAATAAGATGTTGGGAGCCTCCGTTGCCATCCTTGATCAGCTGCTTGAATTGTCCGTAACCGGGGACACGGCTAAGTACTTAGTTTTTAACTCTACAGAGGTTGTGCACTTTCACCATTAGACCCAACAAACCCAAACTATCCTCAAGCACTCAATTTGTGTTAAGGAAAAGGAGGTAGTTGAGACGAGACTTTTCAGAAGCATTTTCTCCTTCCCGTACTGGCTTGACCCGTTCCACCTACATCCTCTACATCTGCTTGTCAAGCCCGGAGGAGTCCACGCAACTTAATTCATCTAGTCAGAGCCCATATGACTAATGGCTGCACGGGAAGCATCTTCACTTAGAGAAAACTTTGGTCCCTTTGTTCCTGGGTGGCAATCCACAAGTGAATATCCCATCGGTAAAACCCCTAGGGACAACACTCAACTCATACAACCATTCAAGCCCAAATCCACCCAGGTGATAAATTAACTTAGTAGAATTATGCTTTTCAATAAAACACTTTTGCATAGCATCAATATATCTACTAAGTTATCCATAGGATTCTAGACACAACTAGTGTAGAGGTATGATGGGTTTAGCACATAGCAATAATACTATCCAACACATGCTTATAAATAAATACACTAGTAATGCATATAAAAATACTTAGGAAATTTATGGGGGTGTGCCACTTGCCTTGGCAAACAGGAGCAGTAGATGCAGTTGCAACCACTTTCGTCTCTCTCCGGAATTTCTAACAAGTCAAACAAACCACAAATAAACATACAATCATAAATGCATCACTTTAGAAAAATATGACATGCATGAGATGCAGAATGATACAAGAAAAGAAATGGTATGAAAGACATGCAAAACAAATTAAGGAAATACATAACATGACAAAATCCCATTTGACTAAGGCAAGGCCAGGGTTGAGTAAAATTTATAAAACAACAACTTGAAGAGTTGTAGGGCTATTCTTAAGTTTTCACAAGTTTGGTCTTCAATAACTTCACTTCCTTTGCAGCTTCATTTGATCTTCAATGGTCTTCATTGATCTATGTCCAAGGTGAGAGATAGAAAGTAGAAAGAAGAAAACATAAAAAGAATGGAGTAGTTGGTCTTCCAAGCATCTTCAACTTCTTTGTAACTTTCTCCTTGGTGTGTTGACTCCATTGAAAAGTTGTGGACTTGATGGTTTTGCAGCCTTGATTGTTGGCATCAACAAGGTTGGTCTTCGAATATAACTTAGTCACCATGAAGTTTAAGAGAAGGAAGAAAGGAAAGAAAGACTTAGAAAAATGTAGGGGGGTTGGTCTTCAGGAACTTCCTCTGGATTTCTTCTAAGTACTTTTACTTCTTGGAGATGCTTCTGGAGTCTTGTTTCCTTGGCTAAGTCATTCATGAGTTCTTCATTGTTTCCACTAATTTCTAACTTAGTGGTTTTGACTAGAGGGTTCAAAAGAGCTAACATGCATCCCCAAAATTTCTAAGGAGGAAGTCATGTAAGAAGTACAAAATAAGACTAAGGACTTAAAATGCATGCCATGCTTATGAAAATGCTCTAAGTAATGCAAGCAAGAAAGATGATCCAAAATAACTAAGGACCAATGGTCAAACAACAAGTCACAAATAGTTTCTAAGAAAAAGTTAACAACATAAGAGGAGCTAAAATTTTCTAAGGAAAAATGTTTGTCAAAAATACTTATCAAATATTTTCTAAGGAAGAAATAGTTTTGTTTTGAGAGACAAAAATATTTCTAAGTACTTTTAGTACTAAAGTCTTCAAAATACTACTAAGTTATTTTATAACTCGAATATAAAAATAATTTTTAGTATATTTTATTTATTAAAATAACACCTAAAAGCATTTAATCAATATTTACTCAAAAATCAAAGAAAATAATTTTACAAAAATAATGGAGTAGTCCTACGGCCAATAATTAGGCATACTAAACTATAGCAAAAGAGTTTGCTCAAAAATCTATTTTTAAACTCAAGTTATAGCCAAAATACTATTTAAACCACTTTTGAAAAACAACTAATTTAATTTCGACAAAACCTAAAAATAACTATGCTAAAAGTTTCTACAAGTCCTAAGCTTTCCAAAAATATAAAGTTTGCAAAATTTGGCCAAACCGTTTTAAAGTTATGGAATTTACAACTTTTCATAAATTAAAATACCAATTAACAAAATTCTAAAATACAGAAAATAATTATTCGGTAAAAGCTGAATTTTATTTCAGATCTTGGTAAATCTTACTTTTCTGAATCGTTTGGTATATTAAACGTTAAATTTGGGCTTACGGTTGATTTATTATTGAATTTACAAAATCTATCAATTTTTTGGAAATTTAAAACGGAAAGATTCCACTGTAGGGGCTAGGGCTGACTGGGCGCTGACCGTGTGCTGATGTGGCTGGCACGCAGTAGCTGACGAGTCGGTGACGAGGATGACACGTGGCTCTTCCTGATTGGCTTGAATAGATCTGTTTTTAGAAAAAGATACGTAACTCAAATCGAAAAACTTTATTCGGAGAAGTTGTAGGGATTTATGAGATCTACTTCCTGTAAAACTTTCACCTGATTTGGTTGGATGGTTAAAGAGTAATCGACGTATTACTCCGTTAGATCTGAAATCTTGCGACACGAAATTCTCCGGCTGTGCTTGATGAAAAGTGGTGATCTTTATCGGGATGAAAAGATCTCGACGAGATCTACAACTCTCGCGAAGGAAGAATCGGCATACGAGCAAAGCTCCAACCGTGACAAGTGGAAGATGAAAACGAGATCTAAAATCGAAGTTTTGAGTTGGAGGCCGAAAATTGGGCAGCCTGGCGGCGGAAAATTGGGGATTTTTAGTGGAGATGTGGTGCGGGGTCGCTGGGTATTTATAGGCGGAGTTTGGAGGCGAAAAGGTTTAGCAAACGTAACAAATCGAGAGATTTTTCGGAACAGGTTCGGTACGTGACTTCCTGGAATCGTTCCAAGCTGCGTGACGATGATGCTGGGCCGGTCGGTGATGTTGGGCTTGCTGGCCTGGCCGGTTGCTGGCCGTGGCCTCCTGCCTGGTCGTGACTGGCTGGCTAGCTGGGCCGTGGCTGGCTAGCTAGCTGGCTGGCTGGCCGGCCGGCCGATTCTTCTTTTTTTTTTGTCTTTTCTATTTTCTGTTTTCTTTTCTTGAGGTAACAACACAACTCCAAAATGAGTAAAATAAAATACAGAAAAAAAACCTGTGAGTTACAGTTTATAAAATAGAGTCACTTAGCACAGTTTTCTCAAGTAGGAAAAATAGAAAAGTAGTTGTGTGCTCATTATATATATATACAAGACACTGATTAAAATCATTTTCAGAGAAACTTGGGAAAACACCTTTGAGGAAAAACTTATCCAGAGTAGGGTATTTTGGCACTGTTTACTGACATAAAATAAAATCAAAATATTTGAAATATTGACTAGGGTTACTTTGCACCCTTTATGTCACTTAACAAAATATATTTTTAATTTTGAAATCTTTTACTATTTCAAGCAATTTAAATGCAACAAACACATGATGCTTATGAATGCCATGCATGATTTTGAGTTTTGAAACAAAACAACCAAAAAGTTTTTGATCCCTCTGAATTTTCAAAAATTTGAAAATCTTGGGATGTTACACACTACCACCCTTAAAAGGAATCTCGTCCCCGAGATTCGAAGAGGCTAGAAAGAAATGGGTTTGGGATCTCTGGTTTTAGGCAACGGGGTGGGCTACCACCCTTAAAAGAAAATTTTGTTGGTAGTCTAGAACTCCTGTCTTCGGACTAGGGTCAACTTGTGAGAATAGTCGCCGCATTGCACTCAATTATAACTCCAGCTCTTGACGTTGTGCTTCATCTTCTTAAGTCATTAGATATAACTTGTACCCGCTCCTCGTAAGGATTTTGATGATTATTTCATCCTTAAACGATGCATTGGGGTCCTTGCATCAAATCTTCCTTTCTACTAGGTGGGCGTCTCTTACGGTATCTTCGGGTATCGAATGATCACTCATTGGGATCACCTCACGACCAAGATGAGAGGAGTTCACATCATGGCGTTTCAACTGTAATGTCTTCATGGCTTCCATCTTCTGATGGACTCCCTTGAATGCAAAACTACGCTACGTTTTCTAACGAAACTCTCATGGTGGTCAAGCATTTCCATTGCATGATTCCTTGTTCTTCACGAGAGTTGAGGTTTAGCCTCACCGTATTACATACGCCTTGGCAGCACTTGCCTAAATTTAAGGGTAAGGTATTTTCTACTATCCTATGGTTTAGGCTTTTCTTCGTCGACTCTCTCATAGATATGTCACTCAAAACTTATCATTCCTCGTAACAAAATGAATGATATGGGTAGTAGTCATGGGGGCCAATCCACAACACACTCAATCATTACCTTGTACTTGGTTTGATAAATTTCGTTAGCTAACCCTCGGTCAACCTCTCTTGTCTAACAGGAAGATTCCAATCTGTGAAACAACCTGAACTAACTTTCGATCCCTCAAAACTATGGGAGTTGCGTAAGCTCCTACTCAACATAGCTCACATATGGTTGGTTCTTGAGGTCTTCTGCTCTCCTTGGCGTAACAACTTTCCATCCAACATAGCTCGTAAAACTTCATTTAGTTCTCTAAGACCATCCTGGTTTTGTCTCCTCTGAGATATTCTTAAGAGTCCCATACTTTTGCATCATGGGTGGAGATTCCATTGTGTTGAGAGCTGATTGTTGTTTCACCCAAATAAGGAAGTAATCCAGATTTTTGTGACATCCTTCGATGGAACCACTTGTATTTTAATCAGGCGTACTAGTTGGGCTTAGTAGAGATGGGTGGAGATAGAAAGATTTGAGATAAGTATTCCTACCCAAAAGCAGATCAAAGCAATTCATTTTGCAAACAACAACCAGC
The DNA here is from genome assembly GCA_012064385.1 of Puccinellia tenuiflora. Lineage (NCBI taxonomy): Eukaryota > Viridiplantae > Streptophyta > Magnoliopsida > Poales > Poaceae > Puccinellia > Puccinellia tenuiflora. Next base: position 133,558 of record QRDG01000063.1, on the reverse strand, counting down.
AAACATTTATCACACCAAACAACATGGTTCTAACAAACAACCTAGTATTTTTCATGCCCCACTTGTCATGATAAATACTCTAACACGATATTTCGTTGTTCTAACAAGATAACTAAATTGGTGGTCTCATCTATCCTTTTCTTGAATTCTTTCAAATTCTTCTTTGGCCTTCAATGTCGTACAACTGTCTTGTGGGGATCTTCATCGGTCTGACATCAGTTGAGTTGTATCACCAATAAGGGTCATTTGAAATGAGGAAAGATGTCTTAGAAGATGAGTAGTAGACGAGAGTATGAGAAAAAGATAAAATGTGAATACTTTCTTTTTATGTAAATAGAATAAAATAAATTTTCAATTCTAGGTCTTTTCCTAATTCTAATCCAAACCTAGGGTTTCGAATCTACAGGCAACACAATGCTCTGATACCATCTGTAGCGGACCTGCACTTAAAAATAGGCAAGATCCCTGTGTATAGTGCTAGTCCCTGGATCGAATCGCTAGCACACACAGTTTACGATGAATACCTTAACATTGTATCAATTTATTACACGAATGATCCAGAATTTACAACTATCCATTACAACTTGCATAGCTCAAGGCTAGCCTTTTACAAAGATCAGCACAGCGGAAATAAAATTAGCAATGAGTCTCCATCATCTTCATGTGCCACAGGCGAAACATGTTGGTTGCAGACTCGAAACCCTTAACGTAAACTCACTCATCGTCAGAACAATCTGCAACAAATAAAATTTTGCAACAGAGTGGGTCAGAACCATTAAAAATGGATCTGGCAAGTGACACTATGTGGACACTTAGTGGAATAACTCTATAACCTGTATGCATATTTGGCTGGTGGAGTTTCAAGGCTATTTTGCATAAAGCCAATTTTGCCTAACACTTTTGTAAAATCTTTTCCTTAAAAATCGAGACATGTATGGTATGACAACCACAATCTCATCTACCCATGTTTACCCATCAATTTTTACTTAGAGAAATAAGATGTTGGGAGCCTCCGTTGCCATCCTTGATCAGCTGCTTGAATTGTCCGTAACCGGGGACACGGCTAAGTACTTAGTTTTTAACTCTGCAGAGGTTGTGCACTTTCACCATTAGACCCAACAAACCCAAACTATCCTCAAGCACTCAATTTGTGTTAAGGAAAAGGAGAGAGTTGAGACGAGACTTTTCAGAAGCATTTTCTCCTTCCCGTATTGGCTTGACCCGTTCCACCAACATCCTCTACATCTGCTTGTCAAGCCCGGAGGAGTCCACGCAACTTAATTCATCTAGCCAGAGCCCATATGACTAATGGCTGCACGGGAAGCATCTTCACTTAGAGAAAACTTTGGTCCCTTTGTTCCTGGGTGGCAATCCACAAGTGAATATCCCATCGGTAAAACCCCTAGGGACAACACTCAACTCATACAACCATTCAAGCCCAAATCCACCCAGGTGATAAATTAACTTAGTAGAATTATGCTTTTCAATAAAACACTTTTTCATAGCATCAATATATCTACTAAGTTATCCATAGGATTCTAGACACAACTAGTGTAGAGGTATGATGGGTTTAGCACATAGCAATAATACTATCCAACACATGCTTATAAATAAATACACTAGTAATGCATATAAAAATACTTAGGAAAATTATGGGGGTGTGCCACTTGCCTTGGCAAACAGGAGCAGTAGATGCAGTTGCAACCACTTTCGTCTCTCTCCGGAATTTCTAACAAGTCAAACAAACCACAAATAAACATACAATCATAAATGCAACACTTTAGAAAAATATGACATGCATGAGATGCAGAATGATACAAGAAAAGAAATGGTATGAAAGACATGCAAAACAAATTAAGGAAATACATAACATGACAAAATCCCATTTGACTAAGGCAAGGCCAGGGTTGAGTAAAATTTTATAAAACAACAACTTGAAGAGTTGTAGGGCTATTCTTAAGTTTTCACAAGTTTGGTCTTCAATAATCTTCACTTCCTTTGCAGCTTCATTTGATCTTCAATGGTCTTCATTGATCTATGTCCAAGGTGAGAGATAGAAAGTAGAAAGAAGAAAACATAAAAAGAATGGAGTAGTTGGTCTTCCAAGCATCTTCAACTTCTTTGTAACTTTCTCCTTGGTGTGTTGACTCCATTGAAAAGTTGTGGACTTGATGGTTTTGCAGCCTTGATTGTTGGCATCAACAAGGTTGGTCTTCGAATATAACTTAGTCACCATGAAGTTTAAGAGAAGGAAGAAAGGAAAGAAAGACTTAGAAAAATGTAGGGGGGTTGGTCTTCAGGAACTTCCTCTGGATTTCTTCTAAGTACTTTTACTTCTTGGAGATGCTTCTGGAGTCTTGTTTCCTTGGCTAAGTCATTCATGAGTTCTTCATTGTTTCCACTAATTTCTAACTTAGTGGTTTTGACTAGAGGGTTCAAAAGAGCTAACATGCATCCCCAAAATTTCTAAGGAGGAAGTCATGTAAGAAGTACAAAATAATACTAAGGACTTAAAATGCATGCCATGCTTATGAAAATGCTCTAAGTAATGCAAGCAAGAAATATGATCCAAAATAACTAAGGACCAATGGTCAAACAACAAGTCACAAATAATTTCTAAGAAAAAGTTAACAACATAAGAGGAGCTAAAATTTTCTAAGGAAAAATGTTTGTCAAAAATACTTATCAAATATTTTCTAAGGAAGAAATAGTTTTGTTTTGAGAGACAAAAATATTTCTAAGTACTTTTAGTACTAAAGTCTTCAAAATACTACTAAGTTATTTTATAACTCGAATATAAAAATAATTTTTAGTACATTTTATTTATTAAAATAACACCTAAAAGCATTTAATCAATATTTACTCAAAAATCAAAGAAAATAATTTTACAAAAATAATGGAGTAGTCCTACGGCCAATAATTAGGCATACTAAACTATAGCAAAAGAGTTTGCTCAAAAATCTATTTTTAAACTCAAGTTATAGCCAAAATACTATTTAAACCACTTTTGAAAAACAACTAATTTAATTTCGACAAAACCTAAAAATAACTATGCTAAAAGTTTCTACAAGTCCTAAGCTTTCCAAAAATATAAAGTTTGCAAAATTTGGCCAAACCGTTTTAAAGTTATGGAATTTACAACTTTTCATAAATTAAAATACCAATTAACAAAATTCTAAAATACAGAAAATAATTATTCGGTAAAAGCTGAATTTTATTTCAGATCTTGGTAAATCTTACTTTTCTGAATCGTTTGGTATATTAAACGTTAAATTTGGGCTTACGGTTGATTTATTATTGAATTTACAAAATCTATCAATTTTCTGGAAATTTAAAACGGAAAAGATTCCACTGCAGGGGCTAGGGCTGACTGGGCGCTGACCGTGTGCTGATGTGGCTGGCACGCAGTAGCTGACGAGTTGGTGACGAGGATGACACGTGGCTCTTCCTGATTAAGTTGAATAGATCTGTTTTTAGAAAAAGATACGTAACTCAAATCAAAAAACTTTATTCGGAGAAGTTGTAGGGATTTATGAGATCTACCTCCTGTAAAACTTTCACCTGATTTGGTTGGATGGTTGAACAACCAAAAAGTTTTTGATCCCTCTGAATTTTCAAAAATTTGAAAATCTTGGGATGTTACATTCAGCAACACTCTTCTCTGTCACTAGCTTTAGCTAGACTTTCTGTTAGGGAACCATCTGAAGCACGATGGAATTTCTCTTAGCGAGTTTTTCCATCAATAATTGTGATTCCTCCGGTAACACCGTTCCTGAAACCCTTTCGGCACTAGTTGTCGGAAGAGTGCTAACAAGGGCTGCTACAATATCTTGGAATTGTACGTGGTTAGCCCGTTGCTTACTCTAAATCTGTCGTTTGCCCTCTATCTGTCTGTGGACAGTCAAGTTTTATCATGCATTGGGTTGTTCTGATGCATGTCATTCTTGTGGTTCGTCAAGGCATTCCACTCTGGGATGTCAGGAGAAACAAACTCCGGTACCTTGTCCATCTCTCGGCCAGGTCAAAGTTTTGTAATTCGCGGAGTAAGAGTTTGTTTAGCTTTTGTTCTGTTCCACCTTGGAGTGTCACACTCTTTTATATCGAGAGGTCGTGCTTAGTCTCATGACGTACTTGATGGAGTGATGCTCTTACCCTTTCTTATCCATCTACCTCCGAGCTACTCGGGCTCGAGAGTGTTGAGGATGCATATTAATGTGGTAATCGGATATTCTTACCAATTGTGATTGTTTTGAAATCCAAAGACTTTGGTGGCACTCTTAGCATGACTGGTAATCATGTCCTCGAGCTGAGTTGTCTGTGTTGCTAAGTCCATTTGTTCAGGTGCACACCTTCGGTCAACGAATTAGATTCGTGTTGAAACTCTAAGGACCACATCTTGTTCTTGAAAAGCAAGTTTCACTCGCAACCAGTGACATTTGTCGTCGTGGATCCGAGTGAAGTTCACCTTGTCCCCTCGGGCTAAATCACAAGTTGGTCATGCATGTGCGGATTGTTGTGGAGTTGGTAGGTTGTTACCGCCAGTCCTCTAAATACGTCATGTATGCCACTGTCCGTCTTGTTCTTGAATAAGAGGAAGTTGCCAAATCTCAGTATCCTACCAGTGTTTCCCAATCAGGACTCAGTTGTGCTCCAGTGATTGGAGTACATCCTGGTGCAATACTCCCTTAGTAATCGTGACCCCATGGAACTCCCAATCTAGCTCTTGCTCTGGAGCTTGACGCTATAGCTTTGTCTTGGGAATCAGTTACCCTACCTTGCGGCTAAATTTCGCAAACCCCTTCCTTGGACTTGTCAAGTCTGAATTATCCTCACGCCTAACCAAATCGGAACCTCAAGCAGAAATGACGCTTGATGTTCATCACGAATATGACCTAGTTCTATCTGAAACCCCGACAAGTGCGATGTTGTGGTTCAAGCCCCTCACCAGAAGATCTGCTGACAAAATCCCCTAAATATTTAACCTCATCCACTAACCATGAGGATCTTTTGTAACTTCATCCAAGAGTTTCCCTTGTGGTATCTTCTCCATCTACAAATACGACCTTCGCTTGATGATCGATTGAAGCCTATTCCGAAGCCGGAGTGTGGTATCTAGAACCTCAAGGAGAACCCCACTACGGAGTTGCTAAATATCTATCGGTCGTTTCCCCTAATCATTGTATCTTGGGAATAATTCGTTTATGAGGTTTTACCTCTCCATCTAAATGTGGGTCAATGCCATATCTATCCTTCCTAGGTGAAATCAAGGTTTTGCCCAATCACATAGACGTTGGGTCAATTCATCGTCCCGTTAGGACCGAGGTTCCAACCGTATGGTAATGTCTCGTACGTCACAAGCGTGGAGTCCAAAAGAAGCTGTCCTCTCTCCCCTCGGTGCTCCAAATCTCTACTGGCTACACATCTGGGTGTTTGAAATAATGTCTTGGTCTTGGACAAAAATCCTGAACAAAGTGATCGGTTGTCCTATCATCGGCTCGACCTTTGTTTGGTCAAGTCGTTCCTAGCTCACTCAATAACTTATGGTTTTGGGCAAGAGTCATTTTGCCTACCACCTTAAGTTATCTCCTGTTCTTTCCGCCATTTTGGCATGTCATGTTAGTTAGCCCAATCTCTGCAACGAGGAAGATACGTGTTGTCATATTCTCCTCCTCTCTACTTCTACTCTAGAATCTCGGGACGAGATTCCTGTAAGGGGGGTAGAATTGTAACAGCCCCAGATTAGTACCCTAAAATATGGGCCAAATTTTCACTTTTTGGTTTGCATTGCATCATGGCATACTTATTTAAATTGCTAATTCTAAATAAAGCAACACTTGGAAATTACAAACTAGGGAAGAAAAACCCTTCCCAAATTTCCAAACCAAATACTTTACTCAAGTTGGCAACACCAATTGTTCTTGAGTTTCCAAATTGTCCAGGAAGCTCAAGGATATATTTTATAAATAATTGCCAAAGGCTAAATTCTTAACAAGCAATTAAATAAATTTGAGAATTCAATTTGGTTCAATTCAATTTATATTTTTGGAACCAAGTTAAACTTCCCCAAAATTCAAAATAAAAATATGGGGTGCTTCATTATTATAATATGAGCCTCCATAAATATTTTCATAATTTATTGAAATGTTTAAATGCCCCAAATAAATCTATATTGGAAATTATCAAAAATGACTATATCTAAAAACTATGAACAAAGGTTGGCCAAAACATTTTATTTTGCCTCACCAATTTTTGTGGAGCACCTAAAGGTTAAGTGGAACCCACATGAATTTTTTTGAAATTTATAAAATTGTTTAAAGGCCCTAATTAAATCGCAAATCCTGCTGCTGGACCTTTTTGCAATTTATTTAAAAGTTTCCAGGGGGTTTTTCTCGAATTTTCTTTCCCTCTCTCCTCCACAGTGCCGGCGGCACTGGCGCCATGCCTGGCGCCCATGCCGCCCCGCCCCCTGTGTCGCACCATGGCGTGGCCCCTGGTGGACTAGAGCTCCCCCGACGCTGCCCACCTGCTCCCCTCACCCACTCCTTCCGTTCCCTCCCCTTGTTTCTGGATCGAGAGCAACGTAGCGACCCCGTGCTGCCACCGAGGAGAGGTCGCCGTCGCCGACGAATCGCCGCCCTTCTGAGCTTCCTCGGCGCGAGCCGACGCCACCTCCTCCTCCGCCGCATCCTCCTCGTCCTCCCAGGCCAAGGAATCGAGCCGGGGACTCCTGGAACTGACGCCCGCGTCCTCGACGTACCTCCGCCTCGGCCTCGCTCCGCCGGCCGATTCCGGCATCCTCGACCCTCCCCGCCGTCGCCGACCACGGTCTAGTCCTCAGGGTGAGCACCGCGCTCTTTAGGCCTTTCTCCTGCGCCCTTTTCCTCTCGCTCTCGCCGTCGATTTAGCCGCTGTCGCCGCCGTTTCCCGCTGGCGTCACCTCACAGAGCGCCCGGCCTGGCCGAGGCTTGGGCCGGTCTGAGGCCGGAGGCCTCGGGCTGGTGGCCGGCCTGCGCGCCCGGCCTGGGCCGGCACTGGGCCGGACGCTTCGGCTACCCGCCCGGCCGTCTGCCCAGCCTGGGCCGGCCAAAGGCCGACGCCCTCGGGCTGGTGCCCGGCCTCCAGCCCGGCCTGGCCGGCATGAGGCCGGCCCGTCTGCCAGTTTGGCTTTTCTTTTAAGAAATAGAATGAATTTAAATAATTGTTATCTAAGTAAATATTGCTCCAAAAATAGCAAATAAAATATCCAAATGATCAGAAAAACAAACTCTACTTGTTAGAGAAATTGAATTCATCTTTTGAGTTTATTCTCTTTCTGTTTATATATGAATTCCAAAAAGGGTTCAAATAATACCTAATTTGGGAAAATCATAACTTATTAAATATTGATCCAAAAATTATGAATAAAATACCAATGTGTTCAACACTTCAAATGCAATCAAACCATGCTAGTATCAACTCATGATCACAAATATTTAATCGATGTTATTCATAATTTGTTTAAAAGAATTAAATCCAATTAATTATTTAATTTGCTATTTATTCTTCGGTACTCAGAAAATTACAAATGAGGTACCAAATTAATCGGAAGAACAAAGCCTTGTTAATTATGTGTCCATGCATATTTGAGGCACTTATCTAATAATTTAATAATTTATATAGACTGTGGTCATTAAGTTAAATATGGAGTTGCTTCCAAATAATTGCACTAATTATTTGGCTCTCCATTTAATTTTGCTATTAAATTATATGATGGTATTCTTGCATCAATTTGACATGTCATCATGTGATTGTGCATTGCACCTTGTCCTCGTGTGATTTATTTGTTCTTTGTATTTATTTTGTGTATCGATAGATTTCGGAGTCGAGGGTTTCTCTACCTACCCCGACGAGCCGTACTACACGCCCCGGCAGCAAGGCAAGAGATAACCTAACCTTCTTGGCATCTAGCATCCTATTATTTTATAAACTTATTTTATCCACCATAATATTGCATGCGATTCCAATGACAATTTTTGATCAATACTAGGGTATCCTATGAATGCATGTTTTTCCCCGAACCAATCACATGTATCCCTACCGATGAACCATAGGGTTGATGTGTTGGCCCGAGACAAATATATAGTTGTTGTATTTATATGCTTAGCTATGCTTAGCCATGCTTAGTCGAATGCTAGTTATGTCCGTTGTTTAATTCCATAATTGTTGATGTTGATGGAATGTTTCGGACAGTGGTGGATACTTGTGGTGATAAATGTAAAATGCTAATAAGGCTTGGATGAGTTGCCATCGGGGATGGTGGGTTCTCTCATTCTTGCCCCTAGGTGCGAGTTCTTTACCTCTTGAACCAAGACTGAGCGTGCTTCCAAAGGTGGGGACATATGGAATCCCCTTTGACCGAATAAGTTGTGAGGGGCTTGTCAAGGGTCCTCTAGTTTGCTATTTCCATTTGCGTGTGAGTGTGTGGGTGGAAAAAGAATCGATGAGGACGGTGGTGTTTAGGATGTGGCCGCGGGGCAGGGCGTTGGAGGCGCTGAACCTGTCCTTCCGCACACTGATGGTCCTTGAGTAAGCCTCATGCAATGTAAAGGTCTAACCGCGCCCACTCGCCGGCCTTCCCCGAAAGAGGGCCAATCAGGTGAGCCGGACGGTACCGATGGGTAAATTAGTACACCCCTGCAGGGTTTAATCTTTTCGAAAAGCCGTGTCCGCGGTTATGGACAACTTGGGAATAGACGATAAGACCATAGAGAACCTTAACCTAATTGATATGGCAGCTAAAGGTTGCATAATCAACGTGTGATAAAGGTTCATTTCCTCGAGGGTGATTCGAGGGAGTGCCTTTGGTGGAGGTGAGAGTTGGTTTGGCTACAAGATGGTTCGATGAGAACCGAAGATGAAAAGTTTACTCTCTTACCCCCTTTATGGAAAATATTCTCAGTAAACGGTGCCATGTGTCATTTATGTCTTGTTTATGAAAATTAGCTTTATGCAAAAATAACTACACATACAGCTTTAGAGCCTCTGTCAATCATTGGGCCTATATCGCCCTACTAAACTTGCAAGTACATCGTACTCAGTCTCTCTTTGCTGCCTTTATATTTGTATTTTAGAGGAGGACGACACCGAGCAGCTAGGTGGGTTCTTCGTGGATGTCGACTAGTAGTCCGGGGTTCCTAGGTGGCAGCTTGGGACCATGGAACAAGCTGGCTGGGATCTTTATTTGTAGGCCTCTTAGGCCATATATTTGCGTCTTGCTGTTAGACAACACTACCCGCTTCCGCTTGATGTATTGTTGGATCTGTGATCCTTTTGTGTGTAATATTTGTATCTTCCTCATATATGACTTGCTATATGATTTTGTGTCGTAGAGTCTGCAATGTGCCAGTTGTTCCACAAGTCTCGGTCTCTTTACTATACGTGATAGCTATGTCTGAGCTTATGGCATGATCGAGGTGTTGTGTGCCGATGATCCATTCCGAGCACAACTGCCAATGTGTTTTGGCCTGGGATTGGTAAACCCAGTAACCTTCGATTGTGTAGCATGACTGGTTGCACAACGATTCACTGTATAGTTTTGGGGTCGGGGCGCTACAACGGAGTCCGAAGGGGAGCCTCGGAGGCGACCCACAGGGCAGACACGCCCCCTGCCGCGGCCCTAGGTGGACCCGGGAGTGGGGCCCGCCCCTGCCCGTGGGGCACCTCCTCGGCCCCCTCCGACGCCTATAAATTGGCTTTTACCCTAAAAACGTCGAGGCGGCCATTATTTTCCATAAACTCGACCCCGACGCGCCGTCACCGAAAACCCTAGTTCGGGGTCCAATCTGAAGCTGATCCCGACACTCTGTCGGAGGGGAGATCGATCCCGGAGGGCTCTTCATCGTCATGCCTTCCTCCGAGATGATTTGTGAGTAGTCTCACCTTGGACTACGGGTCCATGGCAGTAGCTAGTTGGTAGTCTCTCTCTTGTGCTTCATGTCTTATGATCTTGTGAGCTGCCTAACATGATCAAGATCGATTATTGTAATGCTATGTGATGTGTTTGCTGGGATCCGATGGATTATGAAGTTATGTTCAGATTGTGCATGATTCTTATATGAGTAATTTATGTTCTTGCATGCTCTCCGATGTGCCTAGTTACTTTGGCCAAGTGATTGTGTGTATCTCCAAGAGAGGGTATTTATGCTAGATAGTGGGTTCATGCCCCCTTTTGTTCCTGGGCACGAGTGACAGAAATGTCTAAGGGCGAGGGTGTGTTGTTGCTACTAAGGGTAAAACAGCGGTGTTAATGTCTCTTTTGATATTAGTATTGCTTACTTCATGCACTTTACTTAATGCAATTGTCTGTTGCTTGCAACTTAATACCGTTGGGTGACAGGCTGGATAGCGATCCCACGGTGGACTTTTTAGACAAAGACACAGTTGGACTCAACGGTCTTTGTTCCTTGTCGTGATGCCTCCATAAATATTATCATGTCCTTTTTGTCATAGCTAAATTGGGTTTGTGTCATGATCATGTCAATTGCCTAGGTATAATTCGTTCACCCATCACATGCATATTTTATTTACTTGAGAGACTCCACTAGTGAACTCATGGCCCCCGGTCCATCTTTTTACATTGTTTACAACCTCATTTACTTGCTTTTAATCATCATCTCCTCTGGTCACTTTTCATATTTCATCTATTTCATCATACAATTAACCGCTTTGTTTTCTGCGAGACCGGAAATATTGACAACCTTTCCGCCATTGGGGGCAAAGTATTTTGGTTGAGTGTGTGCAGGTCCACGTCTATTGAAGGTCAAGCGCCAGAGATCAACATTCACCTCGTTGTTGATTTCAAAGTCCTACTGGTTCGATAAACCTTGGTTCGCTAAACGAGGGAAAACTGCTACTAGCTGCAATTCCACCTTCGCTTGGGGCACCACCCAACTTATTTTAATACAGCAGCAGGCATCGACACCGGAGGCATCTACACCACCACGCCACTACTGGGGAAAGGCCTATTAGTGGCGCACGAAAATTGGTTTTCTGTGGCGCATCCTGGAAATGGTGGGATGCGCCATAGACATCTCGCCACTAAAATATATTTCTGTGGTGCACGTTGGTGGTGCGCCACTGAAATGTCCAGATTCTGTGGAGTACCATCTGGCGTGCGCCACCGAAATATTTCAGTGGCGCACCCACCACCATGCGCCACAGAATTTGTTTTTAAATTTCAAAAAAAAGGGTGGCCAGATCTAGATCTAGCCGCCGAAATTTCGCCGGAATTTTGTCGGAGCTCGTCGGAGGCCGTGTTGCCATGGGTGGAGGAGGGGGTCGCCGGAGGTGGGTGGGTGGAGGATGGGGGTCGCCGGAGATGGTGGAGGAGGAGAAGGATGTCGCCGGAGGAGGTCGCCGGGGTGGAGGAGGAGGTCGCCGGGGTGGTGGAGGAGGTCGCTGGAGGTAGAGGTCGCCGGAGGTGGAGGTGGAGGTCACCGGGGTGGTGGAGGTCGCCGGGGTGGTGGAGGTGGAGGTCGCCGGGGTGGTGGAGGTCGCCGGGGTGGTGGAGGAGGTCGCCGGAGGTGGAGGTGGAGGAAGAGGAGGAGAGAAGATGTGGAGGAGAGGAGAGGAGAGGAGAAGGAGGAGGGAGGAGAAGGAGAGAGGAGAAGTGGAGGAGAAGGGGAGAGGAGAAGTGGAGGAGAGGAGAAGTGGAGGGAGAAGTGGAGGAGAGAAGGGGAAAAGAGAGGGAGAAGGGGGGTGCCGGCGGGATTCAAATTCGAATCCCGCCCAACAATTTTGTGGCGCATATGTGGATATGCGCCACAGAATTGTCTTTTCTATTTTTTTTCGAATTTTTTTGATTTTGCAGGAAAATTTCTTCTTTTCAAACTAATTTTTTTTTCTTTTGGAATTTTGAGAATCTGAGAAAAGTCCAACCGGGTAAACCCCGGTACCCGGTGAGGGCGGTTCCGAAATTTTCTCTAATTTTTTTTGAGATATTGAACGCATTTTTTCGACGTCGTATGCAAAAGTTACGGACGTTTTAATATTTTTTCACCTACTTTTGGAAAAAAAGTCAAAATGTGTATTTTTAATTTTTCCTAACAACTAGACCCTAAACCTTCCCTATATCTAAAAGGATTTTATTTTTTCAATTTTTATCATTTTGTTTCACTTGGTGCAAAACTGAAAAGGCAATCCACAGGGGGGGGGGGGGTGGGATCTGTTTTCAACAATTCTGTCCCCATGCGCCACAGAAATGTCACTTTCTGTGGCGCATAGAGAAGAATGCGCCACAGAAAGCCACATTTCTATGGCGCATGTGGCCCCATGCGCCACAGAAATGGCTCCCCCCAATCATTGGTGCCGGGGCCACCATATTTCTGTGGCGCATGGAGCTGGATGCGCCACAGAATTCCAATTTTTCAGTGGCGCATGCAAAACAATGCGCCACAGAAAATATTTCTGTGGCGCATGGCTATTTGGTGCGCCACAAAATCAGTTTCACCTATAGCTAGTTTCCTAGTAGTGTGCCTGCCTCCGGAGTGATGCGTGAGTAGTCCACCACGGGACTACGGATCCATAGCAGTAGCTAGATGGTTGTCTCTCCTCCTTGTACTCCATTGCTTAGATCTTGTGAGCTGCCTATCATGATCAAGATCATATTATTCGTAACTGCTACATGATTGTGTTTGCATGGATCCGATGAATTGTGGAAGTCATTGCTTTTGTTCATCTATGTGTTGTGTTTTATCTATGATCTTGCATGCTCTCCGATGCTAGTGGATGCTTTGGCCAAGTAATTATTAGTGTTGTATGAGGGAGTATTTATGCTAGATAGTGGGTTACAGTCCTCTCTTGTCTGGGCTCGGGTTGACAGAAACGATTAAAGATGAGGGATGTGCTGTGGCCACTAGGGAAAAATAGGGGTGTGATTTCCTTGTGTTATTTACATTGCTTACATTATGCACTTTGCTTATTGCAATGATCTGTTGCTTGCAACTTAATACTTTTGGGTGACATGCTGGATAGCGATCCCAAGGTGGATTATTAGTCATAGATGCAGTCAGAAGACGGTCTATGTATTTTGACGTAATGCCCATATTAGATGAAATGGTGAACTATATTGTTTTATGATAGCCTTGTTGTGCGCCCACAATTCTATCAATTGCCATGCTGTAATTTGTTTACTCATCATGTATATCTTTTGGAGAGACTGATGAGGGCATCGTCGGCATCGTGTTGGTCGGTTGACACTCTAGGACAGGCTTTTATAACGCATGTAATGTCTAAGGTTGTGTTAATTAGGCCTGCGTGCCACTTGTGTTTGGGTCGAACCTATAACAGGTCGGTTTTGTATTGAGTCCAAGTCCAACTAGGTCGGTACTGTAGCTACAGTACCGCGCTACAGTACGCCCCACTTCATCCATATAAGGGGCTGGGCGCATTAGGGTTTCTTAGCTTTGGTTGAATTAAATCTTGTAATCCTGAAGCTCACCACCAGCCCTACGGGGTTGGCCCCCATGACGGCGTCTCGGACATTCGTCTAGTTATCTATCAATAAAGACGTGAGAGTTCTTGAATTGTCAAGAGTAATCATGTGTGCTTGGGTGTCCTTGAATCTGTCAAGGGAGTTCAAGATCTATCCAAGTTCTTCAGGTTACGTGTATCACACACGTGATTGGAAGGATAGTTATCCGGTGGTTCTTGCGGTGAAAGATCGGGCCAAACAATCCATATCATCTTGGTATCAGAGCGCTAGGTTGATCACCGCGAGGTTTGTCCAGTTGAAGATCAATCTGCAGGTCAGCAAAGATTGGCAGATTTGTTTTTGCTGGAGTTCTTTGAAGGAAGAGCGACGAGTTGGCAAGATTGCATCTCGGCGCATTGAGGTGGAAGGGCGACGAGTTGGCCAGATTGGCATCTCGGCGCATTGAGGCAGCAAGATCGTGGCGTTGGTCGAGTTGGAGTTGAAGTCGAATTCTCTGCCGCGAGTTCTGCCGCGACAGCAATTTCTGCCAAAAACTCTGCCGCGAGTCCAATTTGCACTAGGAGTCCTGCCGCGACACGGATTCGGCCAATTTTCCTGCCGCGACACGAATTCGGCCAGTTTTTCCTGCCGCGACACGGTTTCAGACAGTGTTTTGACAGTTTTAGCAAAACGGGCGTAACTTTTGCATACGAACTCCGTTTTCGACGAACCACCTATCAAACTGCTCAGGGGAAAGAGAGACACAGGTTTGGAAGTTGCATCAGCGACGTATTCAGCTTATTTAGATCCGTGGTGTACAGGAGTTGTCCTGCTGCGTTTCGGGTGATTTGCATGGTGCGTTTACTCGTTGCAAACTTGAGAAATTATGTGTCACAATCAGGTTGGTGGTGCCAAACATGGAGGGCGCCAAGAACAAGTCTAGCTAGCCGAGAGGGAGGATGTGGTGTGGCAGGCCGGCGAAGACGTGAGGATGGAGAAGAAGCGTGGTGATGTTGCAGATTTGACGCCACAAGCGCTGGAGAAGACCTTCCGGCGTTGAGGACAACGCCTTTCCAAGGAGGGGAGGATGATGAGGGCATCGTCGGCATCGTGTTGGTCGGTTGACACTCTAGGACAGGCTTTTATAACGCATGTAATGTCTAAGGTTGTGTTAATTAGGCCTGCGTGCCACTTGTGTTTGGGTCGAACCTATAACAGGTCGGTTTTGTATTGAGTCCAAGTCCAACTAGGTCGGTACTGTAGCTACAGTACCGCGCTACAGTACGCCCCACTTCATCCATATAAGGGGCTGGGCGCATTAGGGTTTCTTAGCTTTGGTTGAATTAAATCTTGTAATCCTGAAGCTCACCACCAGCCCTACGGGGTTGGCCCCCATGACGGCGTCTCGGACGTTCGTCTAGTTATCTATCAATAAAGACGTGAGAGTTCTTGAATTGTCAAGAGTAATCATGTGTGCTTGGGTGTCCTTGAATCTGTCAAGGGAGTTCAAGATCTATCCAAGTTCTTCAGGTTACGTGTATCACACACGTGATTGGAAGGATAGTTATCCGGTGGTTCTTGCGGTGAAAGATCGGGCCAAACAATCCATATCAGAGACAACTCTAGTGAACTGTGGATCCCGGTCCTATTTCTTACATTGCTTACAACCGTTTTCATAGCTTTTCATCATCATTTGCTCGCTAGTCCTATTTCACTGTCATCATATTTTACATCCGCACATTTTATCCTTTGTGTTCAGCAAGCCGGAGAGATTGACAACCTCTCTGTTTTCGTTAGGGCAAAGTACTTTTTTGTGATTGTGTGCAGGTCCGCGTTAATCTACAAGCGCCAGAGTAGATTGACACCTCGCTAAGCCTACTCCAAGTCCTACTGGATCTGACAACCTTGGTTTTGTAATCAAGGGAAATTGCTGCTTTGCTGCATCATACCATCCTCTTGGGTCTCCCAGCGAACGTGTGATCCACGTCATCAAGCTCTTTTTCTAGCGCTGTTGCCGGGGATTTGAAAAAGGCTTCTCGAACAACCAAGTCCTCCGTCAACAGCTCTTTTTCTGGCGCCGTTGCCGGGGACTTGGAAGCTTCAGCTAGGGGAGTTTCACACATCCTTTCACTTTACTTTGTTATTGTCTTTCTTAGTATTTTTTGTTAGTCTTGTTTTGCCTTTCGTTTGCTCTAAAACTGAAAACACACAAAAAAAATAAAAATTCCAGCACCTAGTTTATTTCGGTTTTGTCCTGTTATTATGTCTTGTTCCTTACTTGCTATCAATGGTTACTTTGTTTGAGACTAGATTTTATTGGTAAGGTGGGTTCACGGAGGAACAACAGAAATATTATAAGGAATACCGCTTGTCTGAAAAAGGGAAACAATTATGGGCACAAATAAATAGATTGAATAGTCTCGCTAAAAACTTTTGCTCTACATATGATGAATCCTGGTGCCTTAATGAATCTTTTTGCTGTAGGAGGCATAAACACCTCCCTTTCCCATGTGATTATAATTATAATGAAATATTGGCTTCTTCTGCTAAAGGAAACTATGATTTTGATAATCTTGAACAAATTAAAGAATTTGTTATTTTTATGGGTGCCTATGAAATTATTTCTGTGCTTCAAGATATTGATGATGCTTCTTACAAATTTGAAAATTTTGTTATACTTGGATATTGCCTTGAGTATTATAATGATAATCCTTATATTACTGAATTTCTTGAGAGAACTTATCCTCCAAAAGAAGAGATTGTTGCCTTGTAGAAAACCGTGGAAAAAGAAATTGCTGAAACTGAAAGCTCATTGGATGAAAAAGAGGAAGAGAGTGACGAACAAAAGGAGGAATGGAGTAGCTACTCCTGCTCACCTTTTAATGATAGTAACTCCTCAACTCTTACACTATTCGATTTCCCTCCATGCTTACCAAAGGAGGATGAATGTTATGTTCCCATGGATTCTCTTGAAATATCCCTTTTTGAGGAAATTGATGCTTGCTACACTTATGACCACAATTCCCCTATATCACCCAAAACACAACCAAACCAAAATGAAACAAAAGGTAGAAATAAAATGGGATACGGTTGTTTATGATGATTTATGCTATAAAGTTAATGATGGTCCTATGTTACTTGATGATATTAATTATGCTACTACTGAAAATGGGATTGGAAAGGTCATGACTTCTATCTATTTTGATCATACTATTTTGGAGTTTAATAAAAATTATGTGTTTGTAGATCATGAAAAGCATGTTTTATGTGATAGTTATATTTGTTGAGTTTGTTCATGATGCTACTGGAAATTATTTTGAGAGAGGGAAATATAGTTATAAAAAATTTCATGTCACTAAAACACCTCTCTTTATGTTGAAAATTTTGAAATAGCTCTTGTTTTACATTCCTATGCTTGATACTTTGTGCTTCATGGATTTATTTGTTTACAAGGTTCCTATGCATAGGAAGCGGGTTAGGCTTAAATGTGTTTGCTATTTGCTTCTTGATGATATTTTTTATTTTAACTCTTATTCTTATGAGAGCATCATTAAAATCATTGCGCCTAGCTAAAAGGCGTTAGAGAAAAGTGTTTTTGGTTTATTTGAGTTTTGGGTGATGTTACTTCTATAACAACTCCCTTGTATCTTTTTTTTGTTTTTTGTGTGCCAAGAATAGCCTCTAAAGAGAGGATGAATAATCGGTGAGTTTGCTGTCCAGAAAGAGATTTCTGTTCTTCACTGTTTGAAAATCCAAAAACTCACAGAACGTCATCTGTGGCTGCAAATTTTTGACTGAAAGCATCAGGGTTTTGTCTACCTTTCTCTAGTTTTAAGTTTTCTGATTTGAGGTCCATAAGTGTCCCGAAAAAATTCATCTTTACAGTCTGTTCTGTTTTTGACAGATTCTGTCCTTAGTTTTGCATTGCTTCTTTCACGGGCAGAGTGAAGCTCTTTACAAAGCTGGAGCTTTACTTAGACCTTTGTGACAGTAGCTAATGTTGTAAAAAAAATAAGTTCATGATATGTGCTTTGGACTGAAGGAAGATTTTGTTTTTGTGGACTAACCCCTCTAATGAAGTTGCTATAAGTTTTGCGTGAAGGAAGTTTTCAAGTATCCAAGTGCGAGGTGGTGAAGGAAGATCAAGAAGGGATAAAAGACTAAGATTGGGGAGGCTCCCCATGGACCCTCCTCTGAAATATTCAAGAAGTCACAAGCGTCTAAGCTTGGGGATGCCCAAGGCATCCCCTTCTTCATCAACAATCATCAGTTTCTCTCATGGTACTATATTTTTATTCCTTTACTCATTATGTGCTGTTTTTGGAGCGTCGGTTTGTTTTTTACTTTCAGTTTGTTTGTGTTTATTTCTCTGGTCTTTGCAATAATTTGGATCCATGCATGCTTGTTTGGGAGAGAGACACGCTCCGCTTTTTCATTATACACTCCTGTGCTTCACTTATATGTGTTGAGTGTTTAGCCTTTGTTATTTTTGCTTCAGCTCTTGCTTGTTCAGAGTTGTTAGCTTTTGTAGTTAGGAAGTATTGCTCTTGTTGCTTCACCCTTTTAGTTTTGTTTCAAATAAGTTGATTGGTGTTTGGGTAAGTGGAAATTATCATGTAGGAAGTGTGAAAAGTGATGCTTAATCTTGTAGATCATTGTCTTGAATCTTTGATACTAGTCAATTCGTTAGACATATGAAGTAGATTAATGCTTAAAATTGTGGATCATCTAGGAAGGATAGATTAGTAAAGAACTACTGTAAAGCTTTAAAATTGTGGTGCTTGTCATGCTTGGTAGTTCTCAAAGTCTAGATATTGTTTTTGCAAAGAGTTGCTTTGGCTAACAAGGTAGACGGTGTGAAGTCCATTGGTTATGCATGATGTATATCTGTAGTCATTCATTGAACCAAGTTGATGTTATGTGTTTGCTTGATATCCTGCTAAGCCAAAATTCCGTACTGAGAGAGAATACTTCTCGTGCATCTATCTCCCTGAGCCAAATATCTTTGCCATTTGTGTCCACCATACCTACCTACATGTGGTATTTCCCTGCCACTCCAAGTAAATTTTTCATGTGCTATCCTTAAACTTTCAAAATTCTCCTTTTTGTGCCCCTGTTTTTAAGCTCACGAGGAGGTAGTGGGAAGCTAGATATAACCTATGACAACCAAGGTCATTTCCCCCCTTTCACCCGGTGTTGATGGTTTACGTCCTCACTTGAATCAACCCGAGAGCGGCTTAAGCAAAATATAAATATAACTCACCATTCTCCTCCGCACAATGAAAATCTGAGAAATCAGCTCAACATTGTTTAGTGGTGAAACAAAGGAGAAAGAGGAATGTACTCATTCCTCTAAAACCAGCCGCTATCAAAAGTCTAAAAGTCTTGCTTGAAGTGGGGGACTAGCTAGCTTCTCTACTGTGAAGTCGTTGATGAAAGCATGCATATCTCAAAACTGTTTTACTTTTATCAGAAATCAAAAAATAATAAAAAGTTCTAGCACATGATTAATCCCTGCTTCCCTCTATGAAGGGCCTTTCTTTTACTTTTATGTTGAGTCAGTCTTCCTCTTCCTTCCATTAGTAGGAAAAAGCCTATCACTTGCGAACCTGTTTTGGCTACCGCTGACGAACATGCGGTTTGCCAGCGCTCATATCGCCAGTGGTAACAGCTTACCGCTGGCGAACATCATGTTCGCCAGCGGTAAGTTAGTTACCACTGGCGAACAACTTCCTGGTTCGCCAGCGAGGGCCCACTTACCACTGGCGAACCAGGTTCCTGTTCGCCAGTAATATGTATTTCTGCTTTTAAAATAAAAGCAGAAATATTTTACAGCAATATATACGGGCAGGTAAATACATATATATTGACAGAAACAGTATAATTGACAGAATTTAAATATATATACAAATAGACAAGTGACCAAATTATTGGTTCATCATGCATGAATTACAAGCCGAAATATACAAGTGAGACCCAATATTTTGCATACATATGCATTAATATACACACATCTCCGGAAGTCGATAGTTCATAGGTCGCAAGTTTTCAAAAGCAAGTAGTAATCTAAACTACAATCACAGACAAGAGAACTGCAATGGCGATGAAGAAGAAGAGTATATATGCATGTTCTTCCTCTCTTCTGCTCCGCCTCTGCTTTACTCTTGTAGCTCTTGTAGTTGTAGCCCTCTCATCCCGCTTGCTTCGGACATCTTCATCTCTCTGTACACGAGGCAAAGATAAAAGTCTTAGGAAAAGAAAATAAGAGCAAGATTTTATACACAAATCAAATAATAGTTAAATAACTGCACCAAAATCGAAAACATGCATGCCTCATATATAGGTTGGACACACAGAAGTTCCAGGGATGGTGCGAGTGAGCCAAGTAGGATGCATAAGATGCGTATTCGTGCATATCACAAGGCTCACTAGCGCCATCCCCGGGATCACACGGTGTCACTTCATTTTAATCATCGGCATTCAGAGAGAGAAAGACGAAACAAAACAAAACAACTCAAGTTAAATAGCATCGATCACACATGCAGGTTCAACGACTTTAGAAGCACAAGTTAATTTACGGATATAATTTACGAACACAAGTTCATGTACCGTACTAAGTAGACAACACATATCGTCGATCACTTCTTCTTGCGCGGCTTCGGTGGGAACGGGAGAACACCATCTATAGTGAATGGCCGGTTATCACCCTGCGCTATTAAGCGATGTTCGATCTCGTCGTTCGGTGGTGCTGCAAAGCCGTTGAAGTACACCCCGGCGCGAGACAAGAAATCGTTCCAGATGATTCCCGCGATCACCTGCTGGATGCAACCGAACCCTAGTCTGATACGAGCATCACTGGCATCTGCCAAGCCGTTGCACCATCTGTCCAGAGCAGAAGGAAATTGCAGTCGTTGTTGATCCTTTACAAACTCCTGCATGTGATTGATGAGGTACCATGCCTCCATCTTATTGCCCGGCGACTGCTTGACGTAGGGGAACATAACTTTCTGGTTGAATACAAACTTGCCTCGCACCTTTTTTTTCTCTTTTCATGACGCCTTCGTTTCAGGCGTAGGCATTAAGAGCTTCATTCAGAACAGCATTGATGTGGGTGTAGTCTTTATCCCTATTGACATCACTCCCGGAGTCGAGATAGACGACATACGAGTCTTTCGGGTACATGACGATGAGGGTGCCGTATTGGTTACTGCGCAAAACAGTTCAAAACAGACCATCATCGTCAAAATTGCAAAATAGCTTAACAATGGAAATCTACGAAAGCATGTTATGACGGTTAGTGAATGACTTACTCGGGAAAGTAAGGCGCGAGAAAGATGTTCTTCTCATGATGTGTACCGAAGAAGTCTCCGATGTACTGCGACACCTTTGCCCTACCCTTAGGCGTGCTCAGGAACATTTCTTTCATGTAGTAGGGGTCAAGTATCGCTATGCCCGGGGTATTCTCCTTTAAGATCTGGTGCGCCATACTAAGGGCAACCAGGCGGACGATCGATGGGTGGAGCGCGTACATGTGATACATGTTGAAGATGTCATTAAATCTTAGAAGGATCACGTCCCCGGAGTCTCTAGTGATAAAGCCCAAGCCATCTATCTCTGGCACCTTCGTGGAAAACCGGGTATGTTGGATTTTCCTTTTTGAGAAGCCTCTCCTCATGATAAAGAACACCTCCTCATGTCCCCGGTGAGGAGATTTACCAACCTCGACGGCATCATTGCTTTACCCATATGATGGATCGAATGCCAGTCGACGATGGGTAACCTGTCCATTACCCGGTGCGGCGGCTTCGACTTAGTACCCGGCACCGGCTGGCTGTTGGAGTCAACAGCGGTAGGTTTACTCTTATATCTTTTTCGTCTCGTCTTCTTAGGCTCCTTCGGCGCCATCACATCTTTGATGGCCTCCTGGACTGTGTCCTGGCTCAAACCAAATTGCTTGGGGGCAGCTTCTGGCGTATCTTGAGAACAGAAGAGACGTTTCGTGCACTGATATTTCTCTGGGAGATCAGCTTTTTGCCCCCCAAGATCATGGTCAACTGGACCCTCGCCAGCATATCTGTCATCGTGAGCTCCGTCATAGTAAGGATCATTAGCGAGGAAGTCATTGGGGTCATCATCGCCATCATTGGCTTCCTCTTCGTCCTGTGTTTGCTGCACTGGCAGGGTGGTGACAGAAGGGTCCATACGAATCAGTGCTTTTGGCCATATCAAGGGCCAAACTGGGCATTGTTCGAGGATTAACTCGCTATCGGCTTCGTCCAGTTGGAAAGGAGGATATAAACCAGCGCAACCTGGTAAAGACCGGATCAATTCAACCCTGAACACGTCATCGGCCATAGGCCTGCCGTGGAAAATGCGGTTGAGAGGTGTCACGATCTTACCCTTTTCCACGTCCTACAGCTCACCGTTCACATCAAGGAGCAATGTGCATCTCGTCTCGTCGGCCTGCGAAAACACGTGTAAGGCGTTAGAGAGGGCGCCAAAGAATGAAGTAATATGTATCTTGTCGAGGGTTTTACGATGCTTAATTACCGTGATGGCGTTGAGCTCGGCTAACGGCGACGGACCGCGGGTCGTCGGTGGGGTAATAAAGACGAGAGGGCTTGATCTTTGAGGCGCGTGACGGCTGGCGATTCCTCCCTACCATCTGCGTTGTAGCCGGCCGGGCTCTACACAACAGGCACCACACCCCTCGAGTTGCTGGAGCCTGCTAAGCTGATCACGGGGGGAGGCCCTTGTTTGCCCCCCTCAAACCAAGCCCCGATGGACATACAGATGTTGGGCAGGAGGGCGTTGAGCCTTTTTTCCACCGCTGCATCGATGGACGCATCCATTTTTGATTGATCGGCCATCTTCCGCTCCTTTCACTCCTCCTTGGAGTCGGGGAAGTAATAGGAATGTTTATGACCCATTCCGGCGCCGACCACACGGCCACGATGCGACACTTTATCCGACGACACCTTCTTTGTCTCGTTTAGAGCCCTAAGGAAAGGTGTCTGATATGGGGCCTTCGGGTCCGAGGAGTCTTCGGATTGATCCTGTTCATCCTTTTCTTGTTCCTTGAGAATTTGGTTCTCAAGTGCCTTCACCTTGGCGTTCAAGACAAGCTCCCCGGGCGATTTGGGATCATCCCTGAATCGGGCCCTGACAAAATTCCGGGCGAGCGGGTCTTTGATCTTGTCGTAGGGGTTCGGCCCTTCCCTTCGTGCGTCCTCCTTTTACCAAATTGGCTCCTTTCCGGCATAACCCCGACTTCCGAGATTGTGGGGAGCAACGTTCTTCTTCTGCATGTCTTTCCCCCACTTCCTCTACTTCTACTTTGCAGCAGTGGCTTCTATGGCCGAGAATTCTTTAAAATCCTCTTCGGAAATGCTGGGCCACATTTTGTGGATCTCGTCGAAACCGGCACCTTCTTCCTCAATCATCTTCCTAACATCTGATCTCCAAGTTGAAAAGGCTTTGCCCAACTTGCCGAGGGCTTGTGTGTTAACAATATTTGTTTTGATATCCTTGTTATTGTAGGGTGCCGGGAACTTGTATCGTGTGTGCACCTTATCAATGAGGTAGGCGGCCAAACCTTCGTTGTCCTTCGCCTTTAGGTTGTCGTCGTTGATTCTCCCCCATTCCCGAGCGATGCATCCAAGCTGGATGCCGTACCCTTTGACATATTTTTCCGGCTTCGTAGGAAGACCGCTTTTAGGGTCCACCTCTGTGAATGCATGTTGGGTGGTGCCGAGCTTGTTTGGTTCCCTCTTCTTGCGTTTACGGTCTTTTCTGGCTTCGCTACCAGAAGGGCCGCCCTCCTCGGCGCCACTAGTAGTGGTCCCAGCATCACCACGCTCGGCTTCGCTAGCGGATGGGGCCTCCATTTCATCATCGGCCGCATGCTCGATCTCCTCGTCGTCGGCATGCTTGTACTGTGCAAGCATCGACAGGTATGCATTGTCACCTCCTGTTCGAGAACCCCCGGCCTGGTCGTTGTGAGCCATCGATCTTCGCACTGTCGAGGAAATTATTAAGTCAAAGTTAGTACAAAAAATATAAGAAAAAACCACTTAATTAAATACTAAGGTACCCCATGAGTCCAAATTTGTCGGAATGTCGATTAACTTCCGTATCGGCGAATTCGGGTAAATGTCCTATTGTATAGCAAAAGTCATGCCAAAATTCACGGAAAATTTCGGCATGACCTTTGCTAAAAATAGGGCATATGGAGTACCCGAATTTGCCGGAACGGAAGTTAATCAACATTCCGGCAATCTCAAGGGCCTCATGGGGTACCTGCAAACTTTTCAAAAAGGGCTCGATGGCCTCGACACATGCACCACAAAAAACAACCACCACATCTACAAATTTATCACCAAATCGACAAATTCATCCCCACATCCACCACCACCACATTCACCACAAAACCACCACCAGCACACACAAATCACCACCACCACTGACAATCTCATCATCTCACCTAAAAGTTGAATAGCAGCATCGAGGTCCTTCTCACCACCATATAGTAGCGTCGAGGTCCTTCTAAACTTCCTGCATATGGCAAACAATTGGAATTAGCAACTTTGCAACATGTACAAATCAATACAAAACTAAACCTAACCTAGCTAAATAGAAAACCTAATTGTGCTAAACCTAAACCTAATTTAGATAAACCTAAACCTAATGCATGCACTACATCCACCATCATCCTAATTTGAACCATTTCTGGTTTTAAACCATAAAAACAGAAGTTTACATTTTATCGAACACCTGGTGGGCGCTCAGGCAAGGAGGGAAAGGTGGCAGGGGAAGAAGGGGAAGGAGGGAGAGGAGGAAAAGAGGGCGCCTTCTCACCTTGCTCGGGGAAGAGGCGGGGCGAGGAAGAGGAGACGGTGGCGGCGGCGACCGTGGCGTGGGCGGCGGCGGTGTGCCGGCCACGGGCTCGGGGAGGAGGGCTCGGGGGCTGGCGGCGGCTGAGGTAGAGGCACGGGGGAGAGGCGGTGGCGGACGGCGGCGGAGGCAGAGGCGCGAAGGACGGCGGCGCACGGCGGCCGGAGGCAGAGTCGCGGGGAAGAGGAGAGACGAGCACGCGCGCGCGGGGAAGAAGAGACGGTTTTGAATCGAAACCGTGTGCGGCTAAGTCCCTATACAGTGGGGGCTCCTTACCGCTGGCAAACAAGAATACTTGTTCGCCAGCGAGAGCCATGCCGCTGGTGAACTGGACAACTTGTTCGCCAGCGGGTAGCCCGTTACCGCTGGCGAACAGAGACCCATGTTCTCCTGTGGTAAGGTATTTTCTTATCTCTTTATTAATTATTTTTTTGCCAACTCTTTTATTTTTTATTTTTATTGTTGGAACCACTTTTTATTACTATATTTCTTTTCCAAATTATTTTGTTTTTTCCATCTATTGTTTTTTCTGTTTTCTTCATCCCTTTCTTTATTTTTTTCTAATTCTTGATTTTAAAACTAGTCAAATTTTGGAAAAGAGTGACTTAATAAAAAAGTGTAAGTTTTAATGATATAATTAAACCCATAACATGAGGTACATATACATAATTAATTAGTGCACAATATCACATCACTTGATCATCATCGAAACAAGTCCGATACAAAAGAGAGATACATATATATTTCGCATGCAATGCTGACATAGCTCGTCTTTCTCAGTGTTTGGCATTCTTCTTGCCTTTTTTGGTCGTTGTTGCATAATTTAGCCCCACATCATGACTTCTTCTTTTGATTGGAAGACCTTTCTTAGGTAGTGTGGTTCTGCTTCTTCTTGTGATGTATGTTGCCTTATCATCATGATCTTGATCATCGTCGATATTTGGGTCGCCGAACATGTCGAACTCGTCCTCGTTGGCGACACCGTCCATTCTTTTGCCTCTCCTGATGACGACATGGCTAGGCCGTGACAGATCGGTTATGAAGAAGCATGGGGAGATGTGCTTAGCCAGTACCCATGGCTTGATGAATTGCCGGCTTCGGGTATAACCATGGTGGTGAAGTATTTGTCTTCTCTTTGGACGGTCGACATCCTAGCCCATCTGACGCGGAACATCGGCACCTTCTCTCCAGAGTAGTTAAGCTCCCAGATCTCCTCGATCCTTCCGTAGTATCTTAACTTTTTGTCACCGGTGTAGGATTCCATCGTTACCCCTGAGTTTTGATAATCCGATGTTTTGTCCTTTTGCTCTGTGTCGAAAGTGAACCCGTTGATATCATATGCTTGAAACGTCGCGAGGTTGGGGCCGAGGCCATGTGACAAGGCATATAGGAGTTTAGCTTCCACACTAGCTGTTGGGGGCGGAGCGTCAAGCTCATCTTTGAACCAACGCAAGAAAGAGGAGTTGTGCTCTCTAATTATTTCTTCTTCTGTCCTCCGCTTGCCCTGGTCAGTGTACTTCTTCTCAATCAAGCTCTTGTGCTTTTCCACCCAAATATCGACAATTTGAATGTCTTGGAGAGCCACTAAGTTTGCCCTGTTAAAATCGGTGCGTCGAGAAGCGTGGTACACATGCAACTCACTCCGGCCATTTTTGTGACCAGCTCCATCGAGCTTGCCAATGTGCTTGTTTCCGGGCAAACCAACAGGGTCCTCCCCGTCCAGAAAATTCGTGTAGAAAGAGGTGCACTCTTTGATAAGAAAGCCCTGAACGATGCTTCCATCCGGATGGGCCCTATTATGAACGAATCCTTTGATGACCCCGTTCATCCTTTCGAACGGCATCATGTTGTGCTGGAACAACGGCCTGAGATGGATGATATCATCCACGATATGGACCAACAGATGCACAAAGATGTCAAAGAATGCGGCTGGGAAGTACATCTCAAGCTCGCATAGTATCACGACGATATCTTCCTGCAGCCTTGAGAATTGCTTCCCGGTGATTGACTTTCGAGAGATCACGTCGAAGAAGTTACAGAGGCCAAAAAGGGTTTCATGGACGTGCTTGTCCATTATCCCTCGGATCGCAACCGAAAGTATCTGCGTCATCATCACGTGACAATCATGAGACTTCTAAAAATCTGCTTATTAGCCCCGAGTAACCCAAAGGCACTTTTACTCCTAGAAGGCACTTGATCAATTGTTCGATCTCGTTCTGACTTAGAGTGAAGCAGGAGGGGGGGCAGTAATAGTCGTTCCTCTTAACCCTTTTGCCCTTGGGACCGTCCGTCTCCTCTTCTGATTGGTCATGATCAATAGCCGGGCGTCCTCCGTGAAGCTCTTCCCGGATACCCATATGTATCAGGTCGCTTCTTGCTTTCGGCCCATCTTTCGTCCTCTCCGGCATGTTGAGCAGAGTGCCAAACAGACTCTTGAACTCATTCTTCGTGATATGCATTAGATCTAGGCAATGAGGCGTACCGAGGATGGGCCAGTACGGCAAGTCCCAAAACACGGACCTCGTCTTCCATACATCCAGGAGTGGTTTTGGCGCCTTTTGCTTCTTTCCCGACCGAGGGAACTCTTCCTATTCATTCAGCAAATCATATATTTCTTCGCCGCACCTCTTACGTGGAGGTCCCCGCAGCTCTTCTTCGCCATCGAAAAGGTCTCCACGCATTCTCCACGAGTCTTTAATGTGTAGCCACCTTCGATGGCCGATGTTGACGGTTTTTGAAGACCCGGGATCTTTCTGGAGCTGGTGAAACGTCGGGTCATCCATGCACCTCACACATCTGTTATGTCCGTGGCACACCTGGCCTGAGACGTATCCGTAGCCGGGATAGTCGTGCACCGTACAGAGCAAGGCGGCTCTCATAGGAAAATATTCTTCTGCGCGGGCGTCCCATGTGTTGACCCCGCCTTCCTCCCATAACGTGTGTAGCTCATCTTTCAGTAGCTTCAGATACAGATTGATGTTGGTGCCCGGTTGTTTCGGCCCTTGAATGAGCATGCTCATGTGTATGTACTTACTCTTCACGCACAGCCAGGGTTTGATGATTTAGCATATATTCCTTCTATTGGTGCCTCTGGGGGAATTGTAATTATTTGGAACAACTCTCTTTTCAGTGGTCTGGTGATGCACTGCCAGCCTTTTGCTATTTCTGTGAATTTTACTTGGTTAACATTTATGGACCCTGCACTGGTGAACTGAGAGATTCTTTTGTTGAATGCCTTTTTGATTTAAATATCCCTTCTGATGAGGACTTGCTTATTCTTGGAGATTTTAATTTCATTAGTTCACCTAACAATAGGAACAAACCAGGAGGTAATGCCATGGATATGTTGACCTTCAATGATTTTTATCAGGGAGCAAAATCTGATTGTGTTGCCAATTAAAGGTAGACGGTTTACCTGGAGTAATATGCAAGATTCCCCCCTTCTAGAGCAGCTGGACTGGTTCTTCACTAGTATGCACTGGACAAATGTTTATCCTGCCACCTTTGTTGAGCCACAAGGCAAACCCATCTCAGATCACACTCCCTGTGTGGTTTCTATTAAGACAAAACTTCCAGCTGCTAAAACTTTTCGGTTTGAGAATTATTGGGTGGCCCATGAGGGCTTCTTGGATACTGTTAAAACAAGCTGGGAGAAGAACACATACAAAAATAATAGTGCGGCTAATCTAAATGCCAAATTTAAAAGGCTGCGATATGATCTTAAGTTTTGGAGTAAGAACATCTCCAAGCCTTCAATTTGCATCTCCAACTCAAACAAAGCTTTGTTGGAACTAGATAACATTGAGGACAGGCGACCCCTCACTGTACCCGAAAAGAATTTCAGGAAAATTCTCAAAGCACACCTCATACAGCTATTGGAATACCAGCAACAATATTGGAAAAAAAAGGTGTACAGTGAGATGGACAAAATTTGGGGATGAAAATTCAAAATTCTTCCAAGCAGTGGCAACAGAAAGATACAGGAAAAATTATATTGCCACCTTGCATACTGATGATGGTATAGAAGTGAGTACACATGAAGCAAAGGAGAAGGTGATTTATGAAACATATAAACAGAGATTAGGTACTTCTACTAATCCCCCAATGAGCTTTGATTTGGCATCCTTAATTCAACCAATTGATGGTCTTGAAGAGCCATCTATGCCTTTCACCACTGATGAAATTGATAAAGTAATAAGAACTATGCGTATTGACAAAGCCCCAGGCCCATATGGTTTTAATGGGAAATTCTTAAAAAGCTGTTGGCACATCATTAAACATGATATCTATGATCTATGCTTATAGTTTCATAATGGCACTCTTGATCTTGAAAGCATTAATATGGGACATATCACACTAGTGCCTAAAGTAGCCTCACCTGAAGGAATTAATGACTTCAGGCCAATTACTTTGTTAAATTGCTGCCTCAAGATCATCACAAAAATTTTAGCTAATAGACTGCAAACAAAAGTTCTTTAGATTGTGCATAAGAACCAATATGGTTTTCTGAAGGGGAGAAATATTCAGGATTGTTTGGCTTGGGCTTTTGAATTCTTACACCAATGTGAAACCTCAAAAAAATAAATCCTGTTGCTGAAGTTGGACTTTGCAAAGGCCTTTGACACCATTGACCATGGGGCCATGTTGAAAATCATGAAACAAATGGGTTTTGATGCAAAATGGATACAATGGATAAATCAAAAAATTTCATCAGGGAAATCTTCAGTCCTCTTAAATGGTGTCCCAGGCAGGCAGTTTCACTGCAAGAGAGGGGTCTGGCAGGGTGACCCCCTTTCCCCTCTAATATTTGTTTTGGCAGCTGATTTGCTTCAATCTGCGATTAATAAAGCTTTTCATGAGAACAGACTTCTGGCACCTTTCTCACCTGATTTTGGCATGGATTTCCCAGTGGTTCAATATGCTGATGACACACTGATAATTATGAAAGCTTGTCCCAATCAGATTGCAATCATGCAAGGCATTCTTTATAATTATGCTGCCTCCACTGGTCTACACATCAATTATAACAAATCCCTGTTGATTCCTATTAATCTCTCTGAAGAAAGAACTGCCTTCTTTGCCCAAGCTTTAGGCTGTTCCATTGGAAAGATGCCTTTTACTTATCTGGGCTTACCTTTAGGCACTACAAAGACAACTGTTTTGGAGATGATGCCCCTGGTTGATAGAGTTGAAAGAAGGATGACTGCTAATTTTATGATGATGTCCTATAGTGGAAGGGTAACTGTTATAAATTCTTTGCTGACCTCCATTTCTATGTTCACCACGTGCTCCATGTCCACCCCACAAAAGATTTTGGATCATATTGATAAAATTTGAAGACATTGCCTTTGGGATAAGAAAACCGAGCTGGGGATTAAGACAAGCTCCTTGGTGGCCTGGGATAAGGTCTGTCGACCCAAGAAGAGAGGAGGTCTTGGAGTTCTTAATCTAAAAATCCAGAATGTGGCTTTACTACTAAAATTCCTGGACAAGTTCTATAATAAAGTGGATACCCCCTGGGTGGAATTGTTGTGGAATGCATACTACACAAATAAGGTCCCGCATGCCATGGACCCTTGTGGATCTTTCTGGTGAAAATCTGTTTTCAAATTAAATCCCACATACAGAGGGCTCACAACTTGCACTGTGGGCAATGAGAATTCTATTCTACTGTGGAAGGACTTCTGGCCGGATGAAATTATACAGACTAAATACCCAGGGCTTTCTCCTTCAGTGTAAATGAAGATGTTTCAGTACAATTATTCCTAACTGCCCCTGCTCTGGTTGATAACTTTCACCTACCCCTTTCCCCTGAAGCTCTTCAAGAAGTGAGACTATTACAACAGGACTGCCAGAATTTGTCTCTGCAACAACAACATAAAGATAAATGGGTTTACCCCTGGGGGCAAAGATACACCTCAAGCAAATTTTATCAGTTCTGCTTCAGAAATGTAATACCTCATGAGGCATACAAGTGGATATGGAAATCTAAATGCACTCCCAAGGTCAAGTTCTTGTATTGGCTCTTATTTTCTAATAGGCTAAACACTAGAAACATGTTGAGAAGGAAACATTTCATAATCCAAGGGACCTATAATTGCCCAATGTGTCAGCATGATGTTGAAGAAACTGTTGAGCACCTATTCTTTAAATGCCCCTTTGGGATCAGTTGTTGGGCAAAGCTTCAGGTCTTCTGGGACAACCAGCTGATGGATAGACTGGAGTTAGTGGCAGAAGCAAAAAGGAGATACAGGAACCCCTTGTTCATGAAAATCTTCATAGTTGCGGCTTGGAGTATCTGGAAAGAAAGAAACGACTTGGTCTTTAATGCTGTATCTCCCTCTACTGATACCTGGAGACATAGATTTGTTTCTGATTTTAGCCTTTTGGTTCATAGGACCAAGACTGATCTTCACAGTCACATCTTTCACCTTTTAGACCTGATTGGAAACTAGATCCTTTTCTGGATGGCTGCTTAGCATCCTTTTGTAAATTTGTACATATGTAAACCCTTTGTTCTTTTAATATAAAGAGGCAGTAGGGAGCTACCCTACTGTCATAAACCCTAAAAAAAAGTTTCGCTCGAATCAGAACAAACGCCACTGCAGCCGACACCGGAGGTGTCATCACAACCAGTGGCGGAGCATCCCCTTTTCACCCCGTGCTTCGGGGGCTGCCCCTGGCGAAGGGGTACTCGCCCTCATTCGTGTATACAGCCATGGGTGGATGGGGACCGGCCCTGGAAGGATGGTACATGCAGCCCTACTACCACCCGTGGGGTGGACAGAGCGTGACCTGGGAAAGCACAAGGATGGATCCCGGATCAGCAGACACCCTCTTCGCGAGGATGGGCGACTGAGCCAAGAAGAACAGGCTTCCCAAGTGTCGTGGTGGGTTGCACGGCATATCCATCAGAGATGGAAAAAAGTATGGGGCAGGCGACGATGGATGCTCGCGCGGGATTGGGTAACTAGCACGCAAACACACACGAATTACCCAGGTTCAGGGCCCTCTTGTGGAGGTAACAACCCTACGTCCTGCTCTTCTTGTTCTTATTGCTTGATCACAAAATTGGGCTACAAGTGGTGCTTCCTGGAGCTGTTCTTTGGTGGTGTTGGCTTGGGCTGTCAAGCCGGCCTACGATGACTACTGGCATACTACTCTTCTCCTCCTCTCCCCCTATCGCTCTGTCCCTCCCCACGCAGGGGGTTCTGGTTTGCCTTTTATAGGCGATAGCTAGGGTTTTTCGTTACAGGGAAGTTACAAGTTTGCCCCTATGACATCACTACGGTTTCAAGCCGGCTTTGGCCAACTCATCATTACACTGCTGCTGTAATGCCCGACAGGGCGTACTGTCCATCAGGTGGCAGTTGCGTGATCCTGGCCCACCAGTATGGACTGGTCGGTAGGCGGAAGCCGGCTGCTCCAAGCGGACGGAGATGTTCAAGCCGGACGGTTGGATTTGCCTTGAGATGACCGGCTTGAGTCCTTGAACGATTTTGACCTCCTTCTGGGTATCTGGGGTTCATATCCCCAACACTAGCCCCCGAGATCGTGGAGTCTTGCTAGCTTGCTGGGAAGACTTCGCGAGCTTCTCTGGTTCCGATTGTGCTGCTGTAGTTGAGATCCG
>QRDG01000063.1:0-100894 GCA_012064385.1 Puccinellia tenuiflora | reverse complement strand
CAGCGTCTCCATTTACACGAAGAGCACGCCGCTGCCCAAGATTCACCTGCCCGATTCCATCAAGAAGTGGCAGAGCACCTACTTCTACGTCCGGAATCTCACTGGTGTCGACCAAATCGGCCTTCCGGCCTTCTCCAATTCGCTGCCAGCGCACAAGTCCTGGAGTCGGAAACCGCCGGTGGATGGGGATCTTGAGGGTGTTTTGTTTGGCCGGCTGAAGGTGTTGGTGGAGGCCGGCCTAACGTCCAGGGACCTGATGGCTGGCCGGATATACCCGCTGCAGGCGCGTTCGCACAAGATGTGCTTCTACTCTGGTCTCCGGGATCCCACCCGGGTCAGCTTGGAGGTGCCGAAGCCGGAGAACCTATGCGCATGGGCTTCCCGCCTCGTCACCGACAGGATCGAGGTGGACTGGGAGTTTGGGCTCGATCCATTCACCCGCTCGGAACGTGCTCCTGAGGTTAGCCATTGCTTCCTAATCCGTTTTCAATTCCTTCGTCCGACTGCCGCTTGACCCAGTCGGCCTGTTGTACAGCTTTGCGAGCTCCAGAGGGTTGAAGACTTTGAAGTCGTCTTCGAGCCTGACGTCTGTGGTCCCTTTTCTAAGGCGCTGACGGCCATGCTGGAGGCGGATTCCTCCGACGAGCAGGCGGGAGAAGAAGCAGATGCCACCGCTGAGGATGAATCGGGCGGCGGTGCCCGTGTCGTCCCGGACAAGCGCGGTGACACCACCGAATCGTCCGGTGGGGGTGCAGATGTTGGTGAAGGTGGCGGAGGCGATGACGATGCTGCCCGCGACGAGCCCTGTCCCCTCTGCCGGCTCCGACTCCGATTCGGCAGCCTACAGGGACGAGGACCTCGAGCGCGATGCCCCCTCCGGTTTCGTCGTCCCGCGGTAAGTCTTCTGAGCCCGACGCCGGGCAAACTGACGGTGTCGTGCGCGTGGTAGTAGATCTCTCCAGTGGTTCCGAGCCGGACTCAGAAGGTTCCTCTTCCGTGCCAGCCTCCAAGCCGGCGCCGTCCTCCCGTAGGACCAAGGAGTTGGAGGCGGCGGCGCGGAAGAAGAAAGCAGTTCTCCCCCGGCGGGTCTTGAAGGAGAGGCGGTCGAAGTCGGCGCCGATGTCGATGCAGGCGCCGTGCCCCACAAGCGGAAGGGCACATTCGAGAAGCGGAGCGTGCTGCCCGCCAAAAAGTTGACTTCTACGTCATCCCGGCCTACTACGCGCTGGCTTGATGCCCGCCGGGAAACTCACGGCGGAGGCCCAGGCGGATGCGATTGTGGCCGATATCAGGGCCGAGGTCGACGCCAGGATGGCGGAGAAGACGGATGTCCCAACTGGTGGGGCCAACGATGAGGTGATTGGTCATGCTCCCGGTGGTGATTTTATTTATGATTTGAATCCGGGTGATTTGGAGAGGGAGTTTTATGCTCAGATGACGCAGGCGGATTTGGCCTTGGAAGCGTCTGATGCTGGTCTGACTGTGGAGCAGTTGATGACCTTGAAGGAGGACGAGGAGAAGACGAAGGCGAGGCGCGCCGCGGAAGCCGCGAAGGCTAAATCCGAGCAAGTGGCGGTGCCGGCCACCCTGGCGCAGCCGTCCGGTACTCCCACTGCTTCCGCTGGGGTAGCGAATACGCCCACTGGTGGCGTGAAGCGGTCATCAAGTGGCGCGTCCGCCCCCTCGTCGAAACGCCTGCGACGGAAACCAGTGATTCTGGGCACACGCGACGGGTGAGCGCTGGTAGTTGTGTTATTTTGTCCTTGATGATCGATATTCCTCATCGCGATTCCTTTGTTGTTGCGCAGGGTGCCAATCGCCATCGGCAGTGAGAAGTTGGCTGCCGGCGTCAGCTCCGGCCCGGAGCGGGAGCGGGAGACTTCCAAGGCGAAAGCGGCCGATCCGCCTTCGGAGCCCGCGAAGGCGGCGGTCGAGGTGGAGAAGGACGCGGTGTCGCCGTCAGAGGCTCCTCCCCTTGTCGTTGATCTGAAAATCTCAGGATGCCGATGTCGGCGACGTCGCGATGGCGGATTCCTTCGAGGCGGTTCCCCGAACCGGGGCCGGAGGCGAAGACGGCTCCTTTCCCCTTCCTTCAGCGGCGGTGGAGAACAGCAAAGGACAGCGCCATGACGGTGGCGATAAGCTCGCTTCCTGGTCCTCGCCAGGCTACTCTGGAGGGCACTCCCTCCTACTCTGGCCCTACACCGGACGGTTGGACGCATCGGGGCATTTTCCCCTGGCGGTGCTGGTGGAGAAGAGGGCGAAGGACCAACTGGCCGACATTGCCCTGCTTCGCTCGTCTGTGGAGTACGCCCGCGGCAACGCCGCCAAAGAAATTGCACGCTTAAGCGGGAGCTGGACGCTGCCAAAGGTACCGTATGGTTCCCCTGCCGACTTGGGCCTTGATGTTTGCGTCTTCTTCTTCGTCTCGCTGATTTGCACTGCCTTTGTTTTGTTAGTTGACCCCACTTCCCTTGCCGGCTTGAAGAAATAACTATCTGTCTCCGTCCCTCTGACTGTACTTGAGGATAAACTGAAGGCGAAGGATGTAGCCCACGTGCTCTTCGTGGCTGACCTCCAGTCGGCGGCAGACGCCTCCGAGGAGCGCCGCCTTGAAACGCTCGCTTGGATGAGGAAAATAAGCGGCTGCGAGAGGCTGAGAAACAGAGGCAGAGCGAGGTCGAGACCCTTCGGATGAATGGGAGGACCTGAAGCTCAAGTTGAAGGAGGCCGTGGACGCGCACGATGAGACAGTCAAGGCGGCCAAGGCGCACGAGCTTGAACACGAGCAGCTTGTGAGCGGCCTTGTCTCTGAGGCGGAGCGCGTCAATGCAATCATCCTGGGTAAGACGTTTCCTTTCTTTTCTTCATTTAATCTGCAGCCCTTCCTGTTCTGATCTTGCTAGCTTGGCTTGCAGGCTTCTACCCCGAGGCGCACGAGCAAATCCAGTGAGCCGCGGCCTCTGCTCATACGAGGCCAGAATCCTCAATACTGCCGCCAGGGCATTGCCGTCTGCCGTCTCCCGTCTTCCAACACTTCTCTCGAGAGTTCACCATGCTAAGGGATGCAGCCGGCGGCGTCCTGGAGAACCTGTGGCCTGACACCCCTCTCCCGACGACTCTAGGTGAACTGTCGAGCCGCCTTGACGGTGCTCCCGCCGGAATCGATGAACAGGTGGAGATGGCGGCTCGAGGCGGTAGTGACATGGCGCTGGCCCTGGTGAAGTCCTGGTATCCTCAGGTGCAAGTAGACATGCTGGCTGACGGCTTCCGCACAGGTACGTCACTTGAAGGTCTTCGCCCAGAGATTTGCGTGGCCTCGGAGCGGATATCCAAGCGGTGGACCTTACGCAGCTGGTGCCTGCTGAGCCGTCTTCGGCGCCACGGCTGGCTGAAGATGCTGGAGCCGGCGACCGCTGCTGCTGCCACCGATGGCGCTGCTCCTTGACTAAATTTACCTCCCTGGAATGCCGGGCGTAACTGTAGAACTTGCTATCTCTGGATTGATGATTATCTTCCGTTGTACTGCTTGCTGTCTTCAGATGTTGTTGTCTTTGTGATTGTTGGGCCATTGTGCTTGTTTTGGTGACGATGTTCACCATGTCTAGCCCCCGAATTTTGGGCCGGCTTGGGTACCAAGCCGGGTCGAATTTTATGTCCTTTGCTTGCTTTGTGTTTTTTTCTTTCCCCGTCATGATATCGTGCAGCCCCCGAGTTCGTGACTTGGGGTGTTGTAAACGTGCGTCTGGGTCTGCGGAGCCGGATTGCCGGCTGCGCAGCCCCCGGGAATTTTCTGCCGGCTGACGGCGTGGCAGCCCCCGAGTCCGTGACTCGGGGTGTTGTAGATATGCGTCCGGGTCTGCGGAGCCGGCTTGCCGGCTGCGCAGCCCCCGGGAATTTTCTGCCGGCTGACGGCGTGGCAGCCCCCGAGTCCGTGACTCGGGGTGTTGTAGGTATGCATCCGGGTCTGCGGAGCCGGCTTGCCGGCTGCGCAGCCCCCGGGAATTTCCTGCCGGCTGACGGCGTGGCAGCCCCCGAGTCCGTGACTCGGGGTGTTGTAGATATGCATCCGGGTCTGCGGAGCTGGCTTGCCGGCTGCGCAGCCCCCGGGAATTTTCGGCCGGCTGACGGCGTGGCAGCCGCTGAGTCCGTGACTCAGGGTGTTGTAGATATGTATCCGGGTCTGCGGAGCCGGCTTGCCGGCTGCGCAGCCCCCGTGAATTTCCTGCCGGCTGACGGCGTGGCAGCCCCCGAGTCCGTGACTCGGGGTGTTGTAGATATGCATCCGGGTCTACGGAGCCGGCTTGCCGGCTGCGCAGCCCCCGGGAATTTCCTGCCGGCTGACGGCGTGGCAGCCCCCGAGTCCGTGACTCGGGGTGATTTTTCTCGTCCGGGTGCGCGGAGCCGGCTTGCCGACTGCGTAGCCCCCGGGTATCGCTTCGCCTCCTTGGTCCATTTGCAGGCCACGCGTCGCCTTTGCATGACTCCTGCGCTTCGCGTTTTGCCCCCTCGGCTTCGCCGTCTCCTGCGCTGGTGACACGCGTCGCTTGGAGACGGGCCGCTGACGGTTGCACTGCTTCCCTGCCTCCTTATAAGTAACAACGCCGGCGTGTTTTCTCCTTCATCTTCATCTTCTCACTCTCGCGTCTCCAGCTCTCCGTGCTTAGATATCGCCGCAGAGAAGGAGATCGAGATGACTCCTCCCGTAGCGGCGAAGCGCGGCAGGCGTCGTCCCCGGAAGATCGACGTTGGAGAATCTTCCAATGCTGGTGCCAAGCGCGGCCGGGGCCGGCCGCCAAAGCTTAACCGCGGCGGTGATGGAGGTGCCGCCGTTGCGGCGACCGGAAGCAAGCGGAGCCCCTCTCCTGCCCGCTCGGAGTCCCCGATCTTCGGTGGCTGGGACAACTTCCCGATCTTCGAGTTTGTCCTGGTGTTGTACGAGCCCGTGCAGCGTGTCCAGCTGCTACCTTTCACCATCGCCGATGCGCTTGAGGGGGATGGCCCTTTTAGGTTCCTCCTCCATCGGGTTGGTGCCCGTCAAGGTCCCTGGGAGGTGCTGGCTCGCGTCACCGCCGGCCACGAAGGCGGGGAGGTCCGCCGCCGTGTTGAGTTCTTCTCCGGGTGGAAAGCTTTCGCCAAGTTTTTCCGCCTAGATTCTGCCTTCGTCATCCACTTCCAGCTGAAGCGTCAGACGGGGGTCTTCTATGTCAAGGTCTTCGACGGCACCTTGTGCCTCAAGGAGTGGGAGGAGAGCGATGACGATATGACTCCACCTCCCGTTTAGCTTTAGGTTGTCCGGTAGCCGTCTTGGCATGTAGGCGAGGTCGTCCGCCTGTGGACTTCCTTCTTTTGCTTATGTAACCTGCTCCTGGCTGTAAGCCTTTATCAATGATATCGAACGCTTTTCGGCTTTGCTCTTGCATTTGTGTGATGGTGGCCGGCTTGATCTTCCACGCGTTGGCAGGGTTGAGATCTCCAGGGCCGGGAGGCGGCATTTTTGTGTGGGAAACGAAATGACAAAGTGGTTAGCTTGCTCTTTCGTTTATGGGGAGTACTTTTACTTTGCTTAGCTCAATTTCACACTCTCCTGTAGCCTCTCCCGTCGCCATTCGTGTGCACTTCACCGTCCAGCGGGATCATGCACACTACTATAACGTTAGGATCCGGTTTGTTGGGCCAGAGTTTTCTCAGCCGGCAACGATTTCTGTTTCTTACGTCTTTCACATACAGTCGGCCTCCAACCGGATCCGAAGAGTTAGCCGTTTAGCGTTGTGTAGTTAATCGTCCGTAATAGGAGAAGTGGTTGCCGACTGCCGGCTTGGCCGAGTTTATAGAACAACCTTTTTCCAGCCGGTAGTACTTTCCTTTATGCGTTTTTCATGTTGTTGGCCCCCTCCAGCTTGTTCTCTTGCCGGCCTTAACCGGATTTGAAGAGTTAGCCGTTTAGGGGTTAGTCACGCTACACGGCCACTAAAGGCAAGCTTGCCGGCTGCCGGAGCAACCGGAAAGGAAATGCAGAAAGGAGTTGCGAAAAAAAACTGCTCATGTGCTCATCATTCTCATTTCTTTATTGATAGCATGGGTGGTACATACATGGTTCTTTCTCAAGTGTAGAATCGACGCAAGAGTGACGCGTTCCATGGCCTTTCCGTTTCATCACCTTCCTTGTCCATCGTGTCCTTCTTGTGCTTGCGGGCGTCGATCAAGTAGTATGCATCGTTGATGAGCGCTTTGCTTACGATGAATGGTCCTTCCCAGGGTGATGAAAGCTTGTGCATTTTCTTTGTGTCTTGGATTAGTCGTAGCACGAGGTGGCCTTCACGAAAGCGGAGAGGCCTGACCTGCCGGCTGTGGTAGTTGCGTAGTTTTTGCTGATACATCACCGACCTGGACTCGGCAAGCTGGCGCGCTTCCTCGAGCAGGTCCATTCCGTCCTCATAGGCTTGTTTAGCTCCTGCTTCTGTGTACAGCACGATTCGGGGCGCATCATGCTCGATGTCAGTTGGCATGACGGCTTCAGCGCCGTGGACGAGGAAGAAGGGGGTGAAGCCGGTTGAGTGATTCGGGGTTGTCCTTAGGCTCCAGAGGACGGAGGGTAGTTCCTCTTCCCATGCGCCGGTTGCCCGCTCGAGCGGTTCGAGCAACCGAGGCTTGATGCCGGATAGGATGAGGCCGTTTGCCTGCTCGACCTGCCCATTTGACTGCGGGTGTGCGACGGAGGCCACGTCGAGCCGGATGCCGGTCCTGCCGCAGAACTTGGCGAATTCCCCCTTGACGAAGTTCGACCCATTGTCCGTGATGATGCTGTTGGGGTAGTCGAAGCGGTAGATGATGCTTTTGAAGAACTTGACTGCTGTTGGTCCATCCAGCTTCTTGATCGGCTTGGCCTCAATCCATTTCGTGAACTTGTCGATGGCTACCAGCAAGTGTGTCATGCCTTCACTGGATCTCCTCAGCGGACCAACCATGTCGAGCCCCCAGACGGCAAACGGCCAGGTAATAGGAATTGTCTTGAGTGCTGAAGTCGGCATGTGCTTCTGCATTGCGAATCGTTGGCAGCCGTTGCAGAGCCGGACCAGCTGGTTTGCGTCCGCCAGCGCAGTCGGCCAGTAGAACCCGTGCCTGAACGCCTTTGCCACAATTGCTCTCGAGGACGCGTGATGACCGCATTCGCCTTGATGAATTTCTTTGAGGATCTTGATTCCTTCTTCCTGGCTCACACAGCGCTGGAATATTCCAGAGACACTGCGTTTGTATAGCTCGTTGTTGATGATGGTGTAAGCACTTGCTCGGCATTTGAATTGCCTGGTGATTAGCTCGTCCGCCGGGAGCTCGTCGTTGGCTAGGTAGGCGAGGAAGGGTTGGGTCCATGGCGGAGCCTCTTCGATGACGAGGACCTCGACGGCTTCCGGCTCGCCTGGAGCCGGACCAGCCGATTCCGCGCCCGGCGGCATCCGGATTGAGTCCGAGCCGGGACACGGCGCGATGGATGGTTTGTACAGCTTCTCAAGGGTCACGCCGGGTGGGATTTCCTCGCGAAGAGAACCAATGTTCGCCAAAGTGTCAGCTGCCTCGTTGTTGGAGCGGTGGATGTGGTGGAATTCGCATCCGTCGAAGCATCCCGCGAGTTGCTGGACGAAGAAGCGTAGGCGGCCATGTTGGCGTCCTTGGCGTCCCAATGACCAGTGGTCTACTGGACCACCAAGTCGGAGTCGCCGTAGCAGAGGATCCGCCTGATGTTCATGGCTTTGGCGAGCTTGAGGCCATGCACAAGAGCTTTGTATTCAGCTACATTGTTGGACGCCATGAAGTGGATTTGTAGCACGTATTCGAGTCGGCCCCCCTTGGGTGAGGTGAGGACGACTCCGGCGCCGAGTCCCCAATATCTTTTGGAACCATCGAAGTGCATGAGCCAATGTTCGCCGGAGTCGGGTGGCGGCGGTACGTGGTCCGTCTCCGTCCAGTCGGCTAGAAATTCCGCCAGCTCCTATGACTTGATCGTTGTTCTCTTGTCATATTCGACTCCGTGCGCCGTCAGGTTGATCGCCCATTTCGCGACTCTGCCGGTTGCGTCCTTGTTGCCTATGATCTCGGCAAGCGGAGCATCGCTTATCACCTTGATCGGATGCTCCTGAAAATAGTGCTTCAGCTTCTTCGTTGCCATGTACACGCCGTATACGAGCTTCTGGTAGTGTGGGTAATTTTGCTTTGACTGCGAGAGCACGTTGCTGAGGTAGTAGACTGGCCGCTGAACTGGCCGCTGCTTGCCGGCTTCATCTCGTTCCACCACCAGGACGACGCTGACGACTCGGTTGGAGGCGGCGATGTACATGAGCATGGGCTCCTTTGGAGCTGGAGGTGCTAAAACCGGCGTGGTGGCCATCGCACGCTTGAGTTCCTTGAAGGCGGCATCTGCCTCGTCGCTCCAAACGAACTTGTCCGTTTTCTTCAGTAAATGGTAGAGCGGGAGAGCCTTCTCACCAAGCCGGCTGATGAAGCGGCTGAGGGATGCCAGGCAGCCGGTGAACTTCTGGATGTCCTTGATGCTTTTTGGCTGTCGCATGTTGTCGATGGCGGCGATTTTCTCCGGGTTGGCCTCGATTCCTCGTGCCGACACAAGGTAGCCGAGTAGCTGTCCGGCTGGAATGCCGAACACACATTTCTCCAGGTTGAGCTTCATCTGGAAGCGGCGCAGGTTGTCGAAGGTTTCCTTGAGGTCGACGAGCAGAGTGTGCTTCTCCTTGGTCTTGATGACGACATCGTTGACGTAGGCGTGCGCATTACGACCGATCTGGTCATGCAAGCATTTTTGTATGCAGCGCTGGTATGTTGCTCCCGCGTTCTTCAAGCCGAACGGCATGGTGGTGTAGCAGTCTTGAGCTGGTCGTCCGGGTTCAGCGGAATTTGGTGGTAGCCGGAGTAGGCGTCGAGGAGGGAGAGGAAATCGCAGCCGGCCGTGGAGTCGATCACTTGGTCGATGCGCGGCAATGTGAAGGGGCCTTTAGGGCAAGCCTTGTTGAGGTGGGTGTAATCGATACACATCCGCCACCGCTTGTTCTTCTTTTCCACCATCACCGGGTTGGCTAGCCACTCCGTGTGTTGTACTTCCTTGATGAATCCGGCCGCGAGTAGTCAGGCTATCTCTTCTCCTATCAACTGTCTTCTTCCCTCCGCGAAGCGACGCAGGGGCTGCTTTACCGACTTGGCATCTGGCCGGACGTTTAGAGAGTGCTCGGCGAGTTCCCTCGGTACACCTGGCATGTCCTTGGGGGACCACGCGAAGATGTCCCGGTTCTCACGGAGGAACTCAACGAGCGCGCTTTCCTATTTGGGCTCCAGGCTCGCCCCCACGGTGACGAACTTGGACTTGTCATTGAAGTAGATCTTCTTTGTGTCTCGCGCCGCCTGGAAATTCAACTCGCCAGCCGGCTTGGCCGATTCCGAAATCTCCAGCTTCTCCTCGCTGGCCTTGCGCTCGAATTGTCGCATCTCCTCGTTGCAGACCATGGTCTCGGCCACCTTCACGCTGTCGGTGGCGCAAGCGATGGAGCGCTTATAGTCTCCGACGACGGTGATGATCCCGCGTGGGCCTGGTAGCTTCATCTTGAGGTAGGCGTAGTGAGGTACCGCCATGAACTTGGCGAGCGCCGGCCGCCCGAGTATGGCGTGGTAGGCGCTGGAGTGGTTGACCACCTCGAAGGAGACGGTCTCGCGACGGTGATTGCTCTTGGTGCCGAATAGGACGTCTAGCCGGATGAGGCCCATGGATGAGCCGGCTCGCCCCGGTACGATGCCGTGGAAGACCGTTCGGCTCGGCGTCAAGCTGGACTCGGAGACGCCCAGCTTCTCCAGCGTGTCGCGGTAGAGGATGTTGATGCTGCTGCCCCCGTCGATGAGGACGCGTGAGAAGGTGCAGGCGCGCTTGGTGGAGATGATCATGGGCTCCAGGACTAGAGCATAGCCGCCTGGGTTGGGCATCAGCTCCGGGTAGTCGCTGCGGTCCCACGTGATGGGCTCTTGCGACCAGTTGAGGTATTGAGGGACAGGTGGAACCACCGCATTCACCTCCTTGTACCGCTCGCGCCAGCTTCGCTAGTCGTCGCGCTCACTGACGAACACGATGTAGGCGGCATCCGGATTCTGGTATCCGTCTGGACCCCTTTGAGGCGGAGATGGAAGGCGCTCCCTCCTCTGTTCTTCGCATTGGCGATCATCGCGATTCATGTCTTCGCGCCGTCTGTCGTCGCGCCTCCGTTCATCCCGTCCGGCTTCGTCTGGAAGCGGAGGCGGATTTCGCCGTTCGTACGGTGGTGGCCTTGGGCGGCCGAGGTTACATTGCCGAACGGTGTGGTTCGCCGGTCGGTCACCATGGTTCCGGCACGGTTGATCGAGTAGGAACACGTAGCTGTTCCTCGCCCTTGTCCGGCGCATGTCGCTGCTCGTCCTCATGTGGCGGTTGTCGAAGCCTCCTGCCGGCCTTCCCTCAGTGGTGGCGACGACCTTGGGCTCGACGCGGTCGTCCATGGACTTGCGCTTGCCGGCCGCGTCGGAATCACGCCGGGTTGATTTTCCTCCTTACTGGTTCTCCGCCCGACTAGGGCGTGCAGCCGGCTCCGTCGTGATGATTCTTCCGGTTTCGTCAAGTCGGATCGGGTTGGTCATGCCCGCGTCGGCGGTGGCATACTCGTCGGCGATCACCATGAGCTCCGCCATGGTCTTCGGGCACTTCCTTAGGAGCCGGTGCTTGAGCAGTGTCTGATCTCGGCAGCCTTGAATGAAGTACTGGACGGCTTGGAGCTCGAGGATCCCCTCGCAAGAGTTGCGTAGGCCAGTCCACCGGGTGAGGTATGCTCGATCCGACTCGCCGTCCTTCTGCTTGCACAGCGCGAGCAGCTGTGCGTTGCCAGGGCGCAAGTAGGTGCCGGTGAAATTGCGATTGAACACTTCCTCGAAATCCAACCAGCTGTTGACGCTTTCCGCCGGCAGGCTATTCAGCCAAGTCCGAGCCGACCCCTGGAGCATGAGCGGCACGTAACGCACGGCCACCCGCTTGTTGCCGCCTGCGATGTTGACCGCCGTGACGTAGTCGGCGAGCCAGTCTTCCGGCTTCGCGGTGCCGTTGTACTTGGGTGTATCCCTTGGGAGGGTGAACCCCCGTGGGAACTGCTCGGTCCGGATACGAGGTCCGAAGCAGCGATGAGCCACGATGTCTTCCTCCTCGATGATGCTTGATGCTTTGAGCGCGTCGATGCGGAGGCGTGCGTCATGACTCGTTTCGGGCCCCAGCGGTCCCAGGCGCTCCTCGATGGTGACCTTGTGTCCGATTCGCTCCTTGATGCTGCGGCCGGTTTGCGGCCCGTTCCGGTTGCCGTCTTCACGTCGTCAAACCGGACCGCGGCCGTGATCACGAGGATGCGAGCTCGCGCTCCCCTCGCGATGAGCTCGTGGTTGCTTGTCTTTCGCCCCTCCGCGGCTTGTGGATTTCTCATAACTATTTGAGAAATGCTCCAATTTTGGCAAATCAAATACCAAAATGATCAGAAAAACAAACCCTATGTGTTGGAAGCATTGTAATAGTATTTTGAAGTATTAATCTTGCTGTTTATATATGATTTCCAAAAAGGGTTCGAATAACACCTAAGTCGGGAAAATCATAACTTATTAAATATTTATCCAAAAATTATGAATAAAATATCAATGTGATCAACATGTCAAATGCTATCAAACCATGCACTTATCACATCATGATAACAAATATTTATTTGATGTTATTCATAATTGGTTTAAATGAATTAAATTCTTTTACTTAATTAATTCGCTATTTATTCATCGGTGCTCCGAAAATTACAAATGAGGTACCAAAATGATCGGAAGAACAAAACCTAATTAATCATATCATGTTCATGCATATTTGAGTCACTTCTCTAATAATTTAATATTTTATAAATAAGGTGGTAACTAAGATAAATATGGGGTTGTTTCCAAATAATTGCACTAATTAATTGGCTCCCCATTTAATTTTGCTTTCAATTTATATGATGGTATCTTTGCATCAATTGGACATGTCATCATGTGATTGATCATTGCATCTTGTGTTCGTG
The DNA here is from genome assembly GCA_012064385.1 of Puccinellia tenuiflora. Lineage (NCBI taxonomy): Eukaryota > Viridiplantae > Streptophyta > Magnoliopsida > Poales > Poaceae > Puccinellia > Puccinellia tenuiflora. The sequence continues at coordinate 88,793 of QRDG01000063.1, read as the reverse complement.
TGATTTATTTGTGCTTTTGTATTATTTTGGGTATCGATAGATTCTGAAGTCGAGGGTTCCCTCTCCTACCCCGAAGAGCCGTATTACACGCCCGGCAGCAAGGCAAGAGATAACCTAACCTTCTTGGCATTCTAGCATCCTATGTTTTTATAAACTTATTTTATCCACCATAATATTCCATGCGATTCAAATGTCTCTTTGATCACAATATAGAGAATCCTATGATTGCATGTTCTACCCCGAGCCAATCACATGTATCCCTACCTATGAACCCTAGTGTTGATGTGTTGGCCGGATACAAATATAATTGTTGGTTATATGCTTAGCCATGCTTAGAAATGCTTAGTTGAAATACTAGTTATGTCCGTTGTTGAATTCCATAATTATTGATGTGAATGGAATGATTCGGGCATGGTGCATATATGTGATGCTTAATTAAATTGCTAAAGGCTTGGATGAGTTGCCCTCGGGGAGAGTGTGTTGCCTCATTCTTGCCGCCTAGGCTGAGAGTGCTTTTAGCTAGAACCAAGAAAACGAGCGTGCTTCCGGAGGTGGGGGCATATGGAACCCCCTTTGACCGAATAAGTTGTGAGGGGCTTGTCAAGGGTCCTCTAGTTTGCTATTTCCATTTGCGCATGAGTTGTGTGGGTGGAAAAGAAACGAGGATGGTGGTGTTTAGGATGTGGCCGCGGGGCAGGGCGCTGGGAGTGCTGAACCTGTCCTTCCGCACACTGATGGTCCTTGAGTAAGCCTCATGCAATGTAAAGGTCTAACCGCGCCCACTCGCCGGCCTTCCCCGGAAGAGGGCCAACTAGGTGAGACGGACGGTACCGATGGGTAAATTAGTACACCCCTGCAGGGTTTAATCTTTTCGAAAAGCCGTGTCCACGGTTATGGACGAACTCTTGAGAAAGGCGGATTAGCTCATAGATAACGTTAACCTAATTGATATGGCAGCTAAAGGTTGCATAATCAACTTGTGATAAAGGTTCATTTCCTCGAGGGTGATTCGGGGCAGTGCCTTTGGTGGAGATGAGTGGTTTGGTTACAAGTAGGTTCGCCGGGAACCGAAGAGAAAAGATTACTCTCTTACCCCCTTTGTAAAACTATTCTGAGTAGACGAATGCCATGTGTCATTTTGTTTCGGTTTATGGAAATTAGCTTTATGCAAAAGAAATACATATACAACTTTAGAGCCTCCGTCAGTCATTGGGCCTATATCGCCCTACTAAACGTGCGAGTACATCGTACTCAGTCTCTCTTTGCTGCCTCTATGATTTTGTATTTCAGAGGAGGACGACACCGAGCAGCTAGGTGGGTTCTTCGTTGACGTCGACTACTAGTCTGGGGTTCCCAGGTGGCAGCTTGGGACCGTGGAACAAGCTGGCTTGGGTGATGTTTATTGTAGGCCTCTTAGGCCATATATTTTGCTTCTTGTTGTTAGACAACACTACCCGCTTCCGCTTGATGAATTGTTGGTCTGTGACCCTTTTGTTGTGTAATATTTGTATTCTTCTCATTATATGAGTTGCTATATGTTTTGTGTCGTAGAGTCATGCAATGTGCCAGTTTGTTCCACAAGTCTCGATCTCTGTTTTATACATTGATGGCGGTGCCAATTACCTAGCCTCACTGTATAATTCAGGGGTCGGGGCGCTACAAGTTGGTATCAGAGCAGGACTGCCTGTAGGAAGCCCGTTCTATTTTGGTCGATGTCGAGTCTAGTTCGTGAAAATTATTTTTAACCAAAAAAATGAGTTGTGAAAACCTTCCTAGGATTCTTTTTTTATTCCTTATCCAATTCACTCTGATCTCGGTGTCATCTTACCTCTATTTGGTTTAACGGTGTTTCTGATCGTCGGCAATTTCTAAATCTTTAGGATCACGGGGTTGGGTTCTACCTTTAGTTACTGGTTAACTTTGCTTGTCTGCAAATTCTAAATTCCGAAGAGAGGAAGTATCCCCGGATTGTCAAGAAATTCCTTTGCTTTAGCCCAAGATCTTGAACCGAAGGTCCCGGATTGTACTAGGGCTCTGGCGTAATGATTTATGAGGGTTGTCGCCCTTGTGAGCATTATGCTATTGTGAGTCCCGGTGCATGAAGCTGATCTTTAACCCAAGATCTTTTCCGTTGAACCCTGATGTTAATTCAAACCCTACATCAGGTTGGCAAAATTGAAGTTAGTCTTCAAACTCGAGGTGGCAGCCGTAATTGGTTTCGTCGACAATGCTCTTCTTTGTCACTAGCTTTATCTAGGCTCTCTGTCAGGGAATCATCCGAATCACGACGGGATTGCTCTTAGCGAGTTTTTCCCTCGATACTTGTGATTCCTCCACTAACATCCGTTCATGAAACCCTTTCGGCACTAGTTGTCGGAAGAGTGCTAACAAGGGCTTCTGCAATATCAAGAAATTGTTGTTAGCCCGTTCCTTACTCTAAATCTGTTGTCCGACCTCTATCGGTCGGTTGACCGTCAAGTTTATTGTGCATCAGTGTTCTGATGCATGTTATTCTTGTGGTTCGTCAAGGCATTCCACTTCGGGATGTCAGGAGAAACAAACTCCGGTACCTCTTCCATTTCCCGGAAAAAGGTCAAAGTATTGTATTTCGCGGAGTAATAGCTTGTCTAGCTGTTATTCCGTTCCACCTTGGAGTGTCACACTCTTTTATATCAAGAGGTCGTGCTTAGTCTCATGACCTACCTGATGAAGTGATGCTCTTAACCTTCCTTATCCATCTACCTCCGAGCTACTCGGGCTCGAGAGTATTGAGGATGAATATCATTGTGGTAATCGGAAATTCTTAGCAAATGCTATTGCTTTGAATTCCAAAGACGTTGGTGGCACTCCTAGCCTGACTGGTTATCATATCATCGGGCTGAGTTGTCTGTGTTGCCAAGTCCATTCGTCTAGGTGCACCCTTCGGTCAACGAGTTAGATGCATTTGGAAACTCCCAAAACCGCGTCTTTCCTTGCAAGGCAAGTTTCTCTCGCAACCAGTGACTTTTGTCGCTATGGATCCGAGTGAAGTTCGCTTTGTCTCCTCGGGTTAAATCACAAGCTTGTTATGTATATTGGCATCATTGAGCTGGTAGGTTGTCACCTCCGGTTCTCTGATTAAGCCAGGTATGCACCGAAGCCCCCTGACCGGGTCGTTCTGGTTTCTGAATAATTTGCTAAACCTCATCATCTTACCGGTGTTTCCCAATCAGAAATCAGTGGTGCTTCATTGTTGGAACTCATGCTGGTTCATTCTTTTCTCTTCGAAATCGTGACCCAATGGAACTCCAAATCTACCTCGTGTTCTGAAGCTTGGCAGTGTAGCCACTTGAGGATCTAGTTACCCTACCTTCGGTTAACTCTCGCAAACTCCTTCCTCGGAAATGTCAAGTCTGAATTATCCTCACGCCTAACCAACTCCGAATCTCAGGCAAAAGTGATGCTTGGAGTTCATCAAGAGCATGACCTAAGCCTACTAGTAACCCGACAAGTCCGGTGTTGTGGTTCACGCACCTTACCGGAAGGTCTTTTGACTAAACCTCCTAACTCTATCCAAATTAACCGCTATCCATGAGAATCATGTGTAACTTATTCTAGTAGTTTTTCCCCAAAGTTTTACCCAATTGCACGGATAGTGTGTCAGTTCATCAGTTTCGTTAGGGCCGAGCTTCCAACCTTACGGAGACATTTGCTATGGCAACAGCATGTGGTCCAAAAGGATGCCTTTTCTCCTCACGGTGCCAAATTCCTACGGTCTACACAGCGGGTGGTTTGAAATAATGTCTTGGTCTTGGACGAAAATCCTGAACAAAGTGATCGGTTGTCCTACCCTCGGCTCGACCTTTGTTTGGTCAAGTCGTTCCTAGTTTTCCCTAAATGGCTTATGGTTTTGGGCAAAGTGTCTAACTCCAACCCTCGGAGAAAACTTGCCTAACGCCTTTAGCTATCTTCTGTCCTTTCCGCCAGTTGGGCATGTCTTGTTAGTTCGCACAATCTCGGCAACGAGGACGATACGTGTTGTCATATTCTCCTCCTCTCCACTTCTACTCTAGAATCTCAGGACGAGATTCCTGTAAGGGGGGTAGAATTGTAACAGTCCCAGATTAGTACCCTAAAATATGGGCCAAATTTTCACTTTTGTTGTGCATTGCATCATGACATCCATTTAAAATTTGCTAAGTTAAAATAAAGCAATACTTGGAAAATTAAAAACTAGGGAAACAAACCCTTCCAAATTTTTCCAAACCAAATACAATACTCAATTTGGTAAAACCGATTATTCTTGAGTCTCCAAATTGTTCAGGAAACTCAAGGATATATTTTATAAATAATTGTCTAAGGCAATTTCTGCTCAAACAAAGAAAATAAAATGGAGAATTCAATTTGGTTTAATTCAATTCTAATTTTGGAACCAAGTTAAGTTTTCCAAAATTTCACACTAAAATCATGGGGAGCTTCAATGTTGTTATATGAGCCTCCGTAAATATCTGCATTATTTTTGGAAATGCTTAAGTACTCCAAATAAATATGTTTTGGAAATTATCAAATTTGACCTAAACTAAACACTGAGAACATTTGTAATGCAAAACATTTTATTTGGCCACGATAATTTTTGTGGAGGTGCTAAATGATATGGGGAGCCTCTGTGATTTTTCTGAGTTTTTATAAAACTTGTTTAGTGCCTGAATAAAATCAATACAGAGGTCCTGGTTTTGTTTTTGAAAAAGAAAAGGAAAAGACTAAAAATCTGACAGGGGGGCCACCCCTGTCATCCTCCCCACTCTCTTTCTTCTCCCTGTGCGACCGTGCCCATGCTGTCGACGCTGTCCTCCTAGCGCCATGCTGCGCTGCCCCCTGCCGCGCTGGAGGATAAGGAGGGCACCGCGTCCTGCCCGCTCTCTCTCTCTCTCCCCTGCTTCTCCTTTCCTCGCGGAACCCTAACCCTAACTGGAAGCGAGCCTGTCCGCCACTTGCCGCCGTCACGGCCGCCGTCGCTTCCGGCCATCCCGGAGCACGCCGACGCCACCATCAAGCTCGCCTCGCCATCCTCTTCCTCCTCGAGCTACGAATCGGGCCGGGAAGCCCGAGACCGTCGTCTGTGTCCTCGACTTTCCCCGCGTCCGACCGCCGCCGCCAAGCACGCATCGCCGCCGTCCGTCTGCCCCACGCTGCGCCGTCTGCGGATTCATGCTCAGGGTGAGCTTCCCTGCCTTCTGGACCCCTCCATGCCCTCTCTATCCCTTCCATTCGTCCTGGCACCGTAGACCGACCGGTTGCCGCCGCCGCAGCTCGTCGTCGGGACAACTCCCGGTGACCGTTGAGGTCCGTGGCGCCGCCACCATCTCTCTCGCGGCGCACCGCTTCCCCTGCACCCCCCTACGCTCGCCCCCTCGCGCGCTCGCTCGCTGCGTCCGTGCGTCCCTCGGGCTGGTGCCCGGCCTTCAGTCCGGCCTGGCCGGCACGAGGCCGGCCCGTCTGCATTTTTTTGGTTTATCCTTTTTAAGAAAATGAGACAAGTTTAAATAATTCATAACTATTTGAGAAATGCTCCAATTTTGGCAAATCAAATACCAAAATGATCAGAAAAACAAACCCTATGTGTTGGAAGCATTGTAATAGTATTTTGAAGTATTAATCTTGCTGTTTATATATGATTTCCAAAAAGGGTTCGAATAACACCTAAGTCTTTTTTTCCATTCGAGAAACGAGGAGCACTATATCGTCCTGAAGACGGATGCGACGGGAAGAAGTGGCATTTAGAAGTGTTGCCGGGAAAATCATAACTTATTAAATATTTATCCAAAAATTATGAATAAAATATCAATGTGATCAACATGTCAAATGCTATCAAACCATGCACTTATCACATCATGATAACAAATATTTATTTGATGTTATTCATAATTGGTTTAAATGAATTAAATTATTTTACTTAATTAATTCGCTATTTATTCATCGGTGCTCCGAAAATTACAAATGAGGTACCAAAATGATCGGAAGAACAAAACCTAATTAATCATATCATGTTCATGCATATTTGAGTCACTTCTCTAATAATTTAATATTTTATAAATAAGGTGGTCACTAAGATAAATATGGGGTTGTTTCCAAATAATTGCACTAATTAATTGGCTCCCCATTTAATTTTGCTTTCAATTTATATGATGGTATCTTTGCATCAATTGGACATGTCATCATGTGATTGAGAATTGCATCTTGTGTTCGTGTGATTTATTTGTGCTTTTGTATTATTTTGGGTATCGATAGATTCCGAAGTCGAGGGTTCCCTCTACTACCCCGAAGAGCCTTACTACACGCCCGGGCAGCAAGGCAAGAGATAACCTAACCTTCTTGGCATTCTAGCATCCTATGTTTTTATAAACTTATTTTATCCACCATAATATTGCATGCGATTCAAATGTCTCTTTGATCACAATATAGAGAATCCTATGATTGCATGTTCTTCCCCGAGCCAATCACATGTATCCCTACCTATGAACCCTAGTGTTGATGTGTTGGCCGGATACAAATATAATTGTTGGTTATATGCTTAGCCATGCTTAGAAATGCATAGTTGGAATACTAGTTATGTCCGTTGTTGAATTCCATAATTATTGATGTGAATGGAATGATTCGGGCATGGTGCATATATGTGATGCTTAATTAAATTGCTAAAGGGTTGGATGAGTTGCCCTCGGGGAGGGTGTGTTGCCTCATTCTTGCCGCCTAGGCTGAGAGTGCTTTTAGCTAGAACCAAGAAAACGAGCGTGCTTCCGGAGGTGGGGGCATATGGAACCCCCTTTGACCGAATAAGTTGTGAGGGGCTTGTCAAGGGTCATCTAGTTTGCTATTTCCATTTGCGCGTGAGTTGTGTGGGTGGAAAAGAAACGAGGATGGTGGTGTTTAGGATGTGGCCGCGGGGTAGGGCGCTGGGAGTGCTGAACCTGTCCTTCCGCACATTGATGGTCCTTGAGTAAGCCTCATGCAATGTAAAGGTCTAACCGCGCCCACTCGCCGGCCTTCCCCGGAAGAGGGCCAACTAGGTGAGCCGGACGGTAATGATGGGTAAATTAGTACACCCCTGCAGGGTTTAATCTTTTCGAAAAGCCGTGTCCACGGTTATGGACAAACTCTTGGGAAAGGCGGATTAGCTCATAGATAACGTTAACCTAATTGATATGGCAGCTAAAGGTTGCATAATCAACTTGTGATAAAGGTTCATTTCCTCGAGGGTGATTCGAGGGAGTGCCTTTGGTGGAGATGAGTGGTTTGGTTACAAGTAGGTTCGCCGAGAACCGAAGAGAAAAGGATTACTCTCTTAACCCCTTTGTAAAACTATTCTGAGTAGACGAATGCCATGTGTCATTGTTGTTTCGGTTTATGAAAATTAGCTTTATGCAAAAGAAATACATATACAGCTTTAGAGCCTCCGTCAGTCATTGGGCCTATATCGCCCTACTAAACTTGCGAGTACATCGTACTCAGTCTCTCTTTGCTGCCTCTATATTTGTATTTTAGAGGAGGACGACACCGAGCAGCTAGGTGGGTTCTTCGTTGACGTCGACTACTAGTCTGGGGTTCCCAGGTGGCAACTTGGGACCGTGGAACAAGCTGGCTTGGGTGATGTTTATTGTAGGCCTCTTAGGCCATATATTTTGCTTCTTGTTGTTAGACAACACTACCCGCTTCCGCTTGATGAATTGTTGGTCTGTGACCCTTTTGTTGTGTAATATTTGTATTCTTCTCATTATATGAGTTGCTATATGTTTTGTGTCGTAGAGTCATGCGATGTGCCAGTTTGTTCCACAAGTCTCGATCTCTGTTTTATACATTGATGGCGGTGCCAATTACCTAGCCTCACTGTATAATTCCGGGGTCGGGGCGCTACACGTTGCGCGGAGGGCTTGGAGTCCTTTGCCGCCGTGGAGGGGGTATGTACTTGGAAGGGTTATCTCCCTCTTTGTGCGGTGGAGGCGGCGGTGGAGGTGGCATGTGACCCCTGTTATCCTCCCTTCGGGGTTGGTTTTCCCCCTCACGTCATCGCTCCTGATGGGGTGGTGCCGCCTTTTCCTTGCGAGGGTCCTCCTTTTGCTCGCGGCTCTGATGTCTTTCCCGACCCGCCTCCCGATGGCGTGAAGAGCCTGTCCGGGATTTCGTGCCCTTAGGCTGCTTGTCCTTCGGGTCCTTGCCGCCTTTGTTGTGGCTGCTTGAGCCGGCCGGGTCATCGTCTGGGTCGGCAGGGGCAGCAACCATTGGCTTGTTGGCAGTTGACTTGGAAAGGCGAGAATCGTCAATAAGCCGTCCTGATTTGACTTGCGAATCGTTTTGCTGCTGCTGTGCAACCTCCAGTAGATAAGCCGAATACTTAAGCCGAGCGTCACGATCCAACGATTTGTCGAACATGACTTCCTAGGCAGCCTCCGTGTTTTTGGCTGGGGTATTGAAGTAACACAGGTTTGTCACCGGGTCACGTCGATGGTGGTACTTCCTCCAGATTGAATCGACATGGTCGGCTTCCCACTTGCTGCGGAAATCCAACCTCTTATGCAGGTTCTTATCACGAGCCGGACGGAAAACATCGTCAGCCCCCTTTTCTCTCTGCTTTCGGATGAACTCCGTCTCCTTGTTTGTAAGCTCAACCTCACGCTCTACTATCTGGGCAGCTTGTTCCTCAAGTAGGGCGCGTCGCTTTTCAATGTCGTCCAGCGATGCGTTCAGAGGGAGTGGCGTTAACAGTTGCTTGTACCTCGCCATCTTTCTTTCATGCTCCTTCTCCGCTGCCTCGCCGGCCGTAGCGTCAACGTCGTCTCCTTCCGCCGGCACTCTACCTGTCCCCTTCAATGGAGCCAGTGGCGGCACGAAATCCACCTTGAGATTTCCGGCTTGTGGAGTTTTTTCTTTGCCATTGGCGGCTTTCGAGGTGTTGGGGTCGTCTTTAGGATCAGAGACGTCACCCATCAAGACCTCGGCAGGGCATCCTAAGCAGGATGCAACTTTCCGACTAAAATCGTCGGATTCTCCTTCAGATTCGAGGTCCTGCTCCATATGGGCGGTGTCCCCTGATCCGACTTCTAAATCAACCTCGGCCTGCAGAGCAGGGAGGATAGACTCAGGCTCAGTCATCGACTCTTGTGAGCCGGATTCTCCTAAGACACCGACGGAGTGGAAGTCCGGCGCCGCCATGTTGGAACTTGCATCGTCTTCAGAATCTTCATCGTCAGCGTCGAAAGACAGATCCAGATCAGCGATCTCGTCAGAGTCCAGATCCGATTCCTCGTCGAGGTTGCTTGGGTGGGCGGTAGGCAAGCTCGAGGTGAAGCTGAGATCGTCCAAGGCCTGGGCGGTGAAGCCGACGAAGATGTCGAAACCACCGATGGAGACCGTGGACCAGCCGGCGGGATCCTCCTTTGCCGGCGTCCAGAGGTCGTCGTTGAAGACGTGGCCAGCTCCTGTCTCGTCGAAGTAGCTTACCATGCCGACCGCGATAGTGTCGCCGACCCCGCCCGTGGCTCCGGACGGACCGAAACCCCGGACATCTCCTGCCCCACGGTGGGCGCCAACTGTCGTGGTATTGTCGAATCTAGCCGTGGCAGGGGTGCCATCGAGCTAGGTAGAGAGTGGGGTTTTGGAGACGCGAGGTGTTCCGGCAATGAGGTGACAAAGGGTTTACCCAACTTCGGATCTCGCAACGGTGGCGAAACCCTACGTGCTGCTATACTTCACTATAAGGCTAAATCGCCGAGTTACAGTGGATTCGGGTTGAGAGCGTGCCCTAAGGCGTCCCGTAGGCCGGCTTATAAAGGCGTCCGGACCTAGGGCTTACAGGAGGAAACCTAACCGACTAAGTACAAAGCCCTACTCTAATCCGGCTTGGGCCCTGCCTTGTGGGCTAAGTCTTCCGCAATGTAGGCCGGCTTCTGGAACCTTCCCTTAGCCGGATGGGCCTCCTGCGCTTCAGCACACTGGGCCACCCGGTTAAGCCGGATTCGGCTTACCACCACTATGGGCCACACTGGTATGCTGGCTTTTAGTCTTCTCTGTGAGGACACCTGTTCGGCATAACCCCAACAGCTTAATTCTCTTAAGGGGGTTAGCCTAGGACATGTCCTTATAGTGAGGGAATACCCAGATGTTTTTCCAGAAGAACTACCAGGAATGCCACCCGATAGAGAAGTGGAGTTCCTCATTGAACTAAAATCGGGTACAGGACCCATTGCCAAAAGACCATACCCAATGGCCACAGATGAGCATCTGTAGAAGGGATTTATTCGCCCAAGTTCCTCACCATGGGGAGCACCAATCCTATTTGTGCAGAAGAAGGATAGTACGCAGAGGCTACTCACAGACTATCGAGCACTAAATGAGCAAACCATCAAGAATAAGTATCCACTACCCAAAATCAATGATCTCTTTGATCAATTGGAAGGTGCTTGTGTCTTTTCTAAGATCAATCTTCGATCAGGGTATTTCCAATGAAAGTTAGAGAGATGGACATACCTAAGACCGCTTTCACCACTAGATACGGTGTATATGAGTATATGGTCATGCCATTTGGTTTGACTAATGCACCGGCATATTTCATGAACATGATGAATAAAGTATTTATGGACTTTTTGGATAAGTTTGTCGTTGTATTCATCGATGACATCTTAGTCTATTCTAAAAGTCATAAGGAGCATGAAGAACACTTACATATGATATTACAAAGGCTCAGAGAGCATAAACTATATGCCAAATTCAGCAAATGTGAATTTTGGTTGGAGCAAGTTGGATTCCTAGGAAACGTAGTGTCTAAGGATGGAATTGCGGTGGATCCTGAAAAAGTATCCGCAGTGACTAACTGGGAACCACCGAAGAATGTTGGAGAAATCCACAGTTTTCTAGGAATGGCAGGCTACTACCGGAGATTCATTGAGAATTGCTCCAAGACTGCCAAACCTATGACTGAATTGTTGAAGAAGGGTAAGAAGTACGAATGGTCGGAAGATTGCGAATCTAGCTTTCAAAAACTGAAGAAGCAATTAGTATCCGCCCCTATTCTTTGTCTGCCAGATATGGAAAAGGATTTCCAAGTCTATTGTGACGCCTCACGTCATGGCTAGGGAAGTGTGTTAATGCAAGGAGGCAAGGTAGTGTCTTATGCTTCAAGATAGCTTAAGAAGCATGAAGTAAATTACCCCACTCATGACTTGGAGTTAGCTTTAGTGGTACACGCTTTGAAGACATGGAGGCAATATTTGTTTGGCTATCGTTGTGAAGTGTTCACTGATCACAAAAGTCTAAAATATATCTTTACCCTGAAGGAGTTGAATATGCATCAGAGAAGATGGTTAGAACTTATCAAAGACTATGATTTGAGTATACAGTACCATCCTGGAAAAGCCAACGTAGTGGCTGACGCTTTGAGCCACAAGGTCTATGTAAATGGACTTACGATAGGAGAATTACCTGAAGACTTATGCAAAGGATTTAAGGATCTTAGGTTGGAAGTAGTACCCGAAGGATTCATAGCGTCATTAGAAGTGCAACCACTTTTTATGGGCAGAATCAAAAAAGCTCAGAAAGGTGATAAAGTGATGGAAGAAATCAAGAAGAATCTGAGTAAAGGCAAGGCCAAAGGTTTCCGAGATGATGAACAAGGTACCATATGGTATGAGAAGCGTATTTGTGTCCCTGAAGATGAGGATCTTAGGAAGTTGATACTTCAAGAAGCTCATGACTCACCATATTCTATACATCCGGGTAACACTAAGATGTATATGGATGTGAAAGAAAGGTTCTGGTGGAACAATTTGAAGAGAGATATTGCTGAGTACATTGCCAAGTGTGATGTGTGCAGTCGTGTGAAGGCAGAACACCAGAAACCAGCAGGATTACTTCAACCGTTACCAGTGCTAGACTGGAAATGGGAACAAATTGGGATGGATTTCATCACAGGTTTACCTCGAACCAAATCGGGATATGATTCGATTTGGGTTATAGTGGACCGTTTGACGAAGGTAGCTCACTTCGTGCCCGTGAAGACTACCTATACAAGTGCCAAGCTAGCAAAAATCTATATGAAGATAATTGTTTATTTACACGGAGTTCCTAAGAAGATTGTATCTGATAGGGGTACCCAATTTACCTCTCATTTCTGGAAGCAATTGCATGAATCACTTGGAACCAGGCTAGAGTTTAGCACAGCTTTCCACCCACAGACTGATGGACAGATAGAAAGAGTAAATCAGATTTAAGAAGATATGCTGAGAGCATGTGCATTGGACTATAAGTCTAGCTGGGATGATAACCTTCCATATGCTGAGTTCTCTTACAACAATAGTTTTCAAGTCAGCATTGGAATGTCACCGTTTGAAGCCCTATATGGAAGGAAATGCACTACACCTTTGCTGTGGAATGGTGTAGGAGAACGTAGTTTGTTTGGTCCGGACATAATTCAAGAGGCCGAAGAGAAGGTTAGGTTGATTAAGGACCGATTGAAGATAGCCCAGTCAAGACAGAAAAGTTATGCAGATTCCAAGAGAAGAGAGATAACATATGAAGTAGGAGATAGAGCTTATCTTAGAGTCCCACCTTTACGTGGAGTGAAGAGATTCGGGATCAAAGGAAAGTTGACACCTCGATTTATCAGACCCTATAAGATCTTGTCTCGCATGGGAGAAGTAGCTTATGAGTTGGAACTACCAGAGGTCTTATCGGCTGTCCATAATGTTTTCCATGTGAGCCAGCTGAACAAATGTTGTCCATAATGTTTTCCATGTGAAACACCATTAAGAGATACAGTGCCCCTAGAGGAAGTTCAATGGGAAAGTGACCTTACTTATGAAGAAAAGCCTATAAAAATCTTGGAGATAGCAGAAAGGGTCACACGAACAAAGACAATAAAGTTTTGCAAGGTTCAGTGGAATCATCACACAGAGGAAGAAGCAACTTGGGAAAGAGAAGATGATCTCCGAGCAGACCACCCTCACCTATTTGCTAGCCAATCCGAATCTCGGGGATGAGATTCATCTTAAGGGGGTTAGGTTTGTAACATCCCAAATTTTCAAATTTTTTAAAAACTTGCATTCATGCATCTTCATCTTGCTGCATTTCATTTTAAATGTATTGATTTGAGTTTTAAATTCAAATTTTGGGGTTGAAATATTTATTTTGACACAATAGGGTTAATTAACCCTTGTCATAAAATCAAATATTTTATTTTATTCTGTTGGCAAGCTATGTGCCCAAGTGTTCTAAATTTAACAAGCTTTTCAAAAAGTATTTTATCAAATTTTTCTGAAATGTTTTGGGGTGATTTTGTTTTTGTCTTGGAAAACAGAAAATAGAAAAAAAAGGTTTCATCAAAAAAAAAAAGCCAGCCGAGCCCGCCCAACTGGGCCAGCCCAGCAAGCCGCGGCCAGCAAGCCAGCCCACCCGCGCCCCCTTCCCTCCCCTCCCACTGACATGCGGGTCCCGCATGTCAGCATCGTCCCCAACGACGCGGGAGCTCGCCCGTCGCCCCGTCGACTCCCTCGAGTGATTGCGCACTCACGCAAGTTCTAACGCCCGTACCACCGCCACCCTCTTATAGCCCTCCCTCTCCTCTATCTTTTGCCCCAGACCGCACCCTACGAGCACCCCCAGGCTGCTCGGATTCCCCTCCGCCACACCGCCATTGCCGTCGGCAAGCTTTGACGATTACGGTGAAGTTTGGCGTCCCCGCGCCCTTTCTCCACCCCCTCTCTCCTTATTTCTTCCTTGGGCTCCATTTTGACAAGGTTTGTCTTTCTCCCGTGCTCCAGAACAACGCGGACGTCCTCGACCGCGCCCGGCCGCCGCCATCCTCGACTTCGGCGAGGAATAGGAGGAGAACCAGGACGCCTCGACGCCGACGACCTCGCCACTGCATCCACCTCGACCTTCTGCACGTCATGGTAATGCTCGCTTTCCACCTCTCCCTCTAGATGCGCCGGAACGCGGCATGCCGCACCGCTGCCGCCGTCGGCCACCGTGCTGGCTAGGGTTCCGGCCGGCCCCGCCGCCCGCCTTAGGTCGATCCATTCTGGACCATTAGATCTTGAACGGGCGGCCGCATTTTATTCTTTTAAGCGAACCGGTATCAGCCAATCAGGGCGCGCCACGTCGCCCTATTCTTTTTTTTGTTTTCTGTTTTTAGACAGAAATTCATCCAATCTTGTAAATTCAATATATTTTGAACCACAAATCCAAATCCAGTGATTTTGATGTCTACGGATTCAGAAAAATTAGTAGAATCTATTAGTATAGTGTTTGTTAATTTTTGTATCGTGCATGAACTTGTTATTTACAGAATGGGTATTAACTTGTTTAGGCCATGAAATGAGTTCTACAAACCCTTTTTGAGTGAATAAAATTGCTAAATTCTTGTTTAGATGTCCTCTGTACAGTAGCAATGTTTACCAAATTTTATAAAATGTTTTTATGCAGAAACATTAGAATTTGTGTTAGTACCTTTGTTTTAGTGTTTTGGATTTATTCCTAATAATAAATTAATAAAACATTGTTTTGTGGCATCATGCATGTAGAACAACCAGAGAACAGAAAGTAAATTTATATTAGTGTTGTTGTAAAATTTGCACATTCATGCATGGCATATTTTGTATTTGTCACTTGTATGAATTTGTATGTTTATTTGTGTGTTTTGTATTTTGGTTAGATTACTCGGAGGGTCATGAAGACTTTGGTGGTTGCTATTCCTGCCACTCTTGTTGCCAAGGCAAGTGGCACACTTGCATATTTTTGTCCTATTATTTTGATATATGCATGTTGTAGTATTACTTGGAAAATAGCATGATAGGTTTATTAGTATGGCTATGCTAAAACTGTTTAGAATAGTTTTCTCCTTTTTACTAGATGGTCTAGATGCACCTATGATAAGCTATGCTAAAATATTGTTTTGTTAAAAGTAAAATTTCTACTAAGTTAAAGAACCTCCTGGGTGGATTTTGGCTTTGCTTGGTGGTTTATAGTTGAGTGGCTACTCGGGGCCATGTCTATGGTGTTTTTCACCCGAGATTGGCTCACTTGCGGACGGCCACCCAGGGACAAAGAGATCGAAGTTACTCCGAGTTTTAGTTAGCTTACCGTGCAGCCATAAGTCATATGGGCTCTGGCTTGACTAAGTATGTCGCGTGGAACTGGCCCGGCTTGACAAGTAGATGTAGAGGATGTAGGTGGAACGGGTCAAGACGGTAGTGGTCAGGGAAGCGCTTCGGAATGGTCTCGGCTTCGTCCTCTCCTTTCCTTTTCACTTCAAGAAGGTCAAGGTCAGAATGGGCTGATGGAGTCTTATGGTGAAAGTACACAACCTCTGCAGAGTGTCAATCTAAGTACTTAGCCGTGTCCCTGGTTACGGACAATTCTAAGCTGGACGAGGATGCCAACGGAGGATCTCATCATTACAATTTTCCTAAGTTAAAATTTTGAGGGGTGAACCAAGGTAGCTGAGACAGTGGTTGTCATAACATACTTGTCTCGTTTAGATGACAAAAGTGTTTTGAAAAGGGATAGGAAAAATTGGATTTATGAAAATCAGCCTTCAAACTCCACAAGCCAAATATGCATATAGGTTATTAGAGATTTTCCCATATGATTCCACAAAGTGTCACTTGCCAGATCCATTCATATGGTTCTGACCAATCTTTGGTTGCAACGCTCTTACTGTTGCAGGTTGCTCCGACATTGTGTGACGTTTTGTTTAAGGGTTTCGAGTCTGCAACCAACATGTTCGCATGTGGCACATGAAGATGACGGAGGCTCATTGCTACTTTTATTTCCGCTCAATCTTTCTAAAATGCTAGCCTTGAGCTATGCAAGTTGTAATGGATATTTGTAAATTCTGGATCATTCGTGTAATAAATTGATACAATGTTAAGGTATCCATCGTAAACTGTGTGTGCTAGCGATTCGATCCAGGGACTAGCACTATACACAGGGATCTTGCCTATTTTTAAGTGCAGGTCCGCTACACGTGGAGTTAGGCCCACTTCGTTGCACGCTTCCGCCATTCCGCTAACGCCCTCTGATGAAGTCATGTTCGATAAATAATGTACAAATTGTTGTGTGCGCTATGGTGCAGCCTTGTAATGAGACCCTTGTAATCTTTCGTCGGTCCCCGACCCCTTAAATAAAGTGGGTATGTCTGTTATCAAGTTGTCATATATTCAGTGCTCCTGGGACTGATATATGGATGTCTCGATCTCCGGATCGGGGTGTCACACGAACCCCGACATAATCAAGGCCATCGAGTGAATGGAGCCACCCCGGCGGGTCAGGGACGTGCAGCGCCTCAAAGGGTGCATCACTGCACTTGGGCGCTTCATCTCAAGGCTTGGAGAGCGGGCTTTGCCGTTCTTCAAGTTGCTCAAGAAATCGGGCCCCGTGGAGTGGACACCCGAGGCCGAGGAAGCTCTCCAGTCCCTCAAGCGCTACCTCGCCTCACCGCCAGTCCTCGTGGCCCCAGCGGAGAAGGAGCCTCTGCTGCTGTACATCGCGGCCACCAACCAGGTGGTCAGCGCCGTGCTGGTTGATACGTCCATTTTGCATCACTATTTTACACGATAATTTAACTTTATTCATTGATATATTTCATATTATGATGCAATACTTATGTTATTTTACCTTATTTTGCATGTTTTGCAACTATTGGGGATGCATCTGCCAGAGCCCGGAATCAGCTGGAAAAGTACTTGTGAAGATAGCTAACGTCGGAAGCTCCAAAAATTCCAGAAAAATTCGGAGATAAATATTTTGGGAAATAAGTCAAGGAGCCAAAAGGGCGCACGGAGGCGAGCTCCAGGGAGCAGGGGCGGCCCCCTGTCGCGGGTCCAACCTAGGCCGTGGGTGGGACACGCCCTGGCCCCCGTGGCCCCCCTCCGGCTCCCCTTCGGCGTATTACTTCCCTTTGACCTAAATACATCGGGGGGATCGACCAATAATTTTTCTGCCACCTCCGTGAGGCGGAAACCAGACAGAGAGAAGAAGAGCTCCGGTAGGGAGAAAACTGCCGGGGAATTTCCCCCCCAGAGGGGGGGGAATCACCGCCATCATCATCGCCATCACGCCGGGCATCATCGGGATCATCATCAACATCATGTCCACCATCAGCACCCTCATCACCACCGCCATCCCATCTCATCTCGCTGTAACAATTATCTTTGTGTTGCTATTAGTTCATCACAATACTACAGAATAGGCTATCTGTGGCGCACCAATTTGGACTTCTGTGGCGCATCCCTGGAAACAGGTGGATGCGCCACAAAATCCTCGCCACTAAAATATATTTCTGTGGCGCACGCCGGTGGTGCGCCACAGAAATGCGAAGATTCTGTGGCGCACCCAGAACCGTGCGCCACAGAAATATTTCAGTGGCGCACCCACCCCCATGCGCCACATAATTTTTTTTTTGAATTTAAAAAAAAAGGCGGCCAGATCTAGATCTAGATCTAGATCTAGCCGCCGGAATTTCGCCGGAATTTTGTCGAAGCTCGTCGGAGGCCGTGTTGTTGTGGGCGGAGAAGGGGGTCGCCGGAGGTGGGTGGGTGGAGGATGGGGGTCGCCGGGGATGGTGGAGAAGGAGAAGAATGTCGCCGGAGGAGGTCGCCGGAAGTGGAGGTGGAGGTCATTGGAGGTGGAGGTGGAGGTTGAGGAGGATGTCGCCGGGGTGGTGGAGGAGGTCACCGAAGGTAGAGGTGGAGGTGGAGGAGGAGGAGGAGGTCGCCGAGGTGGTGGAGGAGGTCACCGGAGGTGGAGGTCCTGAAGGTGGAGGTCGCCGGAGGTGGAGGAGGTGGAGGTGGAGGTGGAGGTGGAGGTGGAGGTGGAGGTGGAGGTGGAGGTGGAGGTGGAGGTGGAGGTGGAGGTGGAGGAGGAGAGAAGATGTGGAGGAGAGGAGAGGAGAAGGGGAGAGGAGAAGGGGAGAGGAGAAGTGGAGGAGAAGGGGAGAGGAGAAGTGAAGGAGAGGAGAAGTGGAGGGAGAAGTGGAGGAGAGGAGAAAAGAGAGGGAGAAGGGGCTGGCGGGATTCAAAATTTGGAATCCCGCCCAACAATTCTGTGGCGCATGGGCTAGACATGCGCCACAGAATTGTATATTTTTTTATTTTTTGATTTTGCTGGAAAATTTCTTCTTTCGGCCATAACTTTTTTTTTGTTTGGAATTTTGAGAATCCGAGAAATGTCCAACCGGGTAAACCCTGGTGAGGGCGGTTCCGAAATTTCCTCTCACTTCGTGCAAAACTGAAAAGATGATCCACGGGGGGGGGGGATATAAAAACCACATGCGCCACAGAATTGTCGCTTTCTATGGCGCATGTGGCCCCATGCGCCACAGAAAGGGCACCCACCCAATCATTGGTGGCGGGGCCACCATATTTCTGTGGCGCATGGGCTTAGATGCGCCACAGAAATGTGTCTTTCTGTGGCGCATCTAGTCCCATGCGCCACAGAAATCCATATTTCTGTGGCGCACCCGGCTCCCGTGCGCCACAAAATTCATGCAAAACTATGCGCCACAAAAATATTTTCTGTGGCGCATGGCAGTTTGGTGCGCCACAGAATGTGGTTCCACCTATAGCTAGTTTCCTAGTAGTGTCCGAATCGTATCCCGGGCGTTGATTACCACTTGTAGTTGATATTTAAGAGTTTTATCGATGAATTATCATTACAATCAGATTGTTGCCCATGTTCATATCACCTCTGATCATGATCCATATGATGTCTTGTGAGTAGTTCGTTTGGTTCTTGAGGACATGGGGAAAGTCTAGTTGCTAGTAATTGCATAATGTTGAGTAATATTTAATGGTTTGATTATATGTTGTGGTGTAATTCCTCTAGTGGTATCGTGTGAACGTCGACTACATGATACTTCACCTTTCAAAGGGCCTAGGGGAATGCATGGTGTATTTAGTTTGCTTATGGTAGGGTTGCAGGAGTGACAGAAACCTAAACCCCAATTCACGAACTAGTGCACTAGGGAGTGTAGGGTCTCGGAGTTTAAGGTTGTGGTTAGGTTTTATCTTAATTACTTTCTTGTAGTTGCGGATGATTGCAAGGGCTTTAATCACACGTATGTATTTTTCCACGTAAGGGCAGTGCATTAGCATAGGTCCAGCCACACAGCACTTTATCAAAACGTTGAAGATTAATCACCGGCGTGCAATGAAAATGACTAGGCAGAAGTTCCCATGTGTCCTCGAGAACGTTTTAATCATCATAAGTAACACAACCGGCCTGTCCTTTGAGCTTAAAAGGATTGGGCTATTTTCTGCAACTATTGTAGCACTCTTTTATTTACTTGTTCTTTATTTGTTCTTTATATCAAAACTCCAAAAATATTTCTCTTTTAGTGCTTACAGTAAAACCTTGCTGAAATCTACTTGTCAACACCTTCTGCTCCTCGTTGGGTTCGACACTCTTACTTATCGAAAGGACTGCGATAGATCCCCTATACTTGTGGGTCATCAAGACTCTTTTCTGGCGCCGTTGCCGGGGAGTGAAGCGCTATTGGTAAGTGGAATTGGTAAGGAACGCTTTTATTGTAGGTGCTATTTTTATTTCTGTTTGTTCTTTGCTTCGTTATGGAGGACTCTTCACTTAGCATGCTATGCGGGAGCGACTCTACCACCACACCCGTGGTGGAGAAGAGCCCTCCACTTTCTAAAATCGATCCATTCAAAATACCTATGGGAATTATTGATCATGTTATGAGTAATTGTTATGCAGGGGACGGGACTGTCCATCCGGGTTATCATTTGCTTTATATTAAAGAACTGTGTGAGCTATTTAAGACTGCAGGTATGCCAAGAGAGGTAAATATGAGGAAATTATTTTCAATATCATTAAAGGATAAAGCTATGGATTGGTATATGCTTCTGGATAATTCTCATTTGATGGATTGGAAAGAGCTTATGTCTCTCTTTTATTCTAAATTTTATCCTCTTCATGAAATTCATCAAGATAGAAATTATATTTACAACTTTTGGCCACGTGAAAGAGAAAGCATCGCTCAAGCATGGGGGAGGTTGAAATCTCTGATGCTCAAATGTCCCAATCATGAGCTTCCTAATGATATAATTGTTAACAATTTTTATGCAAGGCTATCACGCCATGATAAGGATATGCTCGATGTTTTTTCTCTCGGATCTTTTTACAAACAAAAAAGTTAATGCTAAATGGGATCTCATTGAAAGGATTTATCGCAATGCAGAGGATTGGGAGATCGACAAAGGTAAAGAATCTGGTATAAATTATGAGTATGATTGCATTAAATCCTTCATGGAAACTGAACATTTTAAGGTACTTAGTACTAGGTTTGGGCTCGATTCTCAAATTGTTGTTGATCTTTACAAATCCTTTGCTGATCATATTAATATTCCAAAAGAAAAGTGGAATAAGTACCATGAAACTTTTAAAGATGTTTGTAAAAAGGATGTGCTTGTTAGCAATGATATACCTGTGCACAAAGTTGAATCTGTTTTACCTGCTGTTCACTTTGAAAAACCACCCTTTCCTACAAGAATTAAAGAACACTCAACTGTTGCTAATGTGGTTAATAAAAGTGAAAGGAAATCTTATGAACCTAATGAACAACTAAAAATTGCCTCTCCGGTAGCTTTGGTTAAAGATCTTGCAACTGAGAACGTCGATGGAAGTTCTATTAATTTTTGTAAAGCTGCTACTAACATTGTTAGGCAAGATAAGAGTGCAAAAGTTGTTGGTACTCCTGTTGTTTCTGTCAAAATAGGTGATCATTGCTATTATGGACTATGTGATATGGGAGCAAGTGCAAGTGATATTACTTATACATTTTATCAAGAAATAATGCGCGATATTGCACCATGCGAGCTTGAAGATATTGACTTGGAGATTAAATTGGCTAATAGAGATGTCATTCACCCGGTGGGAATTGTTAGAGACGTTAAAGTCTTATGTGGTAAGGTAAAATATCCAACTGATTTCCTTGTTTTGCGGTCAGTTAAAGATAAATTTTTTCCTATCATATTTGGTAGACCTTTCTTAAACACTTGTAGTGCTGTTATAGACTTTAAGAAAGAAAAAGTCTCCGTTCAATTCGCTGGAGAACCGTATGAATTTCATTTTTCCAAATTTGCTAGACATCGTTATGATAAAGAATTACCTAATGAGGATCTTATTATTGAAAGAATTGCTTCTATTGCTGTGCCTCCTAACGATACTTTGCAGAAATTTATGGAGGAGCACGAGAATGATATGTTTATGCAGGAAAGGGAAGAAATTGATGAAGACTTCTTTAGACAGCCGGCTATTTTAAAGCATGATCTACCTGTATCGTTGGGGACGCCCACGCCTCCAAAAGGAGATCCTGTTTTTGAATTAAAAGCTCTCCCAGATACTCTCAAGTATACCTATTTAGATGAGAAGAAAATATTGAAAGTGCATGGTTGATCCCATGCATGGTTTTGGTAATTAATGACAATCTCTATGGACTAATATTTGCATTGAGCTATATTTGTAGGTGTCCATTTGCTTGCTTGTCTCCATTTGTTGGAGTCAAGGTCTCGCTTGTTCTCCATGTGTTGGAGTCAAGGTTTAGGGAAGAAGATCATTTGTTGATCAAGGCCAAGGTGTTCGTCATCGAGAGAAAGGCCAAGTGAAGATATACCGAAGGAGTGCTTTCCCCATCTTGGTGTATGGGGGAGCGTCATGTGAATCTTCACCAAGCAAGGCGCATTCAAGAAAGGTGCTTGCCTTGAGGAGATGAAGATCGTCTTCATCGACCTCAAGTGGTTTAAGCGCAAGGCAAAGGTATGATCTTGATAGGGTTTCTATTTTACCGGTCTCATTATGTTTAGTGAGAGACCGGGTTATAGGATAGATAGCCGTACTATCAAGAGGGGCTCTCGACCGAGTATCGTGATCGTATCGTTCGTGGAGAGCTCAAACCTTTGCATCCATGCAATCATCTTTATTGGTTCTTATTTGGCTTTTATCCATGTGAGAATTTAGAGCTTGTGTTCATCTCCATACCAAGCTCTAGTTCATCAAAAACGGATCTCATGAATATCTTCTTGCGTTTTTGATATCGGAGGTTTTACCGGTTTGTCTCTCCTACGTGAGGTCAAAATCTCTCCTTATATTTTCCTCCTCACATGATAGACTATGATGTGTATATGCATGATCTTGTAGGGCTTGTGATTATCTTCGAAACAAGCCCAAGATCATAGAAAACGGAGTCTTGATGAAAAGCTTGTGCATTTTCGGTTTTGGAGATTTTGCCGGTTCTTCCGTGTGGAAGGTTTCACTCTTCCAACCCTCCGCACAATCTCCTTTGCTTGTTTTCATATTTTCAGTTTTTGTAGGGTAAGCTCTTGTCGTCCTCTTTCCAACAAAATTGGATTCACTCGATTCGGACTTCATTTGCAAAAGTTATGGCAGTTCTGGTTTTCTGATGGATCTTGACCGGAGATGGTCCGGAGTCTCCGGCCCGCCGGAGTCTCCGGCCCAATGGACCCGGAATCTCCGGTCCTGTGTTTTTCACTGCCAAATGCCTCTTTGTGGTGTAATATCTCTATCTTGTCTTAGCATCTGTTCTAGTCTGCCAAAATTGCCTTCAGCGGTAGTACCGCTGGTGCAGCGGTAGTACCGCTCCAACCTGGAGCGGTGCCGCAGCTGCCCAGCAGTACAACCTCCAGCGGTAGTACCGCTGGTGCTACCGCCAGAGGTACCGCTGGGCAAGTTTTGGCTACGGGTATGAGTTTCGGTACCTCAGCGGTTGCTGCCTCGTTCTACCGCTGGGATGGCTTAGCCCTTGCGGCTAAGTGTCCACCGGTAGTACCGGCAGGACACCGGTAGTACCGCCACCTGGGGTCAGCGGTACCTCCCACAGGGTACCGCTGCCGCTGGAGTCGGTTTACACGCGGTACCGGTCCACATACCTGTAGCGGTAGTACCGCTGTGCAGTTTTTCTGCACATAACGGCTAGTTTTTGGGGGAGGCTATAAATAGCCCCCTTCTTCCCCCAAGTGATGGCTGCTCGTTTTTTTCTGCTCACTTTCTCTCTCCTCCATTGTTGCTAATCTTGTGAGCTTGATTCCTCTCCATCCCTCCAATGATTCTTGCCCAAACTTAGGGATTCAAGAGAGGAGATCTAGATCTACCATTCCACCAATCAAAATCCCCTCTAAGTGAGGGAAACTTGTGGATCTAGATTTTGGGGTTGCTTTGTGTTCATCCCCTTTGTTCTTCCTCTCTTATTCCCTCCATAGCATTAGTTGCTTTGGTTGGAATTTGGGAGTGAAGGATTTGAGCACTTTGTGTGCTCTTGCCTTTTGCATTTGTTGCATCGGGTTGCTCCCTCCACGGTGATACGTGAAGATTGACGTTGAAGAGCTTGTTACTCTTGGGTGCATTGTGTTCCCAAGAGCTTGTTGCCTCTTGGGTGCATTGTGTACCCTAGACGGTTGGAGGTGCCGCGAAGACTTCGAGTTGTGAAGCTTCGGCACGAGTTTGGGAGCCCCCAATTGAGTTGTGGGTGTGTGCCCCAAAAAGAAGTTGTAAAGGGCTCCGGAATCCGCCCCGAAGGATTCCGATAGTGGAAGGTGAACCAATCCCTTGGGTGAGGTTCATCGGAGAATAGGGTGAGGCCTTTGTGGCATCTTGAGTAGGCCTCTTGTGGCGAGCTCACACCCCTCCAATGAGACGTACTCCCTTAACAAGGAGGAACTCGGGAATACATCCTCGTCTCCGCGTGCCTCGGTTATCTCTATACCCGAGCTTTACTTATGCAATTTACATTGTGATAGCCTTCGTGCTTGAAGTTCATATCTTGCTATCTTCTTGTTGCTTGAATTGCTTAGCATAAGTTGTTGGTGCACATAGGTGAACCTAGAATATTAGGTTGTTGGCTTGTTAATTTAAACACATAGTTTTATTCCGCAATTATCAAGCCCCTAATTAGAAAAAGTTTTAATCGCCTATTCACCCCCCCCCCCTCTAGGCGACATCCGGGCATTGTTTGTTCTTTCAAATATATCCTGTTATTATCAATTCTAACCTTTCAGCAAGAGAAGAGGAACGATTATTGGAGGTTCTTAAGAAA
Source organism: Puccinellia tenuiflora (assembly GCA_012064385.1). Lineage (NCBI taxonomy): Eukaryota > Viridiplantae > Streptophyta > Magnoliopsida > Poales > Poaceae > Puccinellia > Puccinellia tenuiflora. The sequence goes on along the minus strand of QRDG01000063.1, from coordinate 64,702 downwards.
CATCGAGCTGCAATGGGCTATACTTTGGATGATCTTCAAGGGATTTCTCCATCTATTTGTCAGCATACAATTAATCTTGAACCTGATGCGAAGCCCGTTGTTGATCATCAACGAAGATTAAACCCAAAGATTAAGGATGTGGTAAGAAATGAGATACTTAAGCTTCTTGATGCAGGTATAATCTATCCTATTGCTGATAGTAGATGGGTTAGTCATATTCATTGTGTTCCTAAAAAGGGAGGTATGACTGTTGTTTCTAATGATAATAATGAACTCATTCCTCAGAGAACGGTTGTAGGATATAGAATGTGCATTGATTATAGGAAGCTTAATAAGGCTACCTGAAAAGATCATTATCCTTTGCCTTTTATTGATCAAATGCTTGAAAGATTGTCTAAGAACACTCACTTTTGTTGTCTTGATGGTTATTCTGGTTTCTCTCAAATTGCTGTTAAATATGAAGATCAAGAAAAAACTACTTTTACTTGTCCTTATGGAACTTATGCTTATAGACGTATGCCCTTTGGTTTGTGTATGCACCTGCTACTTTTCAAAGATGCATGTCTACTATTTTTCATGGCTTTTGTGAGGAAATTGTGGAAGTCTTCATGGACGATTTCTCCATCTATGGAACTTCTTTCGAAATTGTCTCTATAATGTTGATAAAGTTTTGCAGAGATGCGAGGAGACTAATCTTGTTCTCAACTGGGAGAAGTGTCACTTTATGGTGAATGAAGGCATAGTGCTTGCGCATAAAATTTCTGAGAGAGGAATTGAAGTTGATAAGGCTAAAATTGAAGCAATTGAGAATATGCCCTATCCAAAGGACATCAAAGGTATTCGTAGTTTCCTTGGTCATGCTGGTTTTTTATAGGAGGTTATTAAAGACTTTTCTAAGACTTCGAGGCCTCTTACAAATCTTCTTCAAAAGGATGTTCCATTTGTTTTCGATGAAGGTTGTAAGGAAGACTTCGAAATACTTAAGAAAGCTTTAATCACCGCTCCTATAGTCCAACCGCCTGATTGGAATTTACCCTTTGAGATTATGTGTGATGCTAGTGATTATGCTGTAGGGGCTGTTCTTGGCCAAAGAATTGATAAGAAGTTAAATGTCATTCATTATGCTAGTAAAACTTTGGATAGTGCTCAAAAGAATTATGCAACTACAGAAAAGGAATTTTTAGCAGTTGTTTTCGCCTGTGATACATTTAGACAATACATTGTAGATTCTAAAGTAATTATTCATACTGATCATGCTGCAATTAAGTACCTTATGGAGAAGAAAGATGCTAACCCTAGCTTATTAGATGGGTGCTTTTGTTGCAAGAGTTTGATTTGCATATTGTTGATAGAAAAGGTGCAGATAATCCTGTAGCTGATAATTTATCTAGAATAAAAAATATACCTCATGATCCTATCCCTTTAAATGATAGTTTTCTTGATGAACAACTTGCTGTTGTTAAGGTAACCTGTCATGGCGCTCATTGGTATGCTGATTATGCTAATTTCATTGTTTCAAAGTTTTTGCCTCCAAGCTTTACTTATCAACAGAAAAGGAAAATTTTCTATGACTTGAGGCACTAATTTTGGGATTACTCACATTTATACAAGGAGGGGGTTGATGGAATTTTGAGGAGATGTATTCCTGAGCATGAACAGGAGGAAGTATTGCGGAAGTGCCACAACAGTGGCTATGGAGGACATCACGCAGGAGAAAGGACTGCACATAAGGTTCTTCAATCAGGTTTTTATTGGCCTACTTTATTCAAGGATGCTCAAAGGTTTGTTTTGTCTTGTGACGAGTGTCAAAGGGTTGGTAATATTAGTAGACGTAATGAAATGCCTATGAATTATTCTCTTGTTATTGAGCCTTTGATTGTTGGGGATTTGATTTTATGGGTCCTTTTCCCACTTCACATGGTAATACTCATATCCTTGTTGCTGTAGACTATCTTACTAAATGGGTAGAAGCTATACCAACTAAAAGTTCTGATCATAAGACCTCTCTAAAAATGCTTAAAGAAGTTATTTTCCCTAGGTTTGGTGTGCCTAGATATCTTATGACAGATGGAGGGTCCCATTTTATTCACGGTGCTTTTAGAAAGGTTTTAGCTAAATCTTATATTTACTAATTGGAGGCACCAACGGAAGCTCCACGTTAATCCTCAACAAGAAAGCAAATTAACCATCCGATCTGCCCGTTAGCTATTTACAACCATCAGATGAAGCAATAGAGTCCTCATGTTTTATCCCACGTATAGGAATCCTTAACGAGCCTTTCATTGGTTTGGAAAAAAACACATGCGTTGTCAAAAAAAGAAAAACATCTCCTTGCAGACTCCTCCACCGATCCTACCCATCGAGTCACAAACGCGTCACCGGCCGCTCCCTCTGATCCTCCACCTCCATTGTCCTACTCCGCCGCATCTCTTTCACCCGGCTGCCGGCGTGTCGCCCTCGATCTGTTTCCTTTGCGTCACCATGCGCACGACCCTGATATCCAGCATCAAATCTGCGTGGGACTTCAATCACCATGCCGGCGACCGGTGCGGAGGCTAAGACAGATGCGATCTGCACGTCTCCGGCTGCACGAACATACATCATCAACAGGCAACGGAGTGAGATTAATGAAGTTAGCGTGAGTGAGGAAAAAAAATCATCGTGTGCAGATTTGAAGAGCTGCTGTAACATTGCAATGGAATATATATTGCAGATTTACTGGAATCGAGGGATGCATGCAGGTAACAGGCCGGACGAGTGGAAGCTAAAACAGCTGGGCGCTGCATGTCTCCAGCGTCCGCGTCGCCTTCTCCGTCAAACAAGAGGGTATATAATCAACGGGCAAGGTCGTAAGAGAGAGTGAGGAAAAATGCACTTAGTGTGGATGAGTAAAATTTATTCCTTCGTGTACATATTTGAAGAGCTGGTCGTACCATTGCAATGGAATACTACAGATTCAATGATCTTTTGTGTAAACAACGACTCTTAGACGACGCTAGCTGGAAATCAGGTAATGAATATACCATGATTGAACAATTATAAGTTATTATTTCAGTGTATTTTATTAATTTAATTTCATAGAGTATGCCTTTTGAATCATTTTTTTCTACGCATAAGTTTCATAGTTGCCAGCCAGAATGTGTGAAATCTAAACAGATGGTTCTCTTCAGATGAATCGTATGAATCATATATTACTATGCTTGCTTGATTGAATATAGCGTCTACATTTGACACTGAAAGAGTGTGTTTTCTCTAATTAAAGAGCCAAAATTGTTGATGAAATGACAGCTTGGTATCCTTTGTATTAGAGCCGATGAGAAAAAATATGGCATCGGTGACATTCTATGTTTGATAGATTCGTGGCAGTAAGTAGTTAAACTATCTTATATATATATATACTAATTGGAGGCACCAACGGAAGCTCCACGTTAATCCTCAACAACTAAGAAAATTGACCATCCGATTTGCCCAATATTTATCTATAGTCGTTGGATGAAGTACATAGAGTCCTCACGTTTCATCCCACGTGCACGCCTCCTTAACATTTTCCATTATCCTTGAAAAAAACTTCCACGAGATGCAACCTTCAGCCGTCCTCTACCTCAAGTGCACGCCCTAATCTTCCGTGAGCCGCCGAACAAAACTGCTCCACCGTTAGACTCTGGGACCTCGCCTCTCCAGCCGTACGTGAGGACGGTCGATCCGATTCCTGCTGCCGTTCTTCCTCATCCTTGCCCTTCTATGCAATAGATCGGAACAGAAGGCAAGATTCAAAGCCACTTATCACAAATCCTCTTCTTCTCTAACCACGTGCATGTATCTGCATCGTATGGGCATTGGTCATCCAGCTTCAGAGACCTGCCAGGCGTTCGATTTGATGTAAAAATTGTAGTTTATTTCTTCTCCCTGACCGTGTCATTGCTTGAGCTGTTAGTCTAGGATTCGTACATAGAGTTATTCTATATGTGTTCCATCTCAATGGTATCAAGATGCTGAGCGGTATGATTCAATTATTGTTGTTCAGCGTTCGGTGTTTCCTGCTACAACTTCTGACCTTTTGAGTTGAGGTGACCAGGTACGCACAGCTTCTTTGTAACAATAATAAGCAATGTAGAGAACAATCTAGATATTTCCTATGCAGTGTAGCAGTCGTCTATTTGAATAATAATGGGTGTGAAAAGTTACACTGCTGCAACAGTTACACGCATCAGGCCATCAGGGTGCGTACAAGATAAGTTTATCTCACCATTTTTTCTTATAGGTTGTACTCAGTAACTGAATACGTAGTGGTAGAGATAGATGTGCGATACTTCAGATGCCACAATGTTTTACGTCTGAAGATTTGAGGGGTAAGTGATAAAGTGAATATCTAAGTTGTTAGCAACCGGGTATGAAAACTTCATATATTCCTAATGTACACTGGAAAGATTAAGCTCAATATTATCTTCTTTCCGGAATTAACTTCTGTTTGCAGACATGTTGTGTGGGCATTCCTCAAAATTTGTATGGTAAAAAGCTAGAGAATGTAATTCACTGATTTTGGGAATTTGGAAATGCCCTTGGACCATGGTTATCCAAGAATATTCAGTTTGAGTTGTTTGATTTGGAACTTTTTAATTAATGACAGGATAATTAATTGAATTATTATCTTAACTTATTTTATGTCTGTACCTTCTTATTCTATGTGCTAGAGTTTGGAAATATACAACCAGGGTGCTCTATAGAAATCTAGAAGATGGCAATAGTAAGATAGTATTTGTGTTGCCGAAGACCAACATGAAACGGGAAGAAGACAACCTTGAGACTTGAAGATTGCTTATTGGTGAATATTTTGTTTCGGTCCATGCTATAAATTGCATTGCATTATCCTGCTACTTCATTACTTAATTGTTCTCTGCTTGGAGAATTCATTTTTACCATTCGACCCTTCGGCTGGAGTAATCTGTTCTTTTCTATGTATGAAGCAAGCAACCCTTTTTGACTGTATAGTTAAAGATATGACTTTTGTTTCTATCTACATATCATTTTAGGCTACCAATAAGTTTCCTGTTCAATGAGAACCTACCCAACGAAACGCTGAACCTGAATATTGATCGAGTGCAGAGAATGTCACCAAGGTAGCATATACAGTTGATTAGGTTGTAATTCTGAGAGATTCGCCATGTACGATCTGGCACCATCTCTTCCAGTAGCTAATTCAATTGCTGAGAGTGAATTCACTGTGTAGTTCCACTATACCCCTGTAGACATGTGTTATGTTGTTTGAACTCCAATGTTTCTGCTTTGAGAAAATAGGTCTGCATATTTTGATTGCACATTGTGTTTCTTACAACCGAAGTATGCTCTTCGTCTAAAAAATCGAATTTCTTGAACTTATACATTATTGTGAGAAAACAGTTCCTGATGGGCCAAGCCCTTGAAGGTGATTAGTCTTAACTCAATAAATAAGGTGTTCCTCTTTTCCTTTGTAGGTGTTCATTGCACTAGACATTCTTAATTTACTTCTAGCATATACTTATAACAATAAGTTGTTCCTCTTTTTCGTTGTACAGTACAACTAGCCAGCACCAGGAGTACAAAGGAATGCTCATTTAGAGTGCAGAACAGCTGATAATGATCGATATTTAAAGCATTGAAGTTACTGTGTCCTCCAAGGAATTCAACTAACTATCCATATGACCCCGTCAAGTTGCTTTTTGCTCCACGTCCTGGATGCATGTACATATATTGATTATGTTTCTCCATGTAATTATGGAGGAAACTCCAAAAAGGATCAAAATGAAATCCAAACCGGTAAATCGTGGAGCTATACAAATAAAAAACATAAATATGTGTCAACTATCCATGAAGTAATTGCAACAATATAAATCATTTCTCCCCTATGGACTAAACATGAAAATTATCACATGTTTTACAACCAATTTTTCAATAGTTTAAACATGATTTTATTCAACCTTTTCTCTTCTGAAAATATGATGAAATGTATATTAAGAAGATATTTTCTTTCCTTACTACAAAATTTCTAGCCCGTGCGGCAGCACGGGTTGATGACTAGTAAATTATTAATTATATGACCACGTGTCTTAGTCCATGCCATGCATGTTTGTACATTAATTTCAAGAATTAGTGGTCACTAAATGGATACAAGATGTGTCATAGTGTTTTTTTAACACAAGATTTGAATCCTTTCCTGCAGCTTAAGTATTCAATACAGCCAATGGCCAGATGATGTTGGTACGTATGTGCTGGCATTGTCCGTTAGTTACTTAATTGCCAATGTAAGTGGATGTTTGTATCTTGGACTAAATTGCAATTCTGCATTCCTCCTTTCTAATTAACATTTCTGATTTTCATGATAATAGAATTGGTGGAAGTGTTTCATGGTGTGAGGAGTTTGGCGGTTAACCGTTCCTTAACTAAGTAAATTTTTTAAGGTTTCTTCTGTTGTCCGTACAGTAGTCTCTCTTCTCTCTCTGTTATTTTATTATTGGATAAACTACTCACGTATATAATCATAGAAGTATTTCCCCATGTCACTCTTTGATACTAAAACCTAATGCATAATATTAGTTATTATTGTTTCTTACTAAAACCATCTTAGATAATAATAGTTATTTCACCATGGGTTTTCAGTCTATTTGCATGTAAGCGTCTTGCAATATATTTCCCTTTTTTGATCTACTTTACTGGATCATTCTAGATACAAATTAAATAACATCCTTGCTGGTGGAATTTATAAATTCCTCAATTTATTATTAGAATTTACTAATGTTTTATGATCATTCTTTTTATGATTTGCAACTAGCGGATCATTTAGTGACGTGTTCTACGTTGAGGATTTCAGTTCTAATAGTAGAGATGATGAACTTTGCACTTTATTTTCGAGAATGCGTCTAACGTAGATTGGAATCTCAAGCATGAAAACAATGAATTTCCACTCTCTTTTATGTGTGAAGAATGCGCTAATATGCCCTCTTCTTTGCACTTCAGGATTACAAATGTTTAGTCTGCAACAAAATGCATGCGTTCAGAATCAAGATTTCGTGTTTGCGGTAACATGAAACATAGGTTTGTGCCACCAACACCATGTCAGTTGTAGCAAGGTATATCATGATGCTTTATTGCTTAAAGCTCATTGTCATATGTGCTTTATCCAAAGATCTCAGTTTTGTTTACTCGGTATTTTCTCCGTCTTGGTATTGAATTCATACTACAACATTGGTGAAATCCTACGAGCTGTCGATTCAGTAATATGAATGTGCTAAGTTATGATATACAATTAAAATTAAAGATAAATAGGTCTCGAGAATATATTTGTTGAATTATTTTCATTCAACATTTTTGTATAAGATACTTTTTGGATGTTTCCACATAAATCTATGAAAACATTTAGCAATTCGCATGTTAATAAAATGGAGTAAACACAATACTACTATTTGTAATATATGTGGCTTAGATTTCTTTGCAATGTTAGGTGTAGCTATAAGTTTTTCACCCAAAGGCCAAGGAAATAGAAGTCCATATTAAAATAGTTCAACCATAATGCAGGATAATTGTAGCTTCAGACAGTAAAATTATAAAAAAAACTAATTAACATAATATATGTTTTGTGCTGGAAATAGCAGCTCACACAATATTAAATTTATATTTAAAATATTTTTATCTGTTTTCAATTATGAACTATTGGAAATAAAAAATTACAATGACTCTTCAAAATATTTTTTCCTTTTCACAACACACTAGCCCGTGCAGTCGCACGGGTTGACGACTAGTATGATGTTAATCACAAAGTTTCTTCACCTTATCACCGTCAAACTAGTGGGCAAGTTGAGTTAACTAATAGAGAGATCAAGTTAATATTGCAAGAGACCATTAGCAAGTCTAGGAAGAATTGGTCTAAAAAACTTAATGATGCTTTATGGGCTTATAGAACTGCATATAAAAATGCTATGGGCATGTCTCCTTATAAAATGGTTTATGGGAAGGCATGTCATTTGCCTCTTGAATTAGAGCATAAAGCTTATTGGGCTGTGAGACAACTTAATTCTGATCCTAACCTTGCCGATAAAACTAGATTGCTTAAATTAAGCTCTTTGGAAGAGTGGAGAAATGAAGCTTATGAAAATGCTCTTTTGTTTAAGGAGAAAGTAAAGAGATGGCATGATAAGAGAATTTTAAATAAAGAATTTAATGTTGGTGACAAAGTGCTTTTGTATAGGTCTCGTCTCAAATTTTTTGCAAGCAAGTTGCTCTCTAAATGGGAAGGACCATTCATCATTGAGGAAGTTTATCGTTCTGGTGCTATAAAGATTAACAGTCTTGACGAAGACAACCCTCAAGTGGTGAATGGTCAACGACTCAAGCACTATATCTCTGGTAATCCCCTAGAGAAGGATGCCGATGTTATTCAAGTGGTGTCTCCGGAAGAATTTATTGAAACCAAATACCGGAAGACTCCAGAGTCAGAAAGCAAATAGGTAACTGTTTCGGTAAGTAAAGTGCCTCGAAAAATTCCAGAAAATTTATATTATTTATTTTTGGAAAATTAGGAAAATTCGGAGACCGGACGGAGTACGAGATGGAGTACAGGAGGCAGGGGCGACCCTCTGCCGCGGCCCCACCTCTGGCCGCGGTGGGGACCCGCCCCTGGCCCCTGGACACCGCCTCCGACTCCGCCTAGTCTCGTTATTTTCCTTTTATTGCAAAAATCTCGACTATAAATTTCCTCGAATTTTTCGAGGAGTGTATCCTGTGTTTTTCGTCGTGTTTTTGTCTTTGGTTATTTCTGTCAGGATCCCGACGTTCTAGATCATGGTATCTTCTTCTGGTCTCAACAACATCGGCGGCGAAGATCAAGACAAGGAACTCCGAGGAACTGAAGGGAAGGAGGAAGTGCTCAAGGACATGTCCGATGATGATGTAGAGGAGTTTGAGGAAGACCAACATCAATACCCCTACGCCACTATATCAAGGATTGGGGTGACGAAGAATCCTTCTGTTTTGAGAAAAGGGAGTGGCTACAAAAGGCGGACAAGGGACCTCGTAGGAACTTGGCTAGGAGGTCCCCCTTTCATACTTTGATCCATAACCACCAGCTTGGAACTATTCCGTTTGGAGAGCTACCTTCAGCTTGGGATATAGATCGTACTCATGCAGGGAGTGGAAGCTTCGGCGCGGATAATGCGGACAGCTGGGAGGGAACACAAGATGATTGGGACTCGCCTATTGGGTTGCTAAGGAGCCGAATTGAGAGCAACACGGAGATGATCCGCAATTTGGGCTATCAGCTCGAGGAGTTAAAAGAAACCATTGAGAGGCTCATAAGGATCATCGACCCATCGCCACCGCAAGAATAAACTCGAGCATCATGGGTAATGGCACTCCCTTGGCTTGTTCCATGCTTGGGGGAGTGCCCCTGTATCTTTATCTTTTATCTTTTATTTTCTTAGTCATGTGAGTCGTATCATGAGTAGAGAAATTATCATGTAGTATGGTTTTGCAATGTGTCTCGTCGCTCCTTGTGAGTCATTTGTATCCGTTGGTGTGTGGTTTTCTATAATGGAATATAAATGAGAAGCATCTTTTATTCTTCTACACTACGATATTTTATTGTGGCAATCTCTCTCATCTGCTGGTCTTGTGGTAAGTGATGATTTGACATTGGGTGTATGAGTGTAGAAGTTTATTCGGTATTGGCAAGCATGACTTTGTTTAACTTGCAATAATTACATCGATGCTTGAGTAGGGAAGAGGAATTTGATTGCAAATATACTATCCTTTATATCTTACATGCTTGTGAATTCTATAGCTTGCATACTCTTGTATTAGATTTATTTATAACAGTGATAATAAGCTTTATGTTGCATGTTTGGCATATTGTTGTAGATAACATATTTGGTTTACATCTCTCAACACTGTATGTTTGCTTCGAATACCTTCTTTGCTAAGCCTAAAAATCCGTACTGAGTGTATGGTTCACTAGTGCATCCAAATCCCAAAGCCAAACTATCTTGCCAGCTGAGTCCACCATATCTACCTATGCATGGAATTTCTTACCATTCCAAGTAAATTTGTCATGTGCTATCTTTAAAAATTCAAAATACTCCTTTGTGTGCCTCTGTTTTTAAGCTCATGAGGGAGCAGTAGAGAGGTAGATATAACTCGTGACGAGCAAGGTCATTTCCCCCTTTTCACCCGGTGTTGATGGATTACATCTTCACTTGAATCAACCCGAGAGCAGCTTAAGCAAAAATAGAAATATAACTCACCATTCTCCTCCGCACAATGAAAATCTTAGAAATCAGCTCTAAACATTGGACAGTGGTGAAACCAAAGAGAAAGAGGAGCATACTCGCTCCTCTATGAACCAGCTGCTCTCACAAGTCTAAAAGCCTTGCTTGTTATGGGGGACTAGATAGCTTCTCTGTTGTGAAGTTGTTGACGAAAGCATGCATGCCTCAAAATTGTTTTACTTCTGTTTCATAAAACAAAAAGCTCTAGCACATGACTAATCCCTCCTCCCCTCTGCAAAGGGCCTTTCTCTTGTTTTTAATGTTGAGTCAGTCTTCCTTTTTCCTTCTATCTTCCACAAGCAAACTGACACTGATGTTAGCAAGTATGATATCTACATTGTGTCTTTTATGTCTCATAATAGTTGTTCATTTTTCTTATGTCAGTTCTAACTCTTTTATCACGAGAATACAGACTTGATGATTTGCAACTCGTGGAAAGATGACTTGGTGGTTGAAGCATTTAAATGGATCTTTCTTGAAATATGAGCTGACAAGTATAATTGCCTCTCGAGCGAAGTCTCAGTTTGCCATTGCTCAATAACTTTCTGTTTTATTTCATCTTAACATGTTATAGTTACATTACTTGTCTTCGAGAAGCTTTATGAGAGAAAGGTTGCTGTTTAAAAATGTATTTTTGTTTGATGAGTAAATACTGATGCTTCATGTTCGTATTCTTTATTTATCGACACTTCACTCCATAAACCTGTGGTCATGTTTACTAAGCTCAGTTTTTGCTTGGGGACAAGCGGAGTCTAAGCTTGGGGGAGTTGATACGTCCATTTTGCATCACTATTTTACATCATAATTTACCTTTATTCATTGAAATATTTCATATTATGATGCAATACTTATGTTATTTTACCTTATTTTGCATGTTTTGCAATTACTGGGGATGCATCTGCCGGAGCCCGGAATCAGTTGGAAAAGTACGTTTCAAGATACCTGACGTCGGAAGCTCCAAAAATCCCAGAAAAATTCGGAGATAAATATTTTGGGAAATAAGTCAAGGAGCCAAAAGGGCGCATGGAGGCGAGCTCCAGGGAGCAGGGGCGGCCCCCTGCCGCGGGTCTACCCTGGGCCGCGGGTGGGACCCGCCCCTGGCCCCTATGGCCCCCTTTCGGCTCCCCTTCGACGTATTACTTCCCTTTGACCTAAAAACATCCGGGGGATCGACCAATAATTTTTCTACCACCTCCACGAGGCGGAAACCAGAGAGTGAAGAAGAGCTCCGGCAGGGAGAAAACTGCCGGGGAATTTCCCTCCCGGAGGGGGGAAATCGCCGCCATCGTCATCGCCATCACGCCGGGCATCATCGGGATCATCATCAACATCATCTCCACCATCAGCACCATCATCACCGCCGCCATCCCATCTCATCTCGTTGTAACAATTATCATTGTGTTGCTATTAGTTCATCGGAATCGTATCCCGGGCGTTGATTACCACTTGTATTTTATGTTTGAGAGTTTTATCGGTGAATTATCATTACAATCAGATTGTTGCCCATGTTCATATCACCTCTGATCATGATCCATATGATGTCTTGTGAGTAGTTTGTTTTGTTCTTGAGGACAGGGGGAAAGTCTAGTTGATAGTAATTGGATAATGTTGAGTAATATTTAATGGTTTGATTATATGTTGTGGTGTAATTCCTCTAGTGGTATCGTGTGAACGTCGACTACATGATACTTCACCTTCCAAAGGGCCTAGGGGAATGCATGGTGTGTTTAGTTTGCTTATGGTAGGGTTGCAGGAGTGACAGAAACCTAAACCCCAAATCGCGAACTAGTGCACTAGGGAGTGTAGGGTCTCGGAGTTTAAGGCTGTGGTTAGGTTTTTATCTTAATTACTTTCTTGTAGTTGCGGATGCTTACAAGGGGTTTCATCACAAGTATGTATTTGTCCATGTAAGGGCAGTGCATTAGCATAGGTCCACCCACACAACACTTTATCAAAACGTTGAAGATTAATCACCGGCGTGCAATGAAAATGACTAGGCAGAAGTTCCCATGTGTCCTCGAGAACGTTTTGCTCATTATAAGTAACACAACCGGCCTGTCCTTTGAGCTTAAAAGGATTGGGCTATTCGCTGCAACTATTGTATCACTCTTTTATTTACTTGTTCTTTATTTGTTCTTTATATCAAAACTCCAAAAATATTTCTCTTTTAGTGCTTGCAGTAAAACCTTGCTGAAATCTACTTGTGAACACCTTCTGCTCCTCGTTGGGTTCGACACTCTTACTTATCGAAAGGACTACGATAGATCCCCTATACTTGTGGGTCATCACTGGTAGCTGAGCGCGGCGCACCTCCGAAGTAGTCAAGCAAGGGCAAGCATCCCGGGAATCCGTTCCCGGGGCAATCAAGCAAGAAGAGGCGGCCGGGTGACCAGGGGTTCGAAGATCCACCACCCCGACCCCTCTCGTTATCATCGAACCTGACATCAAAGGAGATGAAGGGATCCACTCCGAGGTGACCCAGCTGGGGGCTACTCCAACAACACCCCGGGGCGCCGAAGACGTGGAGGACGCTGAACCCGCCAAGGGTTCAGCAACTCGCAAGGTGCAGCATCCGGTCTACTTCATCAGCTCGGTGCTGCACGACGCCCGGGAGCGATATCCCATGATGCATAAGCTTTTTCTAGCAATCATCATTCCTTCCTGCAAAATGAGGCCATACTTCGAGGGGCACCCGATCACGGTGGTGTCCAAGTACAATCTGAGAAGCCCCCAGGAGAACCCGCTAGCCACTAGACGCATCTCATCGTGGGCCATGGAACTTCAAGGCTTCGGGCTCAAGTTCGAGCACACGGACAACATCAAGAGCCAAGCGCTGGCTGACTTCACAGCCGAATGGACCGAGACGGCTTTCGATGACCCGGAGGAGGAAACAAGCCTTCCCGGGAAGGAGAATCCCGACACCTAGACCATGCACTTCGATGGCTCCTACACCAAGGGGCAGCGAGGTGCCGGGGTTGTCCTCACCTCGCCAACCGGCGACTGCCTGAAGTACGTCGTCCAGATGCACTACCAAAGAAACATCTCCAACAACATGACGGAGTACGAAGGCCTGCTCGCAGGACTTCGTGCTGCCATCGGTCTCGGCATCGGCAAGCTCGTCGTCAAGGGTGACTCTCAGCTAGTCATCAAGCAAGTCAACAAGGAGTACGCTTGTCCTCAGATGGCGCCATACATCGAGGAAGTGTGGAAACTCCAGCGGCGCTTCAGCAGCTTCAGAGCTGTTTATGTCCCGCGGGAGGAGAACACGTCCGCGGATGAGCTGTCGCAACTGGCATCCAAGCGGGAGCCAGTGCCTCCCGGAATCTACATCGAGGTGCTCCGGCAGCCTTCAATCTCTCCCGAGAGGCTCAAGTCAAGGTCTGTGTCGACACCATGGGCTGGCAACCCTTCTACACCGACAACACGGGTAGCCAGCCCGGAAGCTCAAGACCCGGCAGTACCCGCGGCAGAAGAAGCTTTGCTTCCTCCTACCCAGGCGGTATTACTGGTGGAACGAACCCACCCACCCAGGGCCCAAGAAAGTACATGGTGGAGCACGCCCTCCCGGAAGACGACCACGAGGCCGAGCAGGTGGCCCGCTAGGCCAAGATCTACATCTTAATTGACGGCAAGCTCTACCGGCGACATGAGAACGGAGTCAAGCTATGATGCATGGCACAAGAACAAGGCCAAGAACTGCTGAAGGACATACATGAGGGGACATGCTCGAGTCATGTGGCTTCAAGGTCACTGGCGGGGAAGGTCTTCCGCCAAGGGTTCTACTGGCCAACAGTGCTTCACGACGCGGAGCAGCTGGTCAAGACCTGCGAAGCATACCAGTACTACGCGAAGAACACGCAACAGTCGGCTCAAGCGCTGCAGCCGATACCAATCTCCTGGCCGTTCGCAGTCTGGGGGCTGGACATCGTTGGCAAGGTCCCAAAGTCTGTGGGGGGACATGAGTACCTGTTCGTGGCAATCGACAAGTTCACAAAATGGGTAGAGGTAATGCCAGTACTGTGCCATACGGCTCAGGCCGCCATCAAGTTCATCGAGGGAATCGTCTACCGCTTCGGAGTTCCAAACGTAATCATCTCATCGACAACAGCACTCAGTTCACCAGTCGAGCCTTCCTCAACTTCTATGAGGAAATGGGTATCATGGTGTGTTTTGCCTCGGTATCCTATCCAAGAAGCAACGTGCAAGTGGAGCGAGCGAATGCAGAAGTTCTCAAGGGATTGAAGACCAAAGCCTTTGACAAGCTGGAGAACAAAGGGAAAAGATGGATTGATCACCTGCAAAGCGTACTGTGGTCCCTCAGAACAACACCAAGCAGAGCCACTGGAGAGACACCTTGCTTCCTCGTCTATGGAGCTGAAGCTGTCCTACCATCAGAGTTGAAATACGGGTCACCCCGGGTGCTCGCCTATGATGAGAACACGCAAGAAGAGCGAAGCATCGATGACATAAACCTGATAGAAGATAGTAGGTGCCGGGCTTCCTTATGGTCAGCTCGGTACCAGCAAGGACTCCGCCGATACCACATTCGTCATGTTCGCTCGCGGGAGCTGCAACCCGGAGACTTGGTACTCCGCAAGAGGAAAAAATGGAAGGCTTGAACAAAATCTCATCCAAGTGGGAAGAACCCTACTGGGTCACTCATAACCTGAAACCGGAGCGGTATACCTGGAGGACGAAAAAGGCAGGCCAGAGGGCAACGCCTGGAACATCGAGAATCTTCGCAAGTTCTACCCCTGATTACGAACATGAATCGCAAATGTCAGATCCGTTAATGCACGCCCTGGGGGCTCATGTTCTATAATAGGGTGTAAGAATTGTCGCCAGGGGAATAAAAGATAACTGATTTCAATTCTGTGAGCCTCAATTCTTGCATGCAAGCATGTTATCCTTAGCAACCCGTAAGCAGGGGGCTGATATGTGCCGGTGGCTGACGGGTTGAAGCGCCGCGAGTGGCCTCACGGACATGCACCACCGCCCGATCATGCCGTGCGGCCACGAAAAGGAGGAATCAGGCAGTGCTATGGTGAGACGAAATTCATCACAAAAATGCACTATCAACTGTGCTTGCGGTTTGCTTCGGATAATGCGCTAGCATGGTAGGAGAGAGGGTCCTTTCTTTTCCTACTGAAAGTTTGTTGTGTGAAGCTCCTTCCCGGGACAGGACCAGGCAGGCGGAACGCGACCAAGGAGTTGGGTACCCGGAAGAACAGGATGGATCGAGGACCTGGCAGGAAAACAGCTAAGTCCTTGCATCTGCATCCTGCACTTAGGCACAATATCTCGTTCGGAGTCAATATACCATCGACCTGCGCATGCTTGACAGTTGATGAGAGACTTTGTGGGGGTATGCGTCCACCCCGGCGAACGGTCCGTTTCCCTCTGGCATAGTACCCGAAGACAGTGGAGAAGGACTCCCAAAAGGTATAGTCCTACTTAGGGGTACGTCTACTATGCGAAGGTAGAGTGCTTGGCACATAAGAGGCCTCCTCTGAAAACTCGACGGCGCGTTAGTGCAAAGGAAAATTTGGGAAATGACCCTGGGAGTTGAGTCTAGGGTTGCATTCATCCGAATTTACATTCGGTTCTGCAACTACTTAAGCCTATGCTGCTAAGGCCAGCTCGGAGCTAGATCTCCTGGCTGTGCGTCCTTGTCTTCCTCATGCCTAATGGGAGGACTTCCGATTCGTGAGGACGCTTGGGGAAAGCGAGGGAACCCAGAGGGACTTTCAGGGGCCTTATGGCCTCCCTGCGCGCCCAGGCGCCAAGCAGTGAAACATAGAGAGCATCTCGGCCGCCACCTTGCTCATGGCATCGTCGTCCGCCTGTGGCAAAGGGCGAATTCGGTCAGGATCAAGACCAGGCCCCAGAAGAGCAAGGGGTCAAAGAAGCCACGGCGCTTACCTGATCAATGGCCCCGAGCTCGGTCCAAAGCGCAGATGCCCCTGGGATCCCCGCGGTCTTCTTCTTGAAGGTCGCCAAAAGCTGAGCCCTTCGAAGGGCGTGCACCCGGGCCTCCTCCTGGGCTGTGGCACCAGAAATGGTCGCCAAGCGCGAAACACCCATGGGGAGGGCCAAACGCGATGCCACCTTGTCTTCCTCTCCATTGGCACGGGCCCCAGCACCCCTGGGTGCCTCCGCTGCACCCTGACACACAGACGCCGCCGTCGACGTCCCTGAAAAAGACATCTCTGCCTCCCAAGACATTGCTCTGCGATCTATGGAGGGGCGGAGCGAGTAAGGAGCAAGAAAGAAAAATTACCCAGGAGATGCTGAGGAGCTGGGGGCTGGGGAGCCTTTTATAGGCCTCCAACTCCCCACTTGCCCCTCGGCGGTACGACTGGTGCAGTAATCAGGGCGCGTTTTGCGAAAAACCCGTTCTCATTCACACCAATTCAGCTTGAAGGCCAAGTGACAGCAAGGGTACAAGTGATTCGTCATCTCAAGAGCTATAAAAGTACCTACTTTTTACAAGGAAAGGTTGGATCCAACAAAAACGGGAGGCACCGCTACCCATCGGAAGGAGCTACTTCCAGAAGTGCGCCGGCGAGGCCACTGCCTCGGTGCCGTCCCCCACGTCCTCAGGGAAGCAGGCTCCTCGCGGACCTTGAAGTGGACAGAGTCTTCTTCATCTTCATCCTCGTCCTCCTCATCGTAGCAGCTGCTACGGCTGCTGCTGTCGCTCTCCGCGCAGCAGTCCACGCGTCCTCCCTCGGCGCGGAAGATCTTCACGGAGAGCGTCTCGTCTCCATCGTACTCGAACGTCAAGTACTGCCCCCGGGTCAGGTGACGAGAGCGTGCAAACGCCTTCCATCCCCGGCCCAGGGGTATGGAGTCATCGACGGTGTACTCCACTTCTACCTAGGTGGGGCCGTTGGGGCAATCGTCCACCTGCAACCAGTAGCCGGTGGGCCATTCATCGTCCGTGTCCACCGCTGTCGCGAAGGAGTCCGGCAGATGGAGCCAGCTGCACAGCCTCCTGTCCAGATCTACGACGAACTCGAATGGAGGGAAGCCGGTGTGGGTCGTGCTCCACGGGGGAGGGTCTGGAGAGCCTCCAGCCCCACGACCTCCACGGCCACGACTTCCGCGACCAGGACCACGACCGCGGTCGCCGCTGCGACCGCGCCCCGCTCGACCTCGGGAGGCAGCCCTCCCACGGCTGCTGGTGGCCACCTTCACCACCGCTGAGGAAGAACTGGGGCGGCCAACTCCTCTCCTAGCTCCCGCCATCGACACGCTCGGCTCTGCGGAGGAATGGAGCTGGAAGAAGAACGAAGACAATTGAAGATTCGGAAGGGGCACCCCCGCCTTTAAGAAGGCTCGGGTGAGCCTTCAACGGCCATCGCCTTACCTTCTCCGCTTCCGAGAATCGAGGAGACAGACGCAGTTATTCCCCACGTGGATAACTCCAAGCTTCTACTCCCTGACGGATGGGACAAGACAATCAAGACATGATGCCAGGACATTTTTGGTCATAGCCCCGGCAGCAGAAGGACGTGGCCACCGGGACTATGCCCGGGGGCTACTATCACAACAGTGGAACACGGGGTTCCCCTGATGCGGTCAAAGTCGGTCCACCACCAGTGGGCCACCAAGAAGGCGAACAAGGCAAAGGTTCAAGACTGGCAGATGGGCCCCCCATCTTCCCCACGACGACCAAGCAAGGACGGCATCGACAACCACGACTAAGGACTGGGGGACCTCCTGGGGTCTCCCTCAACCTGGCAGACGACACGGAGGTCCCGGGGACCCCGACGCCCGGCAAGAGGCCAGGCTCACCCCCAGGATCCGACCTCCGTACGAGCGGAGACGATAGGCTTGCTAGCTCCTAGAAGACTTGGGCGCCAAGAAGACGGAGGTGCCTACTACTATATTAAAATAAGTTGGGTGGTGCCCCAAGCGAAGGCGGAATTGTAGCTAGTAGCAGTTTTCCCTCGTTTAACGAACCGAGGTTTATCGAACCAGTAGGACTTTGAAATCAATAACGAGGTGAATGTTGAAGATCTCTGGTGCCTGAGCTTCAACAGATGTGGACCTACACACACTCAACCAAAATACTTTGCTCCCAACGGCGGAAAGTTGTCAATCTTTCCGGTCTCGCAGAAAAAAAAGCGGTTAATTGTATGATGAAATATGAAAAGTGACCAGAGGAGTAATGATGATTAAAATCAAGTAAATGAGGTTGTAAACAATGTAAAAAGATGGACCGGGGGCCATGGGTTCACTAGTGGAGTCTCTCAAGTAAATAAAATATGAATGTGATGGGTGAAGGAATTACAGCTAGGCAATTGACAAGATCATGACACAAACCCAATTTAACTATGACAAAAAGGACATGATAATATTTATGGAGGCATCACGACAAGGAACAAGACCTTTGAGTCCAACTGCGTCTTTGTCTAAAAAGTCCACCGTGGGATCGCTATCCAGCCTGTCACCTAACGGTATTAAGTTGCAATCAACAGACAATTGCATTAAGTAAGTGCATGAAGTAAGCAATACTAATATCAAAAAAGACATTAACACCGCTGTTTTACCCTTAGTAGCAACAGCACACCCTCGCCCTTAGACGTTTCTGTCACTCGTGCCCAGGAACAAAAGGGGGCATGAACCCACTATCTAGCATAAATACCCTCTCTTGGAGATACACACAATCACTTAGCCAAAGTAACTATGCACATCGGAGAGCATGCAAGAACATAAATTACTCATATAAGAATCATGCACAATCTGAACATAACTTCATAATCCATCGGATCCCAGCAAACACATCACATGGCATTACAATAATCGATCTTGATCATGTTAGGCAGCTCACAAGATCATAAGACATGAAGCACAAGAGAGAGAGAGACTACCAACTAGCTACTGCCATGGACCCGTAGTCCAAGGTGAGACTACTCACAAATCATCCCGGAGGAAGGCATGAAGATGAAGAGCCCTCCGGGATCGATCTCCCCTCCGGCAGAGTGCCGGGATCAGCTTCAGATTGGACCCCAAACTAGGGTTTTTGGTGACGGCGCGTCGGGGTCGAGTTTCTGGAAAATAATGGCCGCCTCGACGTTTTTAGGGTAAAAGGCAATTTATAGGCGTTGGAGGGGGCCGAGGTGAGGTCCCACGGGTAGGGGCGGGCCCCACCCGCGGGTGACCCCCAGGCCGCGGCAGGGGGGCGCCTCTGCCCTGTGGGCCTCCCCTCCGGCTCTCCTTCGGACTGGTACTTCGTCGTGGCAAATAAAAATTCCCCGTAAATTTTCGTCCAATTTCGAGAATATTTCCAGAAGTAAATTTCTGAAACAAAAAGACAGCAAAAACAGGGAACTGGCACTTGGCATCTTGTCAATAGGTTAGTCCGACAAAATGCATAAAAATGATATAAATGATACTAAAAACATGTGACAATATCACAAAACTAGCATGGATCACTCAAAAATTATAGATACGTTCGAGACGTATCAGCATCCCCAAGCTTAACTCCTACTCGTCGAGTAGGTAAGTGATAACAAATAATTTTTGATGAGACATGCGACCAACACATTCTTGATCAAGATGGTGATGCAAATCAAAGGATGTGAATGAAGAGATACAAAACAATTCTCTATAATTGATAGCAAGAAAGCAATGAATAAACAAGTTGAATCATCCAAGCAAAACCTTTCATAAATAGTATGTAAAAGACATGAAAACAATGTGATCAACATATTTGACTAATTCACAAGGATAATAATTCCATGACAAAAGTGTTTGAGAATCAACACAAAGGAAGATGTAAGCATTAGCAAAGAGCTTCAACTTCCAAGGCTTATCTTATAGATAAAGTCAATATAAAGATTCATGTTTAATCTTGATAATGTAATATGCTCAACGATAACCAGGGTCAGTGCTAGATGTTTGCTTTTTGTGGAGATAGAAGGAAAAAGGGAAAACTAACTCAACATTAAAAGTAAAAGAAAGGCACTTCACAGAGGGAAGCAGAGATTAGTCATGTGCTAGAGCTTTTTGGTTTTTAAAACAGAAGTAAAATGATTTTTGAGGTATGCATGCTTTCGTCAACGTCTTCACAACAGAGAAACTATCTAGTCCCTCATGACAAGCAAGGTTTTTAGACTTGTGAGAGCAGCTGGTTCTTAGAAGAGCGAGTACGCTCTTCTTTCTCTTTGGTTTCACCAGTGTCCAATGTTTGGGCTGATTTCTCAGATTTGCATTGCGCGGAGGAGAATTGTGAGTTATATTTATATTTTTTGCTTAAGCTGCTCTCGGGTTGATTTAAGTGAAGACGTAATCCATCAACACCGGGTGAAAGGGGGGAAATGACCTCGCTCGTCACAAGTTATATCTAGCTCTCTATTGCTCCCTCATGAGCTTAAAAACAGAAGCACAAAGAAGAAGTATTTTGAATTTTTAAAGGTAGTCCATGACAAATTTACTTGGAATGGTAGGAAATACCATGCATAGGTACATATGGTGGACTCAGCTGGCAAGAAAGTTTTGCTTTGGGGATTGGATGCACGAGTGAACCATACACTCAGTACGAATTTTTAGGCTTAGCAAAAAAAAGGTGTTTGAAGCAAACATCTAACAATAACCGGTAACAGAACAACATAAGACATTTACCGGTCATAACCATAAAAACTTTACACCGTCTCCCTTGTTGACCAAACAATTATTTTGATGGAACGATTAGCACTATGAATTAACAACTGTGAAAAACCACACAATTTCAAGCTTTCAACCATATTTATTTACTAATCAATTCCACTCAAATAACCAGCAAGTTTAAGCATTCAACTTAACATTTCAAAACAATTGAGAAGCATCAAGTATCCACACCATGATCTACAAAACTATGTAGGCTTTTCATTTTATTCTATCATCACACAAACAGCATTTTGTCGCATTGACAATTCAAGCAATTTTTCAACAACAACTCTCCAACAAGTATAAGTGAATAACAAGAGAGTTTAACTTAACAACTAGCAGCTCTAAACAAGATAAAAGCTAAAAGCGAGAGCTTACTAGAAAACAGACAGTAGCTAAGAATACTCAAAAAGATATAAGCGAAGCAAAGGAGTATTTAAACGAAAAAGCAGAGCGTGTCTCTCTCCCACACAAATAAAGCTAGGATCCAACAAAGATATGACTAGCAAACAAACAAACAAAACTGAAAGTAAAAAGACGCTCCAAGCATAGCACATAATATGTAAAGTGATAAAAACGAAGTTCAACGAAGACGACCTTATGATAGTCGATGAAGATGAGGGGATGCCTTGGGCATCCCCAAGCTTTGACTCTTGATAGTTCTTGATATTCAGTGGGGGTGCCATGGGGGCATCCCCAAGCTTGAGCTCTGATCCATCCTCTATTTCTTCATATTCCTCTCCTTTGGAACTTAAAAACTCACTTCACACAAAACTTCTCATAATTTGATTAGAGGGTTAGTGCTCATAAATTAAAATTCACATGTGTTCAACTCATGAAAAATTGCAAACCAACTTCATTAAACATTTAGCTACTGTTTACTAAGCCTTAATGTGGCACTCTACCCCTAGAGTATTACATATGACGATGGTAAAGAGACAAATGCAAAATAAAAGCAGAATCTTTCAAAATCTGAACAGTATGTAAAGATCGAATTTGTCGAGGCACTTCGGCAGCTCAAATCGAAAAACTTAAAACTAACGAAAGATATATAAAAGAATCAGGCTTGCTTTCAAAAATTATCAGAAAAAGATAGAATTCCTGCTATTTTAGGATTTTCGTGCAACAGGCGCACAGAATCTGTTTTTGGACAGCAACACAATACCTCGCACTTTCAATGAATTAGAGGCTAAACTTGGCACAAAAAACCAAAAGAAAAAGATACAATGAATTTGATACAGAGGTAATAACTTCGTGACTCAAGAAAATCAAAAAGCAAACTGAAAATAAAAGATGGGTTGCCTCCCAACAAGCGCTTTTCTTTAACGCCTTTTAGCTAGGCGCAATGCCAACTATCAACTTTTTTCGGAGGCCTTTGCAACATCAAGAGCATAGCTTGACCTTATGATTGATTCAAAAGGAAACTTCTTTCTCTTTCTAGGGAAGTGTTCCATCCCTTTTTTAAGGGGGTACTGAAACCTATTCCTTATATAATAGCCAAGTTCTCAAAAACGGTCTTCCCAAAATAATAGGACAAGAAGCATTGCACTCAATATCCATAACAATAAAATCAATGGGAACATAATTATCATTAACAATAATAAGGACATTATCAACTCTACCCAAAGGTTTATTTTTAGAAGAATCAGCAAGATGAACATTTAAATAGCACTTTTCCAAAGGATTTAAATCAAGCATATTATAGAAACTTTTAGGCATAACAGAAACACTTGCACCAAGATCACATAAAGCATTGCAATCAAAGTCATTTATTTTCATCTTAATAGTGGGTTCCCAAACATCTTCTAACTTCCTAGGGATAGAGGTTTCAAGCTTTAGTTTTTCTTCCCTAGCCTTGATAAGAGCATTGGTAATGTGTTTGGTAAAGGCAAGATTTATTTTACTAGCATCCGGTGTCTTAGCAAGTTTTTGTAGGAACTTAATGACTTCAGTAAGATTGCAATTATCAAAATCAATTTCATTATCTTTAAATAAACTAGGAGGATCCTCTTTAGTGGTTTGGATACGTTCGAGACAGTGAAAACATGTGACAATATCACAAAACTAGCATGGATCACTCAAAAATTATAGATACGTTCGAGACGTATCAGCGCCAAGGGGGGACACGGTCGGAAAAGGTGTCAGCCTTTGTCCACCCGCCCTGCAAAAGGTGGGCGACCGCACCTAACCCCCCTCAGAAGAATAATTGGACGAGAAGAGGCCACGTCACCCCATAAGTAGAACCCGGAGGGGTTTTCCTGCCTAAAACCCCTCCGCTTCCAAAGGTGCCCCTGTGGGATCCCCTTAGCCTATAAAAGGAGGACCAAGTCACCTGAGGGAAAGAATGGATTTCCAGAGAGTCGGAGGCTAGGCTAGGTAGCGCACAAGACAGAGAGTAGCAACCTCTAGCCAACAGCTCCCGGGTATCACCCGCGACCACCTCTGTAAAGCTACACCATGATAAACCGCTCAATCCGGACATGCAGGAGTAGGGCTGTTAGCCTCCGTGCGGCCTGAACCTGGGTAAACTCCCTATGTCCATGCGTTGCTTTCTAGTACGTAGGTCGGAGGTCTAGACGAAGCTCTCCCGGCGGAAGACGTCTCCCAGCCTCCTTCGCGGCCCATACCGAACCTAAAAAGGGGGTATCCTTTACTCCCAGTGTTCGTGATCCAAGACACGACACAATGGAATGAGCTCATAATATTGCCGCCAACTGTGGACCAAGGAATGCTCAAAGTGCACCCTTTGTTATGCTAAGAATTCTTCTGCAGAGAGGTTGGCGAATGACAGTTCTTGCAAAGTGTTGGTTAGCTCCTACCTCACAGGTTATATTGTTCTTGTTTTTTTCGGAGCTTACACTAGCACAAGAAAGCTTACCCGTGGCGCACCAAAAATGACTAGCCGTGGCACAGGCCCCTATGCCACGGATTGCCATGCCACGGGTAATTTTTAGCCGTGGCGCAGGCAGCACAGTGCACCACGGGTATATTAGGTTAGCCGTGGCGCACAGGACCTGGTGCGCCATGAGTAGTTAGCTGTGGCGCAGGAAGGTATGTGCGCCATGGCTAAGATAGCATACCCGTGGCGCACTGCCCTAGAGTGCGCCACTGCTAATGTGCGCCATGGCTATGGTTTCTGATGCGCCACGGGTAACATTTTCTGTATTTTTTTATATACTGCGTATTTATACAGATGCTAATACAGGTATGTATACATATATATTCTATAATACATTTTGTAGAACAATATATAAAATACATAGATCACATGCATTATAATTGGAAATAGATGTAAGTAGACAAAATTATATACATCACATGCATCTCCATCGAAATTGAGTAGCAAGTTCGATTAGGAGGCGGTGTTTCAGGTCACGGGTGCATCTGCACCCGTTGTGTAAAAAATATTTAAAAACTTTTAAAAATGTCAAAAAATTCTAAAAAAAATTAGGATATACATCAGGAAATTTTGTGTTAGCACAAAAAGTTTCGCGGTGAAAAGACACTTTTTGTGATCTATGCAAAAAAGACAAAAACATGTCCCATACAAACTCATTTTGTTTTGCCTGAATTTGTCTTTTTTGCACAGCTCACAAAACATGTCTTTTCACAACGAAATTTCTTTGTTCTTCTAGCACAAAATGTCCTGAAGTATATGGAAACACAATTTATTTTGTTTTTGAATTTTTGAATTTAGAAAAAAAATTTCAGGCAGGGGTGCATCTGCACCCATCTCCCGACATGGCTTTCCGGTTCATCATCACATTACAAACTAAAGAAACATGTTTAATTACAACACGCATTTCATCGACTGTGTGAAACAAAAGCTAGACAGCTAGATATAAGCTAGGCGTTGCCGGCTTAGGGGAAGGCGAACGGGAGGACACCTTCTTCATAGTGAAGGGCAGGATGTCGCCTTTTAATTGTGTATGTAAAAGACCAGTTTCCACTCCGCATTACTCGACGTGGAGCGCTGTCCGTAGTAGTAGAACATGCCTCCAACGGTTGCACTCACGTTGTCGTATGATCCGCGCTAACTTCTCCTTGATTGTGATCGATAGAATTCTGTCGGAGATCACGATTTGGATCGTCGCAAAGTGTTCGGCCCAGCGTTGGGTTGATTCTGTGGCAACTTGAGTTGCTCTGCATCCCATACGAAGGCACTAATCTGATGGATGGCGTAGTAGGCATCCCTCTCGCTGTTCTTCGGTTGCGTGACGCACGCGAAGTTGATAATGTGGTGGAATGATAGCACACCTCCTCTTCCAGGTTTCTTCCTTTTGAAGACGCCTCCCCTCATACTGAAGCCAATTAGAGCATTATCCAGAGCCTTCTTGAGGTTGGTGTTGTCTTTCGGCTTGTCCTCCCTGCCCGAGTCCAAATATATGACTACGGAATATTTCGGGCAAAGAACGAGCAGGACGCAGTACTTGTCTCTGGGCAAAGCAATTTAGACAGAGTGTTAGAAAATAATGATAGAAAGCTAATGAAGCATCTTCATTATGGCGTAGAGAATGACTACTTACTCGGGATAGTAAGGCAAGAGAATGCAATTCTTCCACTTATTATCCACCATGATTTCTTCGAGGTGTTTCGACATAAATTGCCAGCCATCATGGCTTCTGAAGTTTGGTCTCAATCATGTAGTAGGGATCCACTATCGCGACGCTCCCGATCTTCTCTTTTAAGACCTGGTGGGCAGAATAGGCGGACTAAATGAGGATGGAGCCACTTGAGGTTAAACATCTGGAAGATGTCATCAAATCACACGAACATCAAATCTGCCAGGTCTTGTTTGCAAAAGCCATCAACTGCCTCTGGCACCTTGGCAGTGAAAGGTGGGTGCGGGTGTGTTGGATCTTTCATTTTAAGAAGATCCAGCTCTCGTGTCAGAACACGCTTATGCAGCATTTGCATATCCCCACTCAAGAGTTGGAGCACATCACGCGGTACCATTGGTCAACCCGCAATATGCATTTCCTGCGTAACATCTTTGCTGGGTCCTGGCACGTCCTTAAACCGGATCGGCCGTGGAGCCGCCGGCTGGCTGCTGGAGGCATCGGCACCCTGCTACGGCTTTGGAGGCAGCGACGGCTGGCTGGCGGATGCATAGTCGCTCTTTCTAGTTCTTTTTCGCATCTTCTTAGGCTTCGGAGGGATGTGTAGCACCCCAACCCCGGAATTATACAGAGAGGCTATGTAACCCACAGGCTATGCTACACAATCGAAGGGCAATGGGATTACCGCTCCCACGCAACACCTCGGTCATGCTATAAACACTGGCTTAGCTATCAATCCATAATAAGGAGATCAAGAATTGTGGAACAACTGGCACATGGGAACAACTGGCACACTGGAACAAAAGATCATATAGCAACTCATATAGCGAGAAAGATAGCAAATTACACAACAGAGGTCACAGACCCAACATCACAACATGCGGAAGCGAATTTAGTTGTCTAACAACAAGATCCAAATTATGGCCTAAGAGGCCTACAATAACAAATATCCCAGCTAGCCTGTTGCACGACGTCCCAAGCTGCCACCTGGGAACCCCAGACTACTCGTCGATGTCAACGAAGAACCCACCTTCCTGCTCGGTGACGTCCTCCTCTGAAATAAGTAATAATCAACAAAGCAAGGCTGAGTACGACGTACTCGCAAGGTTACTAGGGTGATATAGGCCCAATGCTGATTGGCTTCAAAGCTGTATAGTAGTTATTTTGCATAAATCAAGTTTTTCCTTTTTAAAGACAAGACTCATGGTATCGACTACTCAGGTGGTTTTTCGAAAGGGGGTAAGATAGTAAAACCTTCATCTTCGGTTCACATTGAACCAATAGTACCAAGAATCCACCAATCATCTCCACCAAGGCACTCCCTCGAATCACCCTCGAGGAAATGAACCTTTTAACACACGTTGCCAAAGCTGCAACCTCTAGTTGCAAATTTTTTAATTAAGTTCATGTTTTCTATGATCTTATCGTCTATTCCCAAGTCGTCCATAACCGTGGAAAGGGCTTTTCGAAAAGATTAAACCCTGCAGGGGTGTACTAATTTACCCATTGATACCGTCCGGCTCGCTTGATTAGCTCTCTTCTGCGGAAAGCTGGCAAGTGGGCGCGGTTAAACCTTTACCTCACATGAGACTATCCAAGGATCATCGTGACGACATGACAAGTTTTCCCAGCCTATTTCATCCCCTGCCCCCATCGCCACATCCTAAACACCACCACCCTCTTCATCGTGCCTTCATCAACCTGCAACTAGAGGACCCTTGGATAGGCCCGCACAAGTTATTCGGTTAGTAAGGAGCCCATACTCCCACCAATGGAAGCACGCTCATCTTGGTTCAAGAGTTAAGAACTCGCACCTAGGCGGCAAGAATGAGGCAACTCATCCAAGCCTTTTAAGCATTTTTATTAAGTACCACAAGTATCCACCATATCCGAACATTCCATCAATTTCATAATCATGGAAATAATCACCGGACAACTAAGCATTAGACTAAGCATGGCTAAGCATAAAGTACAGCAGATATAATATTTAAATCAGGCCAACACATCAAACCTATGGTTAGTAGGAGGGGAGACATGTAATGGTTTAGGGAACATGCAATTCATAGGGTACTCTATAGTTTGACCAAAGTTGACATTCGAATCGAATGCAATATTATGGTGGATAAAATATTGGTATAAAACAAGTAGGATGATATATGCCAAGAAGGTTAGGTTATCTCATGCCTTGCCGACGGGGCTGGAAGCACGGATCGTCAAGGTACTGTGGTGGAACCTCGACTCCTGAATCTACCGATACACAAATAATAACAGGAGAGAAAATAAATAACAGGTATACAAGAGGTGCAATGCACAATCATGATGACATGTCAAGTTTATGCACTGATTTCCTCATTTAATTTATCTAACAAATTAAATGGAGTGCCAAATAGTTGGTGCAATTATTTGGAAGCAACCCCATATTTAACTTATGACCACATGGCCTATGAATTCTTACATTAATAAAATGTGGCTTAATATGTATGAACATGACATGAATAGATAGGTATTCTTCTCCTGATAATTGGTGAATTAAATGATTATTCAATTTTAATTCTTTAACCATTTTGGGAATGAAATCAAAATAAAAGTTGTTGTCATGCTGTGAAGATAGCATAATTAGATAACCTTTGATTTGCTAATCAAATTGGTATATCATTTGCAAAATTTGAATTAATATTTATTTAGTTATGAATTTTCCCAAAATTAACTTGTCGGGTCGGTACTTCCGGCAAACTACCCGGTAGTACCGGTCAAGGTCTGTACTTCCGGTAAAACTTCCGAGCTACTTCCGGAAATTAACAGAAGGTTCCAGTACCGAATCCCACACGGTCGGTACTTCCGGCTAAGAGCCCGGTACTACCGACCATGGTCGGTACTTCCGGCTAATACAGCGGTACTACCGACCAAATATTTTGACTCGGGGTGATGCCACGACCGGCGCGCGTGCGCGCGGTGCTCACCGACAACGACGCGCACGGATATGACGGTCTATGGCGTTCGGGGACGTGCTAGGGGGCGCGTTCGACGCGGTATGCTACGGGGAGCTAAGCGAGGGTAGCGCCGCTGCCTTTTGGTCGCTGGAACGACGCTGGCATCGGTGACGGGTGGCTATCGACGGCGAGCTACCGAGCCGCGCCTAACTAGAGAGGGAGGAGGAGAAAGGGAGATGTCACGGAGGACCAGCAGCTCACTAGTGAGCCAGTGCCGTGGACGGTGGGGCGAGGGGAGGACGGACGCCAGCGTGGCCGTGCGCGAACTGGCGGCGGCCGGAGGCGGACAAGAGAGCATGGCATCGGCGATTTGGGCGACCCCGTCTCGATTCCGGGCACGTGGAGGTAGAGGAGAAGTCGACAGAGCTGGTGGCGGCGTCGGTTTGGTTCGGGGCGGCCGGATTCGACGACATCCATGATGGCGGCGGGCGGCGGGCAGGAGCTCGGGTAGGACTAGGGTTAGGGTTTTCGTGAGCGAGGGAGCAGGTAGCAAAAGAGGGGAGAGAGGGAGGAGCTAGGGTCAAGGTGGCCCTCTTATTCACAGTAGAGGCGCGTCGCGCGACGCAGAGGCACGGCGGCATGGAGGCATGGTGACAGTGCCGGCCACTGTCGCCATAGGGAAGAAGGCCGTTTTTGCACGGAGCCCCCTGCCTGAAGTTTTTATTTTTACAAATTAAACCATTAGGGTTTTGGGGAGTTAATTGAGGCACTTACACATTTTCAAAAATTATGAAAATAAACATGTAGGCTCTCCATAATATTTATAAGATCCACAAAAATTGGGGTTGCAAAATCAAATGTTTTGAACACCAATTGTTCATATGGTTTTAATATGGCAAATTTTATTAATTTCCAAATGTGATCCTTATTTTACTTTAGCTACTTATTTGGGGCACTTAAACAATTCATAAAATTATGAAAATATTTATGGAGGATCCCAATAAAATAAAGAAGCTCCCCATAGGTTTCTTTTGAATTTTTGAAAAGTTGAAGTTGGTTTCAAATCAGAAGATGATTTGAACCAATTGTGAATTCCCAAATTTTATTTCTTTGCTTCGCAAGAAATTCCCTTTGACAATTATTTCTAAGATGTATTCCTGGAACTTCCTGGACAAATTGGAAGTTCAAGAATAATTTGGTTTTGCCAATCTGAGCAATGCATTGGGTTTGTAAGTTTGGGAAGGGTTTTGCATCCCTCTTTATAATTTCCAAGTGTTGCTTTATTGAACTTTAGCAATTTAAATATGTATGCCATGATGCAAGTGCAAAGAAAAGGTGAAATTTTGGTTCAAATTTTAGGTACCAAACTGGGGCTGTTACAAATCTACCCCCCTTACAGGAATCTCGTCCCGAGATTCTAGAGTAGAACGAGAGAGGAGGGACACATGACTACACGTATCTTCCACGACCTTCTTGATCACACGTGAATCTTCCTTGTTGCAGAACTTAAGCTAACCAGCATGACATGCCGATGTAGCGGAGTGAATAGAAGATAGCGTAAGGTGATAAACCAATTTTCTCCAAGGGTTGGAGATATGAACCTTGCACAAGACCATAAGCCTTTGGGGAAAACTAGTAACAAATTGACCAAACAAAGGTCGAGCAGAAGGTAGGACAACCGATCCCTTTGTTCCCCCGAATTTATCAGGATCTTTGTCCAAGACCAAGACATCACTTCAAACCACCCCGATGCGTAGACCGTAGAGATTTGCAGAACCATGAGGAGAAAAGACATCTTCTGGACTCCACGCTTTCGATGTACCAGACGCTTCCATAAGGTTAAAAGCTTGGGCCCTAACGTGACTGATGAAATCACGAAATGTACGTGTGATTGATTAAAGAGTCAAGAGATTTCGTGAATAGACCTTCCAGTGAGGTGCGTGAACCACAACATCGAACTTGTCGGGGTTACTAATAGGCCTAAGTCATGCTCTTGATAAACCACCAAGCATCATTTCTGCTTGAGGTTCAGATTTCGTTAGGTGTACAGACACTTCAGGCTTAGCAGGTCTGAAGGGGACGTTACGAAAGTTAACAGAAGGTAGGATCATTAGTTTCTCAAGACACGGGCCACCGTATCAAGCTCCAGAACATGAGCTAGATTGGGAGTTCCAAGGGGTCACGACTACGAAGAGAAAATGGAACCAGCATGAACTCCAAGCAATGAAACACAACTGAGTTCTGATTGGGAAACACCAGTAAGATGTTGAAGTTTGACAACCTTTTCTTATTCAAGAACAAATTGGCCAGTGGCTTGGTGCGCTTACATGAATTATTTAAAGAACTGGAGGTAACGACCTACCAACTCAATAATAAAGCACACATGCACAACCAGCTTGTGGTTATTCCTGGGGAGACAAAGTGAACTTCACTCGGACCCATGGCGACATATGTCAGCCATTGCACATGGACCAGAGAAGAACACTCCCAACATCCAGAACACGTACTACGTGATGACACGAAGATGGTTCTGACAAGCTTTCAATATTACTTGACAACACGGTCAGGGGACAACCCGGCAGTCCTTCTAGAAAGACATCCAGGATATCACGAACAACCGCATGTCACTGGTTGCGAGCGGAATCTTTCTTTTCAAGGAAACGATGTGGTCTTGAGAGTTTCTACACGAATCTAACTCGTTGGATTTTTAAACCAATAACAATTACTAAGAATATCCGATTACTCCATCAATATGCATCCCCGACATTCTCGAGCCCGAGTAGCTCAGAGGTGGATGGATAAGGAAGGGTAATAGCATCACTTCATCAAGTACGTCATGAGACTAAGCACGCCCTCTTGATATAAAAGAGTGGGACACTCCAAGGTGGAAACGGAACAAGAGCTAGACAAGCTCTTACTCTGCGAATCATAATACTTTGACCTGGCCGAGAAATGGACAAGGTACCGGAGTTTGTTTCTCCTGACATCCCGAAGTGGAATGTCTTGACGAACCACAAGAGTAACTTGCATCGGAACACCCCAACGCACGTTATAACTTGACCGTCCACTAACAGATAGAGGTCAAACAACAGATTAAGAGTAAGAAACAGGCTAACAACAATACCAAGATATTACAGAAGCCCTTGTTAGCACTCTTCCAACAACTAGTGCCGAAAGGGTTTCATGAACGAGTGTTACTGGAGGAATCACAGATATTGATGGGAAACTCTCTAAGAGCAATCTTGTCGTGATACAGATGGTTCCATAACACAGAGTCTAGCTAGAGCTAGTGACAGAGAAGAGCATTGCTGAGCAAATCAATTACAGCTGCAACCTCTAGATTGAAGACTAACTTCAAATTTTGCCAACCTGATGTAGGGTTTGACAATTAACACCAGGATTCAACGGGAAGGATCTTGGGTTAAAGATCAGCTTCATGTACTGGGACTTGCAATAGCATAATGCTCACATGGGTGACAACCCTCATTAAACATTACACCAGAGTTCTAGTACAATCCGGGACCTTCGGTTCAAGATCTTGGGCTAAAGCCCGAAGAGAGAAACACCCGATTAGATGTGAAATGTTTTCAAGGCTTCGGATGTTTCGCAACCAATGAAGAAGAAGATTGTTGCGAAGCAACAGAGTTTACTTCGTATTCTGAAGACGGAAGCAACCTAACCGGTAAACTAATGGTAGAAGCCAAACCCGTGAACCTAGAGGTTAGAATTTGCAGACGAACAGAAGAACCGTTAAACCAAATAGAGGTAAGATGTCTCCGAGATTAGAGTGAATTGGGTAAGGAGTAAAAAGAATCCTAAGATGGTTTTCACAACTCATTTTTTGCTTATAAATAATTTTCACGACAATAGACTCGACATCGACCAATAGAAGGGTTTCCTACAGGCAGTCCTGCTCTGATACCAATTTGTAGCGCCCCGACCCCGGAATTATACAGAGAGGCTATGTAACCCACAGGCTATGCTACACAATCGAAGGGCAATGGGATTACCGCTCCCACGCAACACCTCGATCATGCCATAAACACTGGCATAGCTATCAATGCATAATAAGGAGATCAAGACTTGTGGAACAACTGGCACATCACAGACTCTACGACACAAAAGATCATATAGCAACTCATATAGCGAGAAAGATAGCAAATTACACAACAGAGGTCACAAACCCAACATCACAACATGCGAAAGCGAATTTAGTTGTCGAACAACAAGATCCAAATTATGGCCTAAGAGGCCTACAATAATAAATATCCCAGCCAGCCTGTTCCACGACGTCCCAAGCTGCCACCTAGGAACCCCAGACTACTCGTCGATGTCAACGAAGAATCCACCTTCCTGCTCGGTGACGTCCTCCTCTGAAACAAGTAATAATCAACAAAGCAAGGCTGAGTACGACATACTCGCAAGGTTAATAGGGCGATATAGGCCCAATGCTGATTGGCTTGAAAGTTGTATAGTAGTTATTTTGCATAAAGCTAGTTTTTCCGTTTTAAAGACAAGACACATGACATCGACTACTAAGAAGGTTTTTCGAAAGGGAATAAGATAGTAAACTTTCATATTCGGTTCACATTGAACCAATAGTACCAAGAATCCACCACTCATCTCCACCAAGGCACTCCCTCGAATCACCCTCGAGGAAATGAACCTTTTAGCACACGTTGCCAAAGCTGCAACCTCTAGTTGCCAAATTTTTAATTAAGTTCATGTTTTCTATGATCTTATCGTCTATTCCCAAGTCGTCCATAACCGTGGACACGACTTTTCGAAAAGATTAAACCCTGCATGGGTGTACTAATTTACCCATTAGCACCGTCCGGCTCGCCTGATTAGCTCTCTTTCGGGGAAAGCTGGCAAGTGGGCGCGGTTAAACCTTTACCTCGCATGAGACTATCCAAGGATCATCATGATGACAGGACAAGTTTTCCTAGCCTATTTCAGCCCCTGCCCCCATCGCCACATCCTAAACACCACCACCCTCTTCATCGTGCCTTGATCCACCTGCAACTCACACGCAAATGGAAAGCCCAAACTAGAGGACCCTTGGATACGCCCGCACAACTTATTCGGTTAGTAAGGAGCCCATACTCCCACCAATGGAAGCATGCTCGTCTTGGTTCAAGAGGTAAAGAACTCGCACCTTGTAGCGGACCTGCACTTAAAAATAGGCAAGATCCCTGTGTATAGTGCAAACCCCTGGATCGATTCATTTGCACACACAGTTACGATGAATATCATAACAATGCATCAATTATTACACGCTTGATCCAGTATTTAAACAAAATAATCGATTACAACTTGCATAGCTCAAGGCTAGCATTTTACAAATATCAGCACAGCGGAAATAAAGGTAGCAATGAGCCTCCATCATCTTCATGTGCCACAGGCGAACATGTTGGTTGCAGACTCGAAACCCTTAACGAAACCTCACTTTTCGTCAGAAAAACCTGATAACATGTATCAACAAGGTGGGTCAGAACCATAAAAATGGAACTGGCAAGTGACACTTTGTGGACTCATAGTGGAAAAACTCTAATAACCTATATGCATATTTGGCTTGTGGAGTTTGAAGGCTGATTTGCATAAAGCCAATTTTTCCTATCTCTTTTCAAAACACTTTTCCATCTAAACGAGACAAGTATGGTATGACAACCATTGTCTCAACTATCCTGGTTCACCCATCAAAATTTTACTTAGAGAAATTAGAGTGATGAGATCTTCCGTTGACATCCTTGTTTAGCTGCTCAGAATTGTCCGTAACCGGGGACACGGCTATGATCATAGTTTTGACACTCTCGAGAGGTTGTGCACTTTCACCACAAGACTTCATCAACCCATTCTGTCCTTGACCTTCTTGAAGTGTAAAGGAAAGGTGAAGATGAAGACGAGACCTTTGGGAACCAGTCCCCTGTTCGTCAGGCAGACCCATACAAGACATTCATCCGCTGAGAACTGCCGGAATCAGGTTCCTAGAACTTACTTAGTCAAGGCAGAGCCATAATACCAAGTGGCTGCACTGGAAGCTAACTAAACTCGGAGTAACATCGGTCTCTTTGTCCCTGGGTGGCCGTCCACAAGTGCACATACTCGGGTAAAACCATAGACATGGCCCCGAGTAGCCACTCAACTATAAACCTCCATCCACATACCACATCCACCCAGGAGTTTCTTTAACTTAGTAGAATATTACTTTTTCACAAAACAGCACTTAGCATAGCATTTCCATAATTCTACCAAGTTATAATAGGATTCTAGACCAACTAGTATAGGAGTACTATTCTAAACAGTTTTAGCATAGCAATACTAATAAACCTATCATGCAATTTTCTAAGTAAAAACTACAACATGCATATATCAAATTAATAGGACAAAGATATGCAAGTGTGCCACTTGCCTTGGCAGCAGGAGGAGTAGGAGCAACAGTTGATAAAATTCCCGGGTCTCTCCGAAAGGTCTAACAATTAAAAACAAGCCACACATAAACATACAAACACAATAACAATACAATAAAATATGCAATGCAAGAAATGCATTTAAAATCACAAGAAAAATAGTACACTAAGTTTTCTGGTTTATTAAAATATGCATGAAGCCACAAGACAAATTTTAAACATTTTAACTTGCTAAAAGCATTTTTAAAACACCCAAAAGGGCAAATACAAGGATTTATAGTTTTCTGTAATAAGACATTTTATAAATTTTGGAAAACAAAGCTACTAGACAGAGGGCATCTAAACAAGATTTTAGCAATTTGATTCACTCAAAAAGGATTTGTAAAACTCATTTATAGCCTAACAAGTTAATAACCATTCTGCAAATAACAAGTTAGTGCACGACTAAAATACATGTTTTTCTTATACTAATGTATTCTACACGTTCATACGAAACCATAGACTACAAAAACACAGAAAACGGAGTTACGGTTGATTTGATATGGAATTTCTAAGGTTGACCAAAATCTGTCCAAAGACAAATCCGAAAATGGAAAAAATGCTTGCATAAATTGTATAACCGAAATTACTTTATTTAGGCGAACAAGATGATATGATCTAACACATTAGATATAGTATGCGGGTAAGATTAAGGCATGTTGAGAGTCCCACCAACAAGAACAATAGCGCCGGTGTCGAAGAAAAACGTGACGCGGTTAGACGAGATGGTCGATGTAGACGATCATGCACGGCCTCCGGGAAGTAGTTAAAGAAGTTGTCATAGATGTGTGCGGGAACAATGCGACGATAAAGGACAAGTTCAGAAGCATGGGTCTTCTTCACCTCACCGGGAGCACGAAGGAACGGCGGCGTGCAACCGTCATCGGAGAGAACGGGTCAACCTCATTCTCATTGATTCTGCTACAGGAAAAATTATGAAAAATTAATAGAAGTGCGGGAGGACACGGAGGTCACGATGGACATCGTTGACGGGGTTGGGGAGAGCTCACCTCGTCGTGATCTTGGCCGTGGCGGCGACGTTGCTCGGGCTTCGTGGTGGTGCAACCAAGTGTATTGGAATGATGCATCACCATGTCCTGGAGGTTTGCCCGATGATTGGAATCTTCTTGTGCGAGGAATTGGAGAGAGGCTCACCGTGGACGACAAGATCTAGCGATGAACTCGGTTTGGGGCTGAAATTGGCGTTGGTTGGCACGGGCTTTACAGGGCTCCTTTCGAGAAAATTTGTTCAGGTAAGTGGTGGAGGAGGGTAAGAGGCGCAAAGTGACGCGATCGGATTGTTTTTTATATGGTATGAGGAGGGAGATCGGAAGGGACATGCCAACGAATGGCATTCGGTTCACCGAACCGATCCGGATTATTTCGGCAACCAAGTGGAAAATAAATTCCCTGAATGAAATCATTGCTGAGTGGGTAGTAATTTTCGTGTTGGTGGAAAACTGATTTGAGACATAGAATGCACTAGAAGGGGAGGGGAAGAGATACATCCATACAGCCATGGCTGCAACGTATGCACTATCGAGGAGGGAGACGACCAGCTAGAGATCGCTCGCTTGGTCTGGTTGGCCGAATGGGCCAGAAACGGTTCGGCCCAAAGAAAAACAAAATGAGAGAGAAGGGAGAAAAAAAAAGAGGAGATGGCGGGCTGCTCTTAGTGGGCTGAATTTGGGTTCGGTTTTCTTTTTGTTTTTCTTCTCTTTTCTTTTCTGGTTTTCTATTACAAATTTTAATTTAGGCCTCCAAATCAAATCAAACCATTTTCTATAAATTTGTAAAAAGATCAGAAAATAGTTTCTAAATACTTTCGAACCTTTTACATAATAATTTAAGAATTGGAAATAATAAAATAGTGCATAAAGGCCTATTTGACACCTTATGTCATTTCATAAAATATGGTTTTGAAATCCCTTTTTAAATGGAATATATTCCAGAAAATAATTTGAGCAATATCATTCAAAATGATAACTCATTTTCATATTAAAATAATTTAAGATAAAAACATTTTATAAAACAAAGCTTGGAAAAATAATTAAAAAAATATTTCCACAGATGTAATAGGGTTTATAATATCCACATATTATTTATTTGAAAACCAAATATCCAAAGTGGATCTTATTATTCGAATACTCATTTAAATATTTCATTTCAAAAAATTTAAAGTTGAGATCAGAAAATAAAAGAATATTTAATTTAAAATATAACTTTGAAGATGTCAAAACAATCTTCTATAAAAGCTTTTCTTGATTTTTTGGAGGACTTTATTTAATTATTAATAAAAGTTTCAAATTTTTGTGATTTTTAAAACATTCCAAAATTTTGGGATGTTACATACTACCACCCTTAAAGGAATCTCGTCCCCGAGATTCGGAGAGGCTAGAAAGAAAGATGGGTTCGGTTATCCGGGTTTTGGACAACTGGGTTGGCTACCACCCTTAAAAAGAAACTTTTGTGGGAAGTCTTGAACTCTTGCCTTCGGGATGGTGTCTATATGGTTATTCTTCATGTCACATTTGATTCCACTATATCTTCCACTCCTGAGTTGTATTTCACCTTCTTGAATCCACTTATATAGCACGTACTAGCTTCTCGTAAGGAATTGGTGATTCTTTCATCCTTAAGTGATACATTGGGATCCTTGTATCAAATCTTCATTTCCAATAGGTGGATGTCCCTTTGCATAACTTGGAAGCACAATCCTCCTCCAGATGTCTTGATTAGAATTTTCCTTCACGATAGAACTGTAGACCACATAAGTAGTCGGTTGAGTTACTCCAGACATTGAAGGGTCACTCATTGAGTCTATCAGAAGACCAAGATAACCATATTTTGTAACATCAGCTCATAATTCTTGTTAATTTTTTTGTGGGTTCTCATCTCATGGTTGACTTCTTCAATGCAAACACTACGCCATTTCTAACGAACTCTCATGGTAGGCAAACACTTCATTGCACGATCCCTTCTTCTTCACGAGAGGTCGGGTTTATCCTTACCGTATATCGTACGTCTTGGCAGGACTTGCCTCACATAGGGGTTATAATATATTATCCTCCTACGGATCAGGCTTATCAACGTCGTCTCTCTTATAGGTATGTCACTCAGATTTACCATTCCTCGTAGCAAAGCAAATGAAATGGGTAGTCGCCATGGGGGCCAATCCATTTCGCACCCAATCATTACCTGTACTTGGTTTGGTGAATCTCGTAAGCTAACACTCTCGGTCAAACCTCACTTGTCTGACAGAAAGTTTCCAAACTGCAAGACAACCTAACTAAACTATCGACCCTTCAAAACTATTGGGTTACGTAAACCTCGTACACTAAGATAGTTCACAAGCTATAGCTTCCTTCTTTGATCCTTCTACTTGGTGCAGTAGGCTTTCCATACTATGCTTGAGTTGTTGGGATCACTTGCTGCACCTTTGCATGGAAGCGGCTATCGGTCGTTGCAATCCAGTAGGTAAGTCACTTCGGTTGGCATATTGGTGATGCATTTGGTTGGGTTTAGCATGGATTGGTGGAGATAGAAAGATCTAAGAGAAGTATTCCTACCCATGCATACACAACAGATCAAGACAATTCATCTTAAAAACAACATCTAGCAAACATGAAGCAACATGGTTCAAACAAAACAAACAACCTAGTATTTCATATCCTCTAGCTGATATGATCAATACACTATCACATTATCGTTGTTCTACACAAGTAACTAAAGTGGTGGTCTCATCTATGTCTTCCTTGAGTGCTCCAAAGTACTCTTCAACTTCTTGAGGAAATTATCATGAGTGTTGTTCTCCAAAATCTTCAATAGCCTTCAATGTATTGCTTCTTGGTTGAATCAAAGGATGTTGTATGGTTGATGATTATTGGAGTCCCACCATCTTGAGATTATATCTTTGTTCTCGTGCAAAAGAAGTTGTATCCACCTATATGGGTCATCTAAAATAAGGGAAGATGTTTTTGAGATATGAATAGTATATAGGAGAGAGTACAAGGAAAGTCCGGCGAAAATATTTCTCTTAATGAAAAACTGAATAAAATAGATTTTTTATCCTAAGTCAAAACATTTTCTATCCAACCTATGGTTTCGAACCTACAGTCAACACAGTGCTCTGATACCATCTGTAGCGGACCTGCACTTAAAAATAGGCAAGATCCCTGTGTATAGTGCAAACCCCTGATCGATTCATTTGCACACACAGTTACGATGAATATCATAACAATGCATCAATTATTACACGCTTGATCCAGTATTAAACAAAATAATCGATTACAACTTGCATAGCTCAAGGCTAGCATTTACAAATATCAGCACAGCGGAAATAAAAGGTAGCAATGAGCCTCCATCATCTTCATGTGCCACAGGCGAACATGTTGGTTGCAGACTCGAAACCTTACGAACCTCACTAAGCGTCGGAGCAACCTGCAACAATAAGAATGTTGCAACAAGGTGGGTCAGAACCATATAAAATGGAACTGGCAAGTGACACTTTGTGGACTCGTAGTGGAAAAACTCTAATAACCTATATGCATATTTGGCTTGTGGAGTTTGAAGGCTGATTTGCATAAAGCCAATTTTTCCTATCTCTTTTCAAAA
The DNA here is from genome assembly GCA_012064385.1 of Puccinellia tenuiflora. Lineage (NCBI taxonomy): Eukaryota > Viridiplantae > Streptophyta > Magnoliopsida > Poales > Poaceae > Puccinellia > Puccinellia tenuiflora. Next base: position 25,202 of record QRDG01000063.1, on the reverse strand, counting down.
CACTTTTTCATCTAAACGAGACAAGTATGGTATGACAACCATTGTCTCAACTACCCTGGTTCACCCTTCATATTTTAACTTAGGAAATTGGAATGATGAGATCCTCCGTTGACGTCCTCGTCCAGCAGCTCAGAATTGTCCGTAACCGGGGACACGGCTAAGTACTTAGATTGACACTCTGCAGAGGTTGTGCACGTTCACCATAAGACTCCATCAGCCCATTCTGACCTTGACCTTCTTGAAGTGAAAAGGAAAGGAGAGGATGGAGCCGAGACCGTTCCGAAGCATTTCCCCGACCACTGCCGTCTTGACCCGTTCCACCTACATCCCCTACATCTGCTTGTCAAGCCGGGCCGGTTCCACGCAACATACTTAGTCAAGCCAGAGCCCATATGACTTATGGCTGCACGGTAAGCTAACTAAAACTCGGAGTAACATCGGTCTCTTTGTCCCTGGGTGGCCGTCCACAAGTGAGCCAATCTCGGGTGAAAACACCATAGACATGGCCCCGAGTAGCCACTCAACTATAAACCACCAAGCAAAGCCAAAATCCACCCAGGAGGTTCTTTATCTTAGTAGAATTTTACTTTTAACAAAACAATATTTAGCATGGCATTTCTATAATTCTACTAAGTTATCATAGGAGCATCTAGACCATCTAGTAAAGGATAAACTAATCTAAACATGTTCACAGCAATACTAATAAACCTATCATGCTATTTTTCAATAATACTACAACATGCATATATCAAAATAATAGGACAAAGATATGCAAGTGTGCCACTTGCCTTGGCAGCAGGAGGAGTAGGAGCAACAGTTGATAGAATTCCCGGGTCTCTCCGAAAGGTCTAACAATTAAAAACAAGCCACATAAACATACAAACACAATAACAATACAATAAAATATGCAATGCAAGAAATGCATTTAAAATCACAAAAAATAGTACACTAAGTTTTCTGGTTTATTAAAATATGCATGAAGCCACAAGACAAATTTTAAACATTTTAACTTGTTAAAAGCATTTTTAAAACACCCAAAAGGGCAAAACAAGGATTTATAGTTTTCTGAAAAATTTTATAAATTTTGGAAAACAAAGCTACTAGACAGAGGGCATCTAAACAAGATTTTAGCAATTTGATTCACTCAAAAAGGATTTGTAAAACTCATTTTATAGCCTAAACAAGTTAATAACCATTCTGCAAATAACAAGTTAGTGCACGACTAAAATACACGTTTTTCTTATACTAATGTATTCTACACGTTCATACGAATCCATAGACTACAAAAACACAGAAAACGGAGTGACGGTTTGATTGATATGGAATTTCTAAGGTTGACCAAAATCTGTCCAAAGACAAACCAAAAATGGAAAAAGGCTTGCATAAATTGTATAACCGAAATTACTTGATTTAGGCTAACAAGGTGATATGATCTAACATATTAGATATAGTATATCGGGTAGATTAAGGCATGTTGAGAGTCCCACCAACAAGAACAATAGCGCCGGTGTCGAAGAAAACGTGACGCGGTTAGACGAGATGGTCGATGTAGACGATCATGCACGGCCTCCGGGAAGTAGTTTAACGAAGTTGTCGTAGATGTGTGTGGGAACAATGCGAGGATAAAGGACAAGTTGAGAATCATGGGTCTTCTTCACCTCACCGGGAGCACGAAGGAACGGCGGCGTGCGACGGTCACCTGAGAGAACGGGTCAACATCGTTCTCATTGATTCGGCTGCGGAAAAAAATAGGAAAAATTAATAGAATGCGGGAGGACACGGAGGTCACGATGGACATCGTTGACGGGTTGGGGAGAGCTCACCCGTCGTGATCTTGGCCGTGGCGGCGACGTTGCTCGGGCTTCGTGGTGGTGCAACCAAGTGTATTGGAATGATGCATCACCATGTCCTGAGGTTTGCCTCGATGATTGGAGTCTTCTTGTGCGAGGAATTGGAGAGAGGCTCACCGTGGACGACAAGATCTAGCGATGAACTTGGTTTGGGGCTGAAATTGGCGTTGGTTGGCACGGGCTTTACAGGGCTCCTTTCGAGAAAATTTGTTCAGGTAAGTGGTGGAGGAGGGTAAGAGGCGCAAAGTGACGCGATCGGATTGTTTTTATATGGTATGAGGAGGGAGATCGGAAGGGACATGCCAACGAATGGCAATTCGGTCACCGAACCGATCCGGATTATTTCGGCAACCAAGTGGAAAATAAATTCCCTGAATGAAATCATTGCTGAGTGGGTAGTAATTTTCGTGTTGGTGGAAAACTGATTTGAGACATAGAATGCACTAGAAGGGGAGGGGAAGAGATACAATCCATACAGCCATGGCTGCACGTATGCACTATCGAGGAGGGAGACGACCAGCTAGAGATCGCTCGCTTGGTCTGGTTGGCCGAATGGCCAGAAACGGTTCGGCCAAAGAAAAACAAAAGGAGAGAGAAGGGAGAAAAAAAAGAGGAGATGGCAGGGCTGCTCTTAGTGGGCCGAATTTGGGTTCGGTTTTCTTTTTGTTTTTCTTCTCTTTTCTTTCTGGTTTTCTATTACAAATTTAATTTAGGCCTCCAAATCAAATCAAATCATTTTCTATAAATTTGTAAAAAGATCAGAAAATAGTTTTCTAAATACTTTCGAACCTTTTACATAATAATTTAAGAATTGGAAATAATAAAATATTGCATAAGGCCTATTTGACACCTTTATGTCATTTTATAAATATGGTTTTGCAATCCCTTTTTAAATGGAATATATTCCAGAAATAATTTGGCAATATCATTCAAAATGATAACTCATTTTCATATTAAAATAATTTAAGAAAACATTTTTATAAAACAAAGCTTGGAAAATATTTAAAAAAAATATTTCCACAAATGTAATAGGGTTAATATCCACATATTATTTATTTGAAAACCAAATATCCAAAGTGGATCTTATTATTCGAATACTCATTTAAATATTTCATTTCAAAAATTTAAAGTTGAGATCAGGAAAATAAAAGAATATTTAATTTAAAATATAACTTTGAAGATGTCAAAACAATCTTCTATAAAAGCTTTTCTTGATTTTTGGAGACTTTATTTAATTATTAATAAAAGTTTCAAATTTTTTGTGATTTTTAAAACATTCCAAAATTTTGGGATGTTACATACTACCACCCTTAAAGGAATCTCGTCCCCGAGATTCGGAGAGGCTAGAAAGAAAGATGGTTCGGTTATCCGGGTTTTGGACAACTGGGTTGGCTACCACCCTTAAAAGAAACTTTTGTGGGAAGTCTGAACTCTTGCCTTCGGGATGGTGTCTATAGGTTATTCTTCATGTCACATTTGATTCCACTATATCCCACTCCTGAGTTGTATTTCACCTTCTTGAATCCACTTATATAGCACGTACTACTTCTCGTAAGGAATTGGTGATTCTTTCATCTTAAGTGATACATTGGGATCCTTGTATCAAAATCTTCATTTCCAATAGGTGGATGTCCCTTTGCATAACTGGAAGCACAATCCTCCTCCAGATGTCTTGATTAGAATTTTCCTTCACGATAGAACTGGTAGACCACATAAGTAGTCGGTTGAGTTACTCCAGACATTGAAGGGTCACTCATTGAGTCTATCAGAAGACCAAGATAACCATATTTTGTAACATCAGCTCATATTCTTGTTAATTTTTTTGTGGCTCATCTCATGGTTGACTTCTTCAATGCAAACTACGCCATTTCTAAACGATCTCTCATGGTAGGCAAACACTTCCATTGCACGATCCCTTCTTCTTCACGAGAGGTCGGTTTATCCGTACCGTATATCGTACGTCTTGGCAGGACTTGCCTTACATAGGGTTATAAATATTATCCTCCTACGGATCAGGCTTATCAACGTCGTCTCTCTTATAGGTATGTCACTCAGATTTACCATTCCTCGTAGCAAAGCGAATGAAATGGGTAGTCGCCATGGGGGCCAATCCATTTCGCACCCAATCATTACCTTGTACTTGGTTTGGTGATCTCGTAAGCTAACACTCGGTCAACCTCACTTGTCTGACAGAAAGTTTCCAATCTGCAAGACAACCTAACTAAACTATCGACCCTTCAAAACTATTGGGGTTACGTAAACTCGTACACAAGATAGTTCACAAGCTATAGCTTCTTCTTTGATCCTTCCCCTTGGTGCAAGGCTTTCCATACTATGCTTGAGTTGTTGGATCACTTTTGCTCTTTGCATGGAAGGGCTATCGTTGTTGCAATCCAGTAGGTAGTCACTCTTCGTTGGCATATTGGTGATGCATCTGGTTGGGTTTAGCATGGATGAGTGGAGATAGAAAATCTAAGAGAAGTATTCCTACCCATGCATACACAACAGATCAAGACAATTCATCTTAAAACAACATCTAGCAAACAAAGCAACATGGTTCAAACAAAACAAACAACCTAGTATTCATATCTAAGCTGATATGATCAATACACTATCACGTTATCGTTGTTCTAACAAAGTAACTAAAGTGGTGGTCTCATCTATGTCTCCTTGAGTGCTCCAAAGTACTCTTCAACTTCTTGACGAAATCATGAGTGTTGTTCTCCAAAATCTTCAATAGCCTTCAATGTATTGCTTCTTGTTGAATCAACATGTGTTGTATAGGTTGGTGATTACGGAGTCCCACCTTCTTGAGATTATATTCTTTGTTCTCGTGCAAACGAAGTTGTATCCACCAAGGTCATCTAAAATAAGGGAAGATGTTTGAGATGAAAGTATAGGAGAGTACAAAAAATCAGTGAAAATATTTTATTTAAGAAAACTGAATAAAATAGATTTTTATCCTAAGGTCAAAACCTATTTCTATCCAAACCTAGGTTTCGAACCTACAGGCAACACAGTGCTCTGATACCATCTGTAGCGGACCTGCACTTAAAAAATAGGCAAGATCCCTGTGTATAGTGCAAACCCCTGGATCGATTCATTGGCACACCAGTTACGATGAATATCATAACAATGCATCAATTATTACACGCTTGATCCAGTATTTTAAACAAAATAATCGATTACAACTTGCAATTAGCTCAAGGCTAGCATTTTACAATATCAGCACAGCGGAAATAAAGGTAGCAATGAGCCTCCATCATCTTCATTGTGCCACAGGCGAACATGTTGGTTGCAGACTCGAAACCCTTAACGAAACCTCACTTTTCGTCAGAAAAAAAACCTGATAACATGTATCAACAAGGTGGGTCAGAACCATAAAAATGGAACTGGCAAGTGACACTTTGTGGGACTCATAGTGGAAAAACTCTAATAACCTATATGCATATTTGGCTTGTGGAGTTTGAAGGCTGATTTGCATAAAGCCAATTTTTCCTATCTCTTTTCAAAACACTTTTCCATCTAAACGAGACAAGTATGGTATGACAACCATTGTCTCAACTACCCTGGTTCACCCATCAAAATTTTAACTTAGAGAAATTGGAATGATGAGATCCTCCGTGACGTCCTTGTTCAGCTGCTCAGATTGTCCGTAACCGGGGGACACGGCTATGATCATAGTTTTGACACTCTCGAGAGGTTGTGCACTTTCACCACAAGACTTCATCAACCCCATTCTGTCCTTGACCTTCTTGAAGTGTAAAGGAAAGGTGAAGATGAAGACGAGACCTTTGGAACCAGTCCCCTGTTCGTCAGGCAGACCCATACAAGACATTCATCTGCTGAGAACTGCCGGAATCAGGTTCCTAGAACTTACTTAGTCAAGGCAGAGCCATAGTACCAAGTGGCCTGCACTGGAAGCAATCTAAACTTGAGTAACATCGGTCTCTTTGTCCCTGGGTGGCCGTCCACAAGTGCACATACTCGGGTAAAACCATAGACATGGCCCCGAGTAGCCACTCAACTATAAACCTCCATCCACATACCACATCCACCCAGGAGTTTCTTTAACTTAGTAGAATATTACTTTTTCACAAAACAGCACTTAGCATAGCATTTCCATAATTCTACCAAGTTATAATAGGATTCTAGACCAACTAGTATAGGAGTACTATTCTAAACAGTTTTAGCATAGCAATACTAATAAACCTATCATGCAATTTTCTAAGTAAAAACTACAACATGCATATATCAAATTAATAGGACAAAGATATGCAGTGTGCCACTTGCCTTGGCAGCAGGAGGAGTAGGAGCAACAGTTGATAAATTCCCGGGTCTCTCCGAAAGGTCTAACAATTAAAAACAAGCCACACATAAACATACAACACAATAACAATACAATAAATATGCAATGCAAGAAATGCATTTAAAATCACAAGAAAATAGTACACTAGGTTTTCTGGTTTATTAAATATGCATGAAGCCACAAGACAATTTTAAACATTTTAACTTGTTAAAAGCATTTTTAAAAACACCCAAAAGGGCAAATACAAGGATTTATAGTTTTCTGTAATAAAACATTTATAAATTTGGAAAACAAAGCTACTAGACAGAGGGCATCTAAACAAGATTTTAGCAATTTGATTCACTCAAAAAGGATTTGTAAAACTCATTTATAGCCTAAACAAGTTAATAACCATTCTGCAAATAACAAGTTAGTGCACGACTAAAATACACGTTTTTCTTATACTAATGTATTCTACACGTTCATACGAAACCATAGACTACAAAAACACAGAAAACGGAGTTACGGTTGATTTGATATGGAATTTCTAATGTTGACCAAAATCTGTCCAAAGACAATCCGAAAATGGAAAAAATGCTTGCATAAATTGTATAACCGAAATTACTTTATTTAGGCAAACAAGATGATATGATCTAACACATTAGATATAGTATACGGGTAAGATTAAGGCATGTTGAGAGTCCCACCAACAAGAACAATAGCGCCGGTGTCGAAGAAAACGTGACGCGGTTAGACGAGATGGTCGATGTAGACGATCATGCACGGCCTCCGGGAAGTATTAAAGAAGTTGTCATAGATGTGTGCGGGAACAATGCGACGATAAAGGACAAGTTCAGAAGCATGGGTCTTCTCACCTCACCGGGAACACGAAGGAATGGCGGCGTGCACCGTCATCGGAGAGAACGGGTCAACCTCATTCTCATTGATTCGCTGCGGGAAAAATTATGAAAAATTAATAGAAGTGGCGGGAGGACACGGAGGTCACGATGGACATCGTTGACGGGGTTGGGGAGAGCTCACCTCGTCGTGATCTTGGCCGTGTTGGCGACGTTGCTCGGGCTTCGTGGCGGGGCACCAAGTGTATTGGAATGATGCATCACCATGTCCTGGAGGTTTGCCTCGATGATTGGAGTCTTCTTGTGCGAGGAATTGGCGAGAGGCCTCACCGTGGACGAACAAGATCTAGCGATGAACTCGGTTTGGGTGCTGAAATTGGCGTTGGTTGGCACGGGCTTTACAGGGCTCCTTTCGAGAAAATTTGTTCAGGTAAGGTGGTGGAGGAGGGTAGAGGCGCAAAGTTGACGCGATCGGATTGTTTTTATATGTATGAGGAGGGGAGATCGGAAGGGACATGCCAACTGAATGGGCATTCGGTTCACCGACCGATCCGATTATTTCGGCAACCAAGTGGAAATAAATTCCCTGAATGAAATCATTGCTGAGTGGGTAGTAATTTTCGTGTTGGTGGAAAACTGATTTGAGACATAGAATGCACTAGAAGGGGAGGGGAAGAGATACATCCATACAGCCATGGCTGTAACGTATGCACTATCGAGGAGGGAGACGACCAGCTAGAGATCGCTCGCTTGGTCTGGTTGGCCGAATGGGCTAGAAACGGTTTCGGCCCAAAGAAAAACAAAAGGAGAGAGAAGGGAGAAAAAAAGAGGAGATGGCGGCTGCTCTTAGTGGGCCGAATTTGGGTTCGGTTTTCTTTTTGTTTTTCTTCTCTTTCTTTTCTGTTTTCTATTACAATTTGATTTAGGCCTCCAAATCAAATCAAACCATTTTCTATAAATTGTAAAAAGATCAGAAATAGTTTCTAAATACTTTCGAACCTTTTACATAATAATTTAAGAATTGGAAATATAAAAATATTGCATAAAGGCCTATTTGACACCTTTATGTCATTTTATAAAATATGGTTTTGCAAATCCTTTTTAAAATGGAATATATTCCAGAAAATAATTTGAGGAGGCAATATCATTCAAAATGATAACTCATTTTCATATTAAAATAATTTAAGATAAAACATTTTTATAAAACAAAGCTTGGAAAAAATATTTAAAAAAATATTTCCACAAATGTAATAGGGTTTATAATATCCACATATATTTATTTGGAAAACCAAATATCCAAAGTGGATCTTATTATTCGAATACTCATTTAAATATTTCATTTCCAAAAATTTAAAGTTGAGATCGAAAATAAAAGAATATTTAATTTAAAATATAACTTTGAAGATGTCAAAACAATCTTCTATAAAAGCTTTTCTTGATTTTTGGAGACTTTATTTAATTATTAATAAAAGTTTCAAATTTTTGTGATTTTAAAAACATTCCAAAATTTTGGGATGTTACATACTACCACCCTTAAAAGGAATCTCGTCCCCGAGATTCGGAGAGGCTAGAAAGAAAGATGGGTTCGGTTATCCGGGTTTTGGACAACTGGGTTGGCTACCACCCTTAAAAGAAACTTTTGTGGGAAGTCTTGAACTCTTGCCTTCGGATGGTGTCTATATGGTTATTCTTCATGTCACATTTGATTCCACTATATCTTCCACTCCTGAGTTGTATTTCACCTTCTTGAATCCACTTATATAGCACGTACTAGCTTCTCGTAAGGAATTGGTGATTCTTTCATCCTTAAGTGATACATTGGGATCCTTGTATCAAAATCTTTCATCTCCAATAGGTGGATGTCCCTTTGCATAACTTGGAAGCACAATCCTCCTCCAGATGTCTTGAGTAGAATTTTCCTTCACGATAGAATTGTAGACCACATAATGGAGTTGTTGAACTACTTCCGATACTGAAGGGTCACTCTTCGGGTCAGTTAGAAGATTCAAGATGAGTGGGTCTCTTCACAACATCGAAAAACTGTCCTTGTCCCTGACAGACTTCATCTTCATGGTTGACTTTCTTCAATGTAACACTACGCCATCTCTAACGAACTCTCATGGTAGGCAAACACTTCCATTGCACGATCCCTTCTTCTTCACGAGAGGTCAGGTTTATCCTTACCGTATATCGTACGTCTTGGCAGCACTTGCCTTACATAGGGTTATAATATTTATCCTCCTACTGATCAGGCTTGTCAACGTCGTCTCTCTTATAGGTATGTCACTCAGATTTACCATTCCTCATAGCAAAGCGAATGAAATGAGTAGTCGTCATGGTAGCTACTCCACGTCGCACTCAATTCATTACCTTGTACTTGGTTTGGAGAATCTCGCAAGCTAACTCTCGGCCAACCTCACTTGTCTGACAGAAAGTTTCCAATCTGCAAGACAACCTAACTAAACTATCGACCCTTCAAAACTATTGGGTTACGTAAACTCGTACACAAAGATAGCTCACAAGCTATAGCTTTTTCTTTGATCCTTCTCCTTGGTGTAACAAGCTTTCCATCCTATGCTTGAGTTGGTGGCTCACTTGTTGCATCTTTCATGGAGGTGGCTATCAGTTGTTGCATTACACGCGGTAGGCCACTTCAGTTGACATATTGGTGATGCATCTGGTTGGGTTTAGCATGGATGAGTGGAGATAGAAAGATCTAAGAGAAGTATTCCTACCCATGCATACACAACAGATCAAGACAATTCATCTTACAAACACATCTAGCAAACATCAAGCAACATGGTTCAAACAAAAACAAACAACCTAGTATTGACGTATCATCTAAGCTGATATGATCAATACACTATCACGTTATCGTTGTTCTAACAAAGTAACTAAAGTGGTGGTCTCATCTATGTCTTCCTTGAGTGCTCCAAAGTACTCTTCAACTTTCTTGAGGAAATCATGAGTGTTGTTCTCCAAAATCTTCAATAGCCTTCAATGTATTGCTTCTTGTTGAATCGAACATGTTGTATACAGTACTAGGTTGGTGATTACGGAGTCCCACCTTCTTGAGATTATACTCTTTGTTCTCGTGCAAACGAAGTTGTATCCACCAAGGTCATCTAAAATAAGGGAAGATGCTTTGAGAGGTGAAGAGTATAGGAGAGTACAAAAAATCAGTGAAAATATTTTATTTTTAAGAAAACTGAATAAAATAGATTTTTATCCTAAGGTCAAAACCTATTTCTATCCAAACCTAGGGTTTCGAACCTACAGGCAACACAGTGCTCTGATACCATCTGTAGCGACCTGCACTAAAAATAGGCAAGATCCCTGTGTATAGTGCTAGTCCCTGGATCGAATCGCTAGCACACACAGTTTTGATGAATACCATAACATTGTATCAATTTATTACACGAATGATCCAGAATTTACAAATATCCATTACAACTTGCATAGCTCAAGGCTAGCATTTTACAAAGATTAGCACAGCGGAAATAAAATAGCAATGAGTCTCCATCATCTTCATGTGCCACAGGCGAACATGTTGGTTGTAGACTCGAAACCCTTAACGAAACCTCACTCTTCGTCAGAAAAACCTGATAAAATGTATCAACAAGGTGGGTCAGAACCATAAAAATGGAACTGGCAAGTGACACTTTGTGGACTCATAGTGGAAAAACTCTAATAACCTATATGCATATTTGGCTTGTGGAGTTTGAAGGCTGATTTGCATAAAGCCAATTTTTCCTATCTCTTTTCAAAACACTTTTCCATCTAAACGAGACAAGTATGGTATGACAACCATTGTCTCAACTACCTGGTTCACCCATCAAAATTTTAACTTAGAGAAATTGGAATGATGAGATCCTCCATTGACGTCCTTGTTCAGCTGCTCAGAATTGTCCGTAACCGGGGACACGGCTATGATCATAGTTTTGACACTCTCGAGAGGTTGTGCACTTTCACCACAAGACTTCATCAACCCATTCTGTCCTTGACCTTCTTGAAGTGTAAGGAAAGGTGAAGATGAAGACGAGACCTTTGGGAACCAGTCCCCTGTTCGTCAGGCAGACCCATACAAGACATTCATCCGCTGAGAACTGCCGGAATCAGGTTCCTAGAACTTACTTAGTCAAGGCAGAGCCATAGTACCAAGTGGCTGCACTGGAAGCAATCTAAACTTGGAGTAACATCGGTCTCTTTGTCCCTGGGTGGCCGTCCACAAGTGCACATACTCGGGTAAAACCATAGACATGGCCGAGTAGCCACTCAACTATAAACCTCCATCCACATACCACATCCACCCAGGAGTTTCTTTAACTTAGTAGAATATTACTTTTTCACAAAACAGCACTTAGCATAGCATTTCCATAATTCTACCAAGTTATAATAGGATTCTAGACCAACTAGTATAGGAGTACTATTCTAAACAGTTTTAGCATAGCAATACTAATAAACCTATCATGCAATTTTCTAAGTAAAAACTACAACATGCATATATCAAATTAATAGGACAAAGATATGCAAGTGTGCCACTTGCCTTGGCAGCAGGAGGAGTAGGAGCAACAGTTGATAGAATTCCCGGGTCTCTCCGAAAGGTCTAACAATTAAAAACAAGCCACACATAAACATACAAACACAATAACAATACAATAAAATATGCAATGCAAGAAATGCATTTAAAATCACAAAAAAAAGTACACTAAGTTTTCTGGTTTATTAAAATATGCATGAAGCCACAAGACAAATTTTAAACATTTTAACTTGTTAAAAGCATTTTTAAAACACCCAAAAGGGCAAACACAAGGATTTATAGTTTTCTGTAATAAAATATTTATAAATTTTGGAAAACAAAGCTACTAGACAGAGGGCATCTAAACAAGATTTTAGCAATTTGATTCACTCAAAAAGGATTTGTAAAACTCATTTTATAGCCTAAACAAGTTAATAACCATTCTGCAAATAACAAGTTAGTGCACGACTAAATACACGTTTTTCTTATACTAATGTATTCTACACGTTCATACGAAACCATAGACTACAAAAACACAGAAAACGGAGTTACGGTTGATTTGATATGGAATTTCTAAGGTTGACCAAAATCTGTCCAAAGACAAATCCGAAAATGGAAAAATGCTTGCATAAATTGTATAACCGAAATTACTTTATTTAGGCAAACAAGATGAATGATCTAACACATTAGATATAGTATGCGGGTAAGATTAAGGCATGTTGAGAGTCCCACCAACAAGAACAATAGCGCCGGTGTCGAAGAAAACGTGACGCGGTTAGACGAGATGGTCGATGTAGACGATCATGCACGGCCTCCGGGAAGTAGTTAAAGAAGTTGTCATAGATGTGTGCGGGAACAATGCGACGATAAAGGACAAGTTCAGAAGCATGGGTCTTCTTCACCTCACCGGGAGCACGAAGGAACGGCGGCGTGCAACCGTCATCGGAGAGAACGGGTCAACCTCATTCTCATTGATTCGGCTGCGGGAAAAATTATGAAAAATTAATAGAAGTGCGGGAGGACACGGAGGTCACGATGGACATCGTTGACGGGGTTGGGGAGAGCTCACCTCGTCGTGATCTTGGCCGTGGTGGCGACGTTGCTCGGGCTTCGTGGCGGTGCAACCAAGTGTATTGGAATGATGCATCACCATGTCCTGGAGGTTTGCCTCGATGATTGGAGTCTTCTTGTGCGAGGAATTGGCGAGAGGCTCACCGTGGACGACAAGATCTAGCGATGAACTCGGTTTGGGGCTGAAATTGGCGTTGGTTGGCACGGGCTTTACAGGGCTCCTTTCGAGAAAATTTGTTCAGGTAAGTGGTGGAGGAGGGTAAGAGGCGCAAAGTGACGCGATCGGATTGTTTTTATATGGTATGAGGAGGGAGATCGGAAGGGACATGCCAACGAATGGCATTCGGTTCACCGAACCGATCCGGATTATTTCGGCAACCAAGTGGAAAATAAATTCCCTGAATGAAATCATTACTGAGTGGGTAGTAATTTTCGTGTTGGTGGAAAACTGATTTGAGACATAGAATGCACTAGAAGGGGAGGGGAAGAGATACATCCATACAGCCATGGCTGTAACGTATGCACTATCGAGGAGGGAGACGACCAGCTAGAGATCGCTCGCTTGGTCTGGTTGGCCGAATGGGCTAGAAACGGTTCGGCCCAAAGAAAAACAAAAGAAGAGAAGGGAAAAAAAAGAGGAGATGGCGGGCTGCTCTTAGTGGGCCGAATTTGGGTTCGGTTTTCTTTTTGTTTTTCTTCTCTTTTCTTTTCTGGTTTTCTATTACAAATTTTGATTTAGGCCTCCAAATCAAATCAAACCATTTTCTATAAATTTGTAAAAAGATCAGAAAATAGTTTCTAAATACTTTCGAACATTTTACATAATAATTTAAGGATTGGAAATAATAAAATATTGCATAAAGGCCTATTTGACACCTTTATGTCATTTTATAAAATATGGTTTTGCAAATCCCTTTTTAAATGGAATATATTCCAGAAAATAATTTGAGCAATATCATTCAAAATGATAACTCATTTTCATATTAAAATAATTTAAGAAAAACATTTTTATAAAACAAAGCTTGGAAAAATATTTAAAAAAAATTTCCACAAATGTAATAGGGTTTATAATATCCACAATTATTTATTTGAAAACCAAATATCCAAAGTGGATCTTATTATTCGAATACTCATTTAAATATTTCATTTCCAAAAATTTAAAGTTGAGATCGGAAAATAAAAGAATATTTAATTTAAAATATAACTTTGAAGATGTCAAAACAATCTTCTATAAAAGCTTTTCTTGATTTTTGGAGACTTTATTTAATTATTAATAAAAGTTTCAAATTTTTGTGATTTTTAAAACATTCCAAAATTTTGGGATGTTACATACTACCACCCTTAAAAGGAATCTCGTCCCCGAGATTCGGAGAGGCTAGAAAGAAAGATGGGTTCGGTTATCCGGGTTTTGGACAACTGGGTTGGCTACCACCCTTAAAAGAAACTTTTGTGGGAAGTCTTGAACTCTTGCCTTCGGGATGGTGTCTATATGGTTATTCTTCATGTCACATTTGATTCCACTATATCTTCCACTCCTGAGTTGTATTTCACCTTCTTGAATCCACTTATATAGCACGTACTAGCTTCTCGTAAGGAATTGGTGATTCTTTCATCCTTAAGTGATACATTGGGATCCTTGTATCAAAATCTTCATTTCCAATAGGTGGATGTCCCTTTGCATAACTTGGAAGCACAATCCTCCTCCAGATGTCTTGATTAGAATTTTCCTTCACGATAGAACTGTAGACCACATAATGGAGTTGTTGAACTACTTCCGATACTGAAGGGTCACCCTTCGGGTCAGTTAGAAGATTCAAGATGAGTGGGTATCTTCACAACATCGAAAAACTGTCCTTGTCCCTGACAGACTTCATCTTCATGGTTGACTTTCTTCAATGTAACACTACGCCATCTCTAACGAACTCTCATGGTAGGCAAACACTTCTATTGCACGATCCCTTCTTCTTCACGAGAGGTCAGGTTTATCCTTACCGTATATCGTACGTCTTGGCAGCACTTGCCTTACATAGGGTTATAATATTTATCCTCCTACTGATCAGGCTTGTCAACGTCGTCTCTCTTATAGGTATGTCACTCAGATTTACCATTCCTCATAGCAAAGCGAATGAAATGAGTAGTCGTCATGGTAGCTACTCCACGTCGCACTCAATTCATTACCTTGTACTTGGTTTGGAGAATCTCGCAAGCTAACTCTCGGCCAACCTCACTTGTCTGACAGAAAGTTTCCAATCTGCAAGACAACCTAACTAAACTATCGACCCTTCAAAACTATTGGGTTACGTAAACTCGTACACAAAGATAGCCACAAGCTATAGCTTTTTCTTTGATCCTTCCCTTGGTGTAACAAGCTTTCCATCCTATGCTTGAGTTGGTGGCTCACTTGTTGCATCTTTCATGGAGGTGGCTATCAGTTGTTGCATTACACGCGGTAGGCCACTTCAGTTGACATATTGGTGATGCATCTGTTGGGTTTAGCATGGATGAGTGGAGATAGAAAGATCTAAGAGAAGTATTCCTACCCATGCATACACAACAGATCAAGACAATTCATCTTACAAACAACATCTAGCAAACATCAAGCAACATGGTTCAAACAAAAACAAACAACCTAGTATTGACGTATCATCTAAGCTGATATGATCAATACACTATCACGTTATCGTTGTTCTAACAAAGTAACTAAAGTGGTGGTCTCATCTATGTCTTCCTTGAGTGCTCCAAAGTACTCTTCAACTTTCTTGACGAAATCATGAGTGTTGTTCTCCAAAATCTTCAATAGCCTTCAATGTATTGCTTCTTGTTGAATCGAACATGTTGTATACAGTACTAGGTTGGTGATTACGGAGTCCCACCTTCTTGAGATTATATTCTTTGTTCTCGTGCAAACGAAGTTGTATCCACCAAGGTCATCTAAAATAAGGGAAGATGCTTTGAGAGGTGAAGAGTATAGGAGAGTCAAAAAAATCAGTGAAAATATTTTTTTAAGAAAACTGAATAAAATAGATTTTTATCCTAAGGTCAAAACCTATTTCTATCCAAACCTAGGGTTTCGAACCTACAGGCAACACAGTGCTCTGATACCATCTGTAGCGGACCTGCACTAAAATAGGCAAGATCCCTGTGTATAGTGCTAGTCCCTGGATCGAATCGCTAGCACACAGTTTACGATGAATACCATAACATTGTATCAATTTATTACACGAATGATCCAGAATTTACAAATATCCATTACAACTTGCATAGCTCAAGGCTAGCATTTTACAAAGATTAGCACAGCGGAAATAAAATAGCAATGAGTCTCCATCATCTTCATGTGCCACAGGCGAACATGTTGGTTGTAGACTCGAAACCCTTAACGAAACCTCACTTCGTCAGAAAAACCTGATAAAATGTATCAACAAGGTGGGTCAGAACCATAAAAATGGAACTGGCAAGTGACACTTTGTGGACTCATAGTGGAAAAACTCTAATAACCTATATGCATATTTGGCTTGTGGAGTTTGAAGGCTGATTTGCATAAAGCCAATTTTTCCTATCTCTTTTCAAAACACTTTTCCATCTAAACGAGACAAGTATGGTATGACAACCATTGTCTCAACTACCCTGGTTCACCCATCAAAATTTTAACTTAGAGAAATTGGAATGATGAGATCCTCCATTGACGTCCTTGTTCAGCTGCTCAGAATTGTCCGTAACCGGGGACACGGCTATGATCATAGTTTTGACACTCTCGAGAGGTTGTGCACTTTCACCACAAGACTTCATCAACCCATTCTGTCCTTGACCTTCTTGAAGTGTAAAGGAAAGGTGAAGATGAAGACGAGACCTTTGGGAACCAGTCCCCTGTTCGTCAGGCAGACCCATACAAGACATTCATCCGCTGAGAACTGCCGGAATCAGGTTCCTAGAACTTACTTAGTCAAGGCAGAGCCATAGTACCAAGTGGCTGCACTGGAAGCAATCTAAACTTGGAGTAACATCGGTCTCTTTGTCCCTGGGTGGCCGTCCACAAGTGCACATACTCGGGTAAAACCATAGACATGGCCCGAGTAGCCACTCAACTATAAACCTCCATCCACATACCACATCCACCCAGGAGTTTCTTTAACTTAGTAGAATATTACTTTTTCACAAAACAGCACTTAGCATAGCATTTCCATAATTCTACCAAGTTATAATAGGATTCTAGACCAACTAGTATAGGAGTACTATTCTAAACAGTTTTAGCATAGCAATACTAATAAACCTATCATGCAATTTTCTAAGTAAAAACTACAACATGCATATATCAAATTAATAGGACAAAGATATGCAAGTGTGCCACTTGCCTTGGCAGCAGGAGGAGTAGGAGCAACAGTTGATAGAATTCCCGGGTCCTCCGAAAGGTCTAACAATTAAAAACAAGCCACACATAAACATACAAACACAATAACAATACAATAAAATATGCAATGCAAGAAATGCATTTAAAATCACAAAAAAATAGTACACTAAGTTTTCTGGTTTATTAAAATATGCATGAAGCCATAACAAATTTTAAACATTTTAACTTGTTAAAAGCATTTTTAAAACACCCAAAAGGGCAAACACAAGGATTTATAGTTTTCTGTAATAATTTTTATAAATTTTGGAAAACAAAGCTACTAGACAGAGGGCATCTAAACAAGATTTTAGCAATTTGATTCACTCAAAAAGGATTTGTAAAACTCATTTTATAGCCTAAACAAGTTAATAACCATTCTGCAAATAACAAGTTAGTGCACGACTAAAATACACGTTTTTCTTATACTAATGTATTCTACACGTTCATACGAAACCATAGACTACAAAAACAGAAAACGGAGTTACGGTTGATTTGATATGGAATTTCTAAGGTTGACCAAAATCTGTCCAAAGACAAATCCGAAAATGGAAAAATGCTTGCATAAATTGTATAACCGAAATTACTTTATTTAGGCAAACAAGATGATATGATCTAACACATTAGATATAGTATGCGGGTAAGATTAAGGCATGTTGAGAGTCCCACCAACAAGAACAATAGCGCCGGTGTCGAAGAAAACGTGACGCGGTTAGACGAGATGGTCGATGTAGACGATCATGCACGGCCTCCGGGAAGTAGTTAAAGAAGTTGTCATAGATGTGTGCGGGAACAATGCGACGATAAAGGACAAGTTCAGAAGCATGGGTCTTCTTCACCTCACCGGGAGCACGAAGGAACGGCGGCGTGCAACCGTCATCGGAGAGAACGGGTCAACCTCATTCTCATTGATTCGGCTGCGGGAAAAATTATGAAAAATTAATAGAAGTGCGGGAGGACACGGAGGTCACGATGGACATCGTTGACGGGGTTGGGGAGAGCTCACCTCGTCGTGATCTTGGCCGTGGTGGCGACGTTGCTCGGGCTTCGTGGCGGTGCAACCAAGTGTATTGGAATGATGCATCACCATGTCCTGGAGGTTTGCCTCGATGATTGGAGTCTTCTTGTGCGAGGAATTGGCGAGAGGCTCACCGTGGACGACAAGATCTAGCGATGAACTCGGTTTGGGGCTGAAATTGGCGTTGGTTGGCACGGGCTTTACAGGGCTCCTTTCGAGAAAATTTGTTCAGGTAAGTGGTGGAGGAGGGTAAGAGGCGCAAAGTGACGCGATCGGATTGTTTTTATATGGTATGAGGAGGGAGATCGGAAGGGACATGCCAACGAATGGCATTCGGTTCACCGAACCGATCCGGATTATTTCGGCAACCAAGTGGAAAATAAATTCCCTGAATGAAATCATTGCTGAGTGGGTAGTAATTTTCGTGTTGGTGGAAAACTGATTTGAGACATAGAATGCACTAGAAGGGGAGGGGAAGAGATACATCCATACAGCCATGGCTGTAACGTATGCACTATCGAGGAGGGAGACGACCAGCTAGAGATCGCTCGCTTGGTCTGGTTGGCCGAATGGGCTAGAAACGGTTCGGCCCAAAGAAAAACAAAAGGAGAGAGAAGGGAGAAAAAAAAGAGGAGATGGCGGGCTGCTCTTAGTGGGCCGAATTTGGGTTCGGTTTTCTTTTTGTTTTTCTTCTCTTTTCTTTTCTGGTTTTCCATTACAAATTTTGATTTAGGCCTCCAAATCAAATCAAACCATTTTCTATAAATTTGTAAAAAGATCAGAAAATAGTTTCTAAATACTTTCGAACATTTTACATAATAATTTAAGGATTGGAAATAATAAAATATTGCATAAAGGCCTATTTGACACCTTTATGTCATTTTAAAATATGGTTTTGCAAATCCCTTTTTAAATGGAATATATTCCAGAAAATAATTGAGCAATATCATTCAAAATGATAACTCATTTTCATATTAAAATAATTTAAGAAAAACATTTTTATAAAACAAAGCTTGGAAAAATATTTAAAAAAAATATTTCCACAAATGTAATAGGGTTTATAATATCCACATATTATTTATTTGAAAACCAAATATCCAAAGTGGATCTTATTATTCGAATACTCATTTAAATATTTCATTTCCAAAAATTTAAAGTTGAGATCGGAAAATAAAAGAATATTTAATTTAAAATATAACTTTGAAGATGTCAAAACAATCTTCTATAAAAGCTTTTCTTGATTTTTGGAGACTTTATTTAATTATTAATAAAAGTTTCAAATTTTTGTGATTTTTAAAACATTCCAAAATTTTGGGATGTTACACTCCGGTCTGTCCCAGACCGGAGACTCCGGTGTTGCCGAAATCTCCGGCCCCTGAGTCCGGAATCTCCGGTGTAGATCAAGTTTGTGTGCTTTGATTCTCTAATTGATGCATCTTTTGTTTCCCAGGACATGTATGTGTAACAGCCCCAGATTAGCACCCTAAAATATGGGCCAAATTTTCACTTGTTTGTTTTGTATTGCATCATGGCATCCATTTTTAAAATGCTTAAGTTGAATAAAGCAACAATTGTAAAACAACAAAAAGGGGAGCAAAACCTTTCCAAACTTCCAACCCAAATGCAATGGACAACATGGTAACAACAAAATGAACTTTCAAATTGTTTAGGAAGTTCCAATTTTGCATCTTACAACTTTTTCCTAAATTCCCAAATGTTGCCAAATAATAATTAAAATTGAGAATCCAAAATTGGGCTAATTCACTTCTATTTTTGGAACCAAGTTGAACTCTCCAAAATTTCAAAATAAAAATATGGGGTGCTGCATTATTATAATATGAGACTCCATAATTATTTTCATAATTTATTGAAATGTTTAATTGCTCCAAATAAATCCATTTTGGAAATTATCAAAAATGCCCTAATTAAACTCCAAGACCAAATGTGGTGCAAAACATTTCTACTTGCCTCACCAATTTTTGTGGAGCACCTAAGGGTTAAATGGAGCCTATTTGAATTTTTGTGGAAATGTTAAAAATGTTTAAGGGCCTTATTAATTGCCTAAAACCTGCTGGTTTTAATTAAAATGGAAAAGGTCAAAACCCTGACAGTGGGTCCCCCACTGTCAGTCCTTCCTCTTCCTCCACTGTGGCCACTTTGGCCGGCGACCCCATGCCGCCGATGCCCGCTTCCTGTCGCCGTGGCCCCCCCTGGAGATTGAGCAAGCCACGACGACCTGGACGCCCCCCTCACCTGCTCCCTCCCCTGCTCAATCCCCTCTCCTCGTGCCTGTCTCTCCCGTTCCCGAGCTCGAGCCGCTGCCGCTCGCCTCTGGCCGTCGACGACGATTGGGTGCGTCCCCTGCAGATCGACGCGCCCCAGCTCCTCCCCCACGTCGTCCTCTATCCCCTCCACCGACTCGCGCTAGCTGGGAGGCTCGGAGTCGAGCAATTCGTGCTCGCCCGTCCGCGTACGTCCGCCACCCGCCGACCTCTTTCCCGTCGGAAATCCGACCGCGGTGGTCGTCCCCAAGCCCTGGCTGGATGTCCAGGGGCTCTGCTGCGCCGTCCACTACCTCCTCGTTGAGCTGATCGTGCTGGAACGCTTCCGTTGATGGGAATCGAGCTCAACCTCCCCGCCACTGTCGCGTCACCGCCGGCCGCTTCCCCGGCGATTCCCGCCCTCCGCTCCGTCGCCGACCACGCGTCCGAGCTCTGGTGAGCTTCCCCTTCTTTTGGCTTCATCCGCATCCTCTCTCCCTCTCCCTCGCGTCGTCGCGCCGACGCTCACCGCCGGCGGTCGTCGCCGTCACCGCACTCTCCAGCGCGTGCCCGACCTTCACCCCGGCCTGGGCCGGCCACCAGGCCGGTAGCCTCTGGCTTGGGCCCGGCCTATCGCCCGGTTTGGGCCGGTTCTGAGGCCGGTAGCCTCTGCCACCAACCGGGCCGGCAAACCGGCCTGGGCCGACCTGTGGGCCGGCCCGCAACAGTAAAACCTGTGAAATTTTGGAAATAAAGTGAAATTTAAATAATTAATATCTTTTTGAGAAACGCTTCAAATTCGACGATTCAAGTTTCAAAATGTTCAGAAAAACAAACTCTACCACTCGGACTCATTGTAATCTTCTTTTGGAATTACTTTATTTTGGTTATTTAAGAATTCCTAAAATGGGTTAAATAATCCCAAATTAGGAAAATTCATAACTTATTAAATAATTGTCCAAAAATTATGAATTAAATATCAAAGTGATCAACTTGTCAAATGCTATTCCCCCATGCTGATATCATGTCATGATCACAAATTCTTATTTGATGTTATTCATAATTTGATTAAATCAATTAAATTCAATTATTTAATTAATTTGTCATTTAATCATCGGTGCTCCGAAAATTACAAATAAAATACCAAAATGATCGGAATGACCAAACCTATCCATTCATGTCATGTTCATGCATAATTGAGCCACTTCTCTAATAATTTGATAATTTATAAAGAATTGTGGTCACTAAGATAAATATGGAGTTGTGTCCAAATGATTGCACTAATTATTAGGAACTCCATTTAATTTGTTAAATAAATTAAATGATATTATCTTTGCATCTACTTGACATGTCATCATGTGATTGAGCATTGCATCTTGTGTTCGTGTGATTTATGTGTTCTTTGTATTCTTTTTGGGTATCGATAGATTCCGAAGTCGAGGTTAACGCGACTTACCCCGACGACCAGTACTACACGCCCGGGCAGCAAGGCAAGAGATAACCTAACCTTCTTGGCATCTAGCATCCTATGATTTTATCAAATTATTTATCCACCATAATATTGCATACGGTTCAAATGTCTCTTTTGGTAAATATTAGAATATCCTATGAATGCATGTTCTTCCCCGAGCCAATCACATGTATCCCTACCTATGAAACCTAGGGTTGAAGTGTTGGTCGAGATAAAGATAAAATGGTTGTATTCATATGCTTAGCTATGCTTAGCCATGCTTAAATAAATGCTTTATGTCTGTTATTAAATCCGTAATTGTTGATGATGATGGAATGATTCGGGCATGGTGGAGAAATGTGATGCTTAATTAAAATGCTAAGACGGCTTGGGTGAGTTGCCATCGGGGATGGTGTTTTGCCTCACTCTAGCCCCTAGGTGTGAGTTCTTTACCTCTTGAACCAAGACTAGCGTGCTGCCATTGGTGGGTGTATGGGCGCCTTACCGACCGAATAATTTGTGAGGGGCTTGTCAAGGGTCCTCTAGTTCGAGATTTCCATTTGCGCGTGAGTTGTGTGGGTGGAAAAAGGAACGAGGATGGTGGTGTTTAGGATGTGGCCGCGGGGCAGGGCGCTGGGAGCGCTGAACCTGTCCTTCCGCACACTGATGGTCCTTGAGTAAGCCTCATGCATTGTAAAGGTCTAACCGCGCCCGCTCGCCGGCCTTCCCCGGAAGAGGGCCAACTAGGTGAGCCGGACGGTACCAATGGGTAAATTAGTACACCCATGCAGGGTTTAATCTTTTGGAAAAGCCGTGTCCGCGGTTATGGACGACTTGGGAACAGATATAAGATCATAGAGAATATAACCTAATTGATATGGCAGCTAAAGGTTGCATAATCAACGTGTGACAAAGGTTCATTTCCTCGAGGGTGATTCGAGGGGTGCCTTGGTGGAGATGAGTGTGGTTGGTGACAAAAAGGGTTCGATGAGAACCATTGATGACAAAGTTACTCTCTTATCCCTTTTATGAAAAGTATTCGAGTAGACGACGCCTTGTGTCTTTTTATCTCTTTAAATGAAAATTGGCTTTATGCAAAACAAGTACACAAATAGCCTTAGAGCCTCCGTCAGTCATTGGGCCTATATCGCCCTACTAAACTTGCGAGTACATCGTACTCAGTCTCTCTTTGCTGCCTCTATGATTTTGTATTTCAGAGGAGGACGACACCGAGCAGCTAGGTGGGTTCTTCGTTGACGTCGACTACTAGTCTGGGGTTCCCAGGTGGCAGCTTGGGACCGTGGAACAAGCTGGCTTGGGTGATGTTTATTTGTAGGCCTCTTAGGCCATATATATTTGCTTCTTGTTGTTAGACAACACTACCCGCTTCCGCTTGATGTATTGTTGGATCCGTGATCCTTTTGTTGTGTAATATTTGTATTCTTCTCGTTATATGAGTTGCTATATGATTTGTGTCGTAGAGTCATGCAATGTGCCAGTTTGTTCCACAAGTCTCGATCTTTGTTTTATACATTGATGGTTGTGCCAACTACATAGCCTCTCTGTATAATTCCGAGGTCGGGGCGTAACAGTATGCTCATCCCCCTGCTACCATCTATCTGTTTACTCACAGGATCCTCACATCGACTCAAGAAAATCTCTCACAACCCCAACAAAGTGTCTCGGAGAGATAAGCGGGGTACTCGGGCCACTTTGGTCCAAAACGAGGAGGGTGACTGGGTTCAGGTTGATAGGAGAGCTGCTGCAAGAGAGGCTGCTGAGAAAAGGGCTGAAGAGGAATTCCTTGAGCAAGAGAGGGCAAAGAAAGCACGTTTTGATAATTTGACGACCGTCATAGGCATGGGTAAATCTGAATTTCGAGCTATGAGGAAGCTGCCCTTCTTGACATGCCAAACAACTCCTCCAATCCGCTCTTTTGGAGAAGGGAGCAAGAGATCGTTCATCGGGATGTTTATGCCAAATTGTTGGGGCCTAACATAGTATGTATGCAAAAGGTGCTAAATCTCACCGCTTTGAGCGCCAAGCCATATTTTCAGGAGGCCGTGTGGATTGCACGCAAGCTAGGGTTGGAGCACCTCATCTCTATGAAGCAAAACTATGACATCAAGTTGGTGCATCAATTCTTTGC
Organism: Puccinellia tenuiflora; assembly: GCA_012064385.1. NCBI lineage: Eukaryota > Viridiplantae > Streptophyta > Magnoliopsida > Poales > Poaceae > Puccinellia > Puccinellia tenuiflora. The sequence continues at coordinate 1,358 of QRDG01000063.1, read as the reverse complement.
GACAGTTCAGTTTGGGGAAGATGAAGACGTCAAGTTAACTTGGATGACCGGGCCTATCAAATGTGAATCCTCAATGACAAGGTTTGGTGAGCTGCTTGGGTATCAATTCAACAAGGGAGAAGATGGTGTTGGAAGAATCATGCATACCGAAGGAGTCCACTATGAGAAGGGCAAGATGGCTCCCCTCTATCGTGACCGGACTGCAGTTGGTTCAAACAAGGGGCTCCTTCCCACCTTTAACATTCTCCTCCGCATGTTTCGGTGCAACATTGCACCTCAAGCCGGGAATGTGGATGCTATTCGTGGAGGGCTTGTCAACCTCCTTATTCATTCCCATGAGGTACTCAAGGCCGGGGTCAATTGCCAAGGCTATGAGATTGATGTGATGGACTTTATCAAGTGTGAGTTACATTGGGCGGTCCATGAGATGAAGAACCCTGTTTATGCCCCATATGTCATGAAGCTTATCCTAGATCGAGTGCCTTCTCTCAACCACGAGCACTTCACCATTCACAAGGCTGGCACCCTCCAAGTTTTGCATGAGAAGCCTTCTTCTTCTAGTGGTCCCTCATGTGCCCCTTTTACCTCAAGTGAAGAAGAGGGAAGATGTTGCCCCCGTTCGTAGAAGAAGCAAGAATGCCGACCCTCCCTCTGGGTTAGCAAAGGCAAGGATGACGTGCAAAAGAGAGTTAAGAAGCTAAGTTGGTTTGAAAAGATGGTGCTTCGCATGAATGTGTGTCTCCACAAGGAGCATTACCAAGGGTACAAGGAAAGGAAGCTAATCATTTCCAATCAAAACAAGTTGTTTAAGGAGTTGGAGAAAAAGAGGGACAAGACTCCTCCACCTCCTCCTCCTCCTAGAATTGGCAAAGCAACGGCAGAAGAGCTCGCCGAAGAAGAATCCTCCGGCAGTGAGGAGACAATTAGCTATGATGCTTGGCATGCTAAGCAATTTCCTTGGGCAGATTTTGAGATTGAGGAAGTGACCGCCATGCCCTCTTCCTCTCGCAATACCGGCAAGGCTCCGATGGTTCAAGAGAATGTTGATGAAGAAGCGAGTGGCTCGGAATATGATGGAAATGATGATGAAGATGGAGATGCCACCGAGGAGGACTCCGAGTGATCTTCTTTGGGTCGTTAGCATCGCCTTTCTTCCTTTTGGTGTTTCGATGCCAAAGGGGGGAGAAATGGTTCTAGTAGGCTATCCGTGGGTTTTGCAAGGGTCGGGCACAAGCATTTGCTTTTACATTTCTTGAGAGCTTGTGTCCATTTATCGTTTGTTTTGAACCTATGTGTTAAGTGTTGAACTCCATTTGCTTTATTTGCTATTGCTAGTTCTATGTGATGATGTGGATCTA